>VXBX01009752.1:304176-495923 GCA_013400415.1 Scytalopus superciliaris | reverse complement strand
TTTTTTTTTTTTTTTTTGCACGTCCTTAAGTTTTTAAGGGTGTTTGGAGATTAGCCTTGAAAGTATGAAGGATTCCTCCCTTTTCCTCACTTCTGAAGTGTACTTATGAAGACCATTCAAAGTACTTTATGAGCATGGTCAGTCCTTATCTCCAGGAATTGCTGACCTGAGCCACTCTCTGAGGATCCTTTTCTTTAAAGGTGCCAGAAAGGAAGTTTTTGCCGCAGCAGGGCTGGGGTGTTAGTGGATGGCTCATGGCACCCATCACCCAACAGTGTCAGGAGCCAAACAAATCAAGACGAGTAACGACAAGCACACAACCAGTCTGTGGCAGGAAGTTTATTCTGGAATAAACATCATGAAAATCTGCCTTGAGGAGCCTGAATAGCTCCTTTCCAAAATGGTGTGATCCTGGTGGGATAATTCGGTAGCTGTAAGTGCATTTCTGTATGTGAGTACATCTTGGTCGAAAGGATTTCATGTGTCCTCTTTCCTCACTGGTGAAGGCAATTGGATATATTATAAGGAAAGTTTGAGACAGATGGGGTTTTTCAGCCTGGAGAACAGAAGGCTCCTGGGACAACTTAGAGCAACTCCCAGTATCTAAAGGGGGTCTGCAGGAAGACTGGAGAGGGACTGTTTACAAAGGCATGCAGTGATAAGACAAGGGGGGGGAATTGCTTTAAACTGAAAGAGGACAGGTTTAGATTAGATGTTAGGAAGAAGTTCTTTACTGTGGTGAAACTCTGGAAGAGATTTCCCAGAGAAGTTGTGGATGATCCTGAAAGTTCAAGGCCAAATTGGATGAGACTCTCAATGATTTGGTCTAGTGGGAGGTGTTCCTGACCATGGCAGAGGCCTTGGAACAAGCTGATCTTTCACATCCCCTGCAATCCAAACCATTCTATGATTCTATGATTTTGGGTGAGAATGTGAATCACCAGTTCACAACTTTTGATTTCGGGTCAAGCAAGTTTTCCCCAGCAGGAGGATTAAGAGACTACTTTCCTTACAGACATTTCATTTCAGATTCCCTTCTATTTGATTTAAAGCCATTTCATTCCACCAAAGGGGAAATACTTTTCTGGTCTCTTCTTATGAACTAAAGCTGAAAGATTTCTTCTGTCGATGCTTTGACAGTTTTCTGAAGCATCTACCTTAGCTTTGATCTCCTTCTCTCCTCTCCTTATTAATTTTTAACACTTGTTAAAAGATTTGTTCTATTTGTGAGTTGTGAGAAGGTGTCTTAATTTATAGACAGCTCGAGTATATCTTGCTGTAATTTCAAAGTGTAATTTTTTTCCCCTTCAAGAATTCAATTCACATCCTCAGCTACCGTACAGCAGCATAACTACTTTGAATCTTATGAAACTCGTGATATGCACCTGACAAGGCTTCTGACCTTGTTAGTTATGGAACTAAGAGCTGATTTCTCACCAAGAACTTCACACCTGAAAAAGTCCTCTGTCAACTACAGCAAAAAAATCTTGGATTTTAGTAAAGGAGGAAAAACCCCACTTCTGTTTATCAGGAACTAGGACTGCTAGAAACACCTAGCTTTCAATATTGAAATAGATAAATGAGTAATTTTTATCTAGGAAATATGTGAATATACAACTTTCCTTTTGGAAAACAGCAAAGTTTTCTGCCAGCCTCTCAAATGCTCTGTTTTTGAAACATTTGATAGCTGTTTCTGCTCTACGTACCTGGTTTTTACTACTGAAAGTGAACAAGTTTGCCTGAGACACTAGTAATAAGCATGAAAATTAAATAAATCCACAGTCCAGACTTGCCTGTGACCTGTGGGGGAGATTAACATTGTTAATAAGAGCATTCCTTAGAAGAGTCCTGATTTTGGTTTTGGTTTTTTCTCTACATGAAGTAACCATATTTTTGTCTCCTGTCCCAACCCTTCAGTAAAGATGAGAACTTTGGAAGGTTTTTTCATGTGTTTCAGCTGAAAAATTCTGCAGATCACAGGAAAAATCTGCAGCACTTTTGACTGTCTTACCTGCAATAAAGCCAGGACAGGGATGAAGGGGTAAATGAGTTATGGTTTCAGTCTGTTGTCTGAAGGGTAACTTGCTGCAGTTTTAGTGCCATATCTATCAATTTTTACTGGGGAAAATAGATTTTGACCTATGCAATGGACAAAATTTAACGAAGGTTCATCAGCTCAATTAAGGGCTGTGTTGCTGCTGTGATATCTAAAGCAGCAAGGATGAAATACATAGGCCATGGTCCAAGAGACAGGGCATCAGATCCTGTGGGAGGAGGATCAGGGCCCTCTGAGGGGGTCTGGACTGGCTCCACGCTGCTGATATTCTCCTGCAACCCAGTGGCTTCTCTCAAAGGGGAATTTGGCATTTGTGGACAACCTTTGACATTCCTTGGGCACTGGGTGTAGGTTAAAACAGCAGGAGCAGACTCTATCGTTCTGCCACGTGCTGCTTAATAAATGGCAGATCAGGGAAGTGCTTTCAAGATGCTTTTCAGCTGTAAAATTCACATCAAGACTTCTCCCATTCCCCTGCTTCCTTCTGCCCTTCCCCCCTGTTTTCTTTTTTCTCCCTCTTTTTAAATTTTTTATTTCCCCTGGTCTGTGATATTTGATATCAAAGAGCTTTTGTTGAAACGTAGCTTTCTTTCACACCCTTGGCCTTTGCTTTTTTTTTTTTACTCCAAACTCAGGACATTGAATGCCCAAGTCTTTCTTTGGAGACACTTGCTGATGTTCTGTTACTAGAGCATCACAGATGCACAGTTCACCCATCTGGGGCTCTGTTTGCTTTAGTCCGTGTACAGAGACAGACCTGTCTGGCAGCCTATTAACCCTCTCCATGTACTCCAAGACTCTGGTCATGCTGAATGAGTGAAAAGAAAGAACTTTAAATACCCCAACATAACATCTTATTTGGCTAAAATTGTTTGATAGGTTGGAACCTTCTTTTTTTGGGGGGTGCAGAAACCCTCTGTCAGCACCTGTTCATAAAAAGTGACATTAGGATCCAGTTGTGTTGCCCTCTGCTAATCTGGGTTGCAAATTAATTCCTTTGGAGGATGCCACAAGTGTTCATGCAAATACTGGTGCATTATACTTTCCATTGCTTCCACAGGACTCCATAACCACCTCTCTTTTCTACTCAGCAGACAGAGGCACAGGAGAGTTTGGATCTAGAGAGACAAACCTTTCACATGTTTCATTGACTTTCCCTCCTTCCTTCCTCAGGCATGTTTTGGCTGCTTATGTTGGATCCTGTTTGATGACACAAGAGTTTTTTGCACGTGCATCTCTCAGTTTGAATCCCCATGTACAGTTACCTCCTCTACCATTTAGCTACAAAATATATTGTTTTATCCATCTTCTGCTCAAAGCTTTGTGTGTCACTGCTTTTGCTTTTTTCTTTTGTAGGTAATTTTCTTCTCTCATCCCTGTTGTTTTGTTCTGTGTGATGAATTTCTATTGCTTCACTGGGTGGGCAGAAAAAACATAAGAACTACTTCTCCTCCCTCATGCAGAGCCTTCAAAAAATGCTTCTTGTTGGTTTGGTCTCAGAAGTTAAATACTCTGTTAATTTAAGTTTAAAATTACACGACATCTTGACAATAAAAGTATATCAAGACTGAAGTAGACACATTTCATGAAACTGTTTACCTTGAAAGAAAATCCTCTTGTATCCTGTAATTTATCCATTTTTAATGGATCCATTTCCAAAATCTTCACATTTAAGAGCATAAAACTTTTTATTCTCCTCGTACCAAGCACAATAATGCCGCAAGGAAATTGCAATGATTATGCATTGTTGCAGTGAGCACATCTATACTTATTGACATTTGCTAATTAAATTTGTTCAAATAGGCGAGGTGTACCCTGAAGAAGGTGCAGAGTAAATCTGGGCTTGAGAGGGAGGAATTGCTGGGAGGAATATGATAATTATTTGTTTCTTACGGACTATTTCAAAGGTAACAAAAAGGTTTAATTTGCAGAAAGCTTTGAAATGCGAAGTGTTCCTGTAACTCCTAAGATCTCCCCTGAACAACAGGGAGAATCCCAGCTTTGTGTATCCTAAAAAGTTAAAACCACGGGATGTCTGGATTTCAGCCAGGGTGCAGATGTAAGATCTATATTGACAAAAGGAAGCCAAATCACTTCATCTTTTACAATGAGCACCAGTAGGAAAGATCCTGTTTCTTGTAATGTTATTATTGATCAGCAATTTCATATCAAAGCAGTTCATAGTAAAGCTGTAAAAACCAAACCTTGTTTTTCTTCCTTGTTCAAGAAAGGGACAGTTTTGATCACATTTGTTGCCCTTAAGTATATGTTTTTAAAAAATTTAAAAGTGGTGAAATATCTCTCTTCATTGTTTCCATAAGAAATGAAAAATACTTTCTCAAGGCATGACACTCAACTGGGGGACAAGCAAAAACACAGACTCACAATCTCCATCTTATTCTCCCTCTCACTTTCAAGTATTGCATCCTTNTCTCTGTTGCTGTTTCCCTTTCATTGCTGCCTTCTTACCCATGTCTGCTCTTCTTCTCTTCTCTTCTCTTCTCTTCTCTTCTCTTTCACTCTTCTCACTTAGATCTGAACCCTTTAGTCCCCATCAGGCTCAGCTGGAAATGCATATTCCTTTCCCCTACATTTAGGGACTGTAGGCTGTGGCATCACCTCAGAAAGTCTGAGTGAAATTCCTGGTTTTTTTCTAGGCAATAAATTCATTAAATACATTTACAAAGGGATTTTCAAAAATTGATTATTTTAGGCCAAAAATGAGTATTCTGTTCAGCCTTTTGCTGATGAAGGTATCATGTCCATTTCTTGCAGGGCAGCAGACAGCCTGTCAGCTCTCACAAAGCCAAGTGGCACTCATTAGGAAAGCCATTTCATATAAGGTATATTTTTAAATGTAGCACCTTCATGTTACTGTTGTCCTGGCAAGGCATCACTCATGCTGCACTTGTGTGTTTAGCAGTTCTTGGAGAAGTCTCAGCCTTTCTGTTCGGTCCAGTCTTCGTTGAATCCATCTCAATAAACCACTGCCTCCACTTTACAGACAGCACAAACACGGAGTTTTGGAACATGGATGAGCTATGTCATGCACTTTTTTAGGGTGAAATTAATGTGAAGTTGTATTTCTAGTTAAAAAGGAAGCTAAATAAACAGCCATTTAGATGAGTGAGTGGTCTGATGGATAGTGTGCAAGTTGTCTTTGTCTCCCTACCAGCTAGGACATGTCCAATATAGTTCAATATGTAATTTCTCTTGAGCTAGGCACACCTACTCAGTGCTTTTTCAAGTCTCTTGTTACCTCCTGTCAATATGGAAAGTCAATAGAATTTATGTCCAAGAGCAATATATTTCCTGTGTGAAAGAATCCGTATCTGACTTAGCCTGTGAAGACTGCTCTCTGTAAACTAGGACAAAAGACATGTCCATTTTAGCAGTAATATATTGTTAGAACACTCCCAACATGTCTAGTGTTGCCACATTTTACTGGCCTAATCCATCATTGAGGAGAAGCAGAGAGATGGGACTGTGCAGTCTGGAGAAGGGAAAGATCAGCAAGAGCCTTAACAATTTGTGTCAATACCTGATGGGAGGGACTGAAGAAGAACGAGCTAGGCTCTTCTCCATGGTTCCTGGTGAAAGGACAAGGCAATAGGCACAAACAGAAGCACGGAGAATTGTTAGATATTAAGAGAAAGCGTTTTTAGCTGTGGAGGTGACTGAGCACTGGCACAGGTTGCCTAGAGAAGTTGTGGAGTCTCCATTCTTGGAGATATTCAGAACCCAACAGGACATGGCCCTGAGCAACCTGCTCTAGGTGACCCTTCTTTGAGCAGCAAGTTGGACAACTTCATCTTCAGAAGTGCCTTCCCACCTTAAGCATCCTGTGCTGTGATGAGCAAAGGTGACAAGGTGACATGGTGAACTTTGGCAGCCTGATAAGTGCATATGCTGTTACTTTAGTTCACTTTCAGGAACAACCTTCTGGGGCTTGCACTGGCAGTTCTGCCCCTCTGAGATGTAGGACCCAGAGTCAGGTGATCTGACTCCTTCTGGACTTCCTGTGGAATCTATGGGTTAAACTCTCCATGCATGACAAATGTGATGTATTGATGTTCAGAATCAATCTTTTCAGGCTGCTGGTGCCTTTGCTGCAGCAGAAGACTGCATGGAATACTCTTCTTGTTGGACTAAAATTATTGATTTTTGAGAATCCCTTTGGAAATGCATTTAGTGCCACTATTGCCCGGAAAAAACAGAATTTCACCCTGTGGCAGGGGCTGATTTATGCCACACAGCACTGTGCCACCTGTAACTTACCTCACTGTTTTAACTCCTCTGCAACTGTGTCTTCAGCTGGTCCTGCTGAGTGTGCCCTGCATAGCAAATCAGTCTATACAGAGCTTTACATTCCATAGGGACAGAGCCTGGAGACATTCCAATGCATAAAAGAATACAGAGTTAAACCTTTGTCTCCACATATTAGACACTCTCCATTTATTCACTAGAGCCCACAGTGCAGCAGGTAGTACAGGGAGAACTCCAGCAATTTTCATTGCCAGATTATTTTATGAGGATTAATGAACAGGGAAGTGAACAGGAGAGCTCAGCAATCTGTTAAATCAGGATGTTCAGGCCTGTTTGTAACAAGCAAATAGGTCTGGGGACGAAGTGATACAGATGAGAGGTGTTAAGATACGTTCACTGATTTCAGAGATTTGCAAACAAAATTCCTGCTGTGTGATCTGTCATTCATTTTCATTATGGATTACAACCAGCAGTATATCTTTGGAGGGTACTGTGAGGAACTGTTTTCTTATACTGACAGACTGAAATACAGACCCCATGGACAAGAATAGGCAGTTGGAGTAAGCTGGAATAGGCAGAATGGAGTAAGCACTGGAGAGAAATCTTTTGTAAACTTCAAGGTTTTGTTTGGTTTTCTTGTGGGTTTTTTGGTTGGTTAGTTTGTTTTTATTTTCTTTTTTTTGCAAGCATCTTTAATGTTAAAAGATTGAAACTAAATGAAACATGAGCCCCTTTTAAAAGAAAAGGACTTGTTTATGTGAAATATCAAAATTGTTGCTTCTTTCTGCAAACCAAACTGCTTGCTATAACATTTGCAAGACCAATACCTGACATTTTTTGAGAGAAAAAAAAGACTGAAATTAAAATAATGTATTTTGTGTCTCTGACACTAAATATTTCTTCTTTAGCAGTTGGCAAGATAATAGTTAACAGAAGCAATTTATAGCTCTATGTATGCTGGAATAATGCCATGCCTGCTTAAATGTGAAGTCTGTAGGGTTTTGCAGATCAGTGATTATCGTTGCAGGAGGCAGTGCTGGAGCTGGGCCTTCACCCTCCTCTTCGTCTCTCTAATGTCCAGTCCTGATGGAGACCTGTGGTGACACTGTCCACATATAAACCCCAGATCATCATTTTTGGGTACTGGGGCAGGGCCTTTCCACCAGCTCAGTGCTGATGGGCTCCTAAGCAGACAGAGTGAAGTCATATGATGGAGTGGTGTGGACAGCAAGAAATTCTGTTAGTCATAGAATCATAGAATATCTTTAATTGGAAGGTACCCACAAGGATCATCGAGTCCAACTCCTGGCCCTGGAATCAATGGCCAGGCATGGGCAGTAAAGGGCCATTCCTTGATTGCACCTCAATTGTGTAATCGGAAGGGGGACTGTTTCTTCACCCCACTTGTAGGCTAGGAAGGGATAGGAAAGTCTCTTTTAAGGACTATTCTATAGCAGAGAGAATCAGAGCACCACCAGGTGCGTGTGCAAGGCAATTTCTTCCTTTCATTAGATGGTGATCTTATTTTGGGTAGAGACATGTTCTGAATTCCAAATTATTTAATTCCTTAGCTCAGAGAGGGAAGGTTTATTAACTGATGCCCGGGAACATGATGGTTTCTTGTCTGTTCACACCATCCTATAAGCAATTTCAAAGGACACATCACAGCATCCTCTCTCACTAGTGAATAGAGGCTCCTTTTCTTGTGGATTTATCAGACTGGTTTTGTCCTCCATCTTTCAGAAGAGAACGTGGTATTAGGGCTATTGTGGACCAGTCATGGCTCCTGTGCTGCTTTTCAGCAATGTCATACAGATATAGCTGACTATTTTTTGCTTGCCTGTTTCTACAACAAGCAGAGTTATTTTGACAGCTATCTGATTTTATCATTCAGTGTTTTTAATGTTCATATAATATTTGCAAACAAATTCAGGCACAAGTGGCTTGTGACTGTTATTGATACTTTCTTTCAAGAAACACCTCTTGAAATAAAATCAGTTATATGGTCAAAGAAACATTAATTTCATGAGGTGGATGATGGAATTCTTCCTTTATGGCACTTTAGTTCAATGGTGCAAATATATAGACTAATATATTTGTGTGTGTGGAGATGCTTATTTCAAAATGAAGGATTTTTACTGCCACTGTACCAAAGCAATATGTTAAGGTTGTAAAATAGGGAATTATTCCCATGTAATTAATTTTTCAGTGCTGTACATGCATATATGTGCCTTATTGCCTCTTCAGTAGGCAGAACGAAAAATACACACAGTTTTACCTATGGGCAATTCAACACAGTAATGAGGCTCTTCAGGTATGAAAATTCATGTCTCTTCGTTCTCACTCCCTGTCACACAAATGGGAACTGACTCCTGCTGAGCTGCCAGTCCAAAGTTGGTCCAACACAAGAGAGAGAATGAAAGCCAAAGTGTTTGCCTGCAAATAGTTCTGTGTTGTTATGTATGTTGAATGAGGTAGCTTTGGCAAACACAAATCAAAGCAGCCTTTTACACCTGCTTGAACACTGGGCTCCTCTAGATTCAAGCCTCTCTTTATGTTTGTTGATATATATACTATATATATATATTATGATATATAAATCTGATCTATTTTTCATTCCTTTGAATTCAGGTCTGATGATATATTTCTGGGTTTTTATGTGTAGCAGGTAATGAAAGGAGGGAACAGTGAATATCCAAGTCACTTGCTGAAGTGACTCTTGCTCAAGTTCTACTGACCCATTTTATAAGATGTATTGAAATAAGGTCACAGCAGGCTTGCGTGACCTTTGGGAGCCCCTGTAGGTTGCACTGTCTTTGCTGACTGCTTTGAACTCATACTTTATTGATTTGAATGCCATCTTCAGATTTAGCATAGTCTTCAGAAGACAATTTAACTTCTTCAATAATATTTTTGTGTGGAGAGCAATGTTTAATTTCACAGAGGAATCATTTTGCAGAGAAAGATGGCAAATGTTAACCTTTAAAAGCATAATGATTTATTCCACTAATTTGTTGCAGACTTCTACTGATTAGCATCAGGGACTGATGGAGCTGTTATATTCATAGGTCATTGCTGTTACTGGATCCACTGATGTTTCTAGAGACATATCTTTGGAAATTGGACACAAAGATAAGGTTGACAGAGGTGTATTATAGAACTGCTTGTGCATGGGCATTCCTACCTTTCTCCGATGTGTCTGGTACCCTGAGCGCAATAGGTTTGTGGCATGATTGATGATTGATCTTAACAAGCAAAGTGCTTCCAGTTTCCTTTGTTATTCCCTTCTTTTGCTGAAGTAAAGAAAACAGTACTTTATCTACTGTAAAACAGATAACACCATTTTCAGGTGTAGCCTCCCAGAGAAATGATATAAATTTCTTTATGTGTATAGATGTTGTTTATAGGAAATCTTTGAAACAGATTTAACACTGCTGTAGCATCTGTCCCCCCCCCTGAAATTCTCTGTGCCTTACTGCAGACCTCAGATGCAGCGTTGCCTGTTCCCAGGTGAGTGGGGCTGATTCCAAACCCTGATCATATTTCCATTTGCACTTGTAAGGAGTGGCAGTTCATCTATCAGTCACTCCCTGCCACCTTGTCTCTCTTCAGAAGTCAAGCCTTTGATAGGTCTTTCCAAGTAAGCCCATGGGAACTCTGAAAACCCTTCTTTGAGTATGCCCAAAGGATACTTCAGATTTTTTTATTGTGCTTCATTGCCCAAATGAAAAAACTATCTAACAGATCATCATATACACCTTAGACATAATACTGACTCTGATCCACCATTCTCCATTTCCATATGACCTTTTCAAGAAAAATCAGGATGTCAGGAACTCTAATGATAATAGCTAGGGGTCTTCCAGCAAGTGAGCTATTAGGTAAAGTACTTAGTTGCAATAAGTTTTATGTAGTCAGTGACAATGATTTAAATGGTCTCTTCTCTCCCCATCATATTCCTCCCATTTGGATGTCCTAAACCAACAGAACAAGTTCAAGAGAAAAAAAAAAAGAGGCAGAAATCCAGTCTCCTTTGACTATGAATAAAGTCTGCATAGTAAATTGGAGCAGCAGGAGGAAAAGAATTCCAATTTGATTTGCAAATTGACTCTCTTCCACTCCCATTTGCAGAAATAAGGCCCATATGCCCAGTAAGCAATTGCTGCTCAAGGTAAAGCTCTGCACCACAGAGGGTTTCTTGGCAGCAAATGAAAGGAGCATTGCCACTCTGTTACATATGCCAGCTCCAATAAATCTGTGGATTAGTTTCCTGGCTGCCACAATTGAGCCAACTCAAAACCATATGGTTCTCCTTTCTTAAACATTGCCATTTGAAAGGAACACGACCGCCTTTCTTCCAGACTCATTTTTGTTCTGAGGAGAGCTCCACAAAAATAAGGAACCATAAATACAGGAGAAGTCTGTGACTTTATTTATCCCTCTTGCCTAGTCCAGCTGATGGTATGAGATCAGAATCGCATTTTATTGTCCATCTTGCAATTTCCTTCTGTTTACAGTCTGCCCTCTGGTTCTCTTTATGAATTGGAGTGTGGCACAGCGTGTTCATCTGGCTTCTTTATTTGCAAGGAAGAGTCCCTGGGATGTATTCTGAATCATTCTTGCTATAATCCTAGAGAGTCTTATGAAACAGTTTACTGGTTCTTGGGATGAAAATGAGATTTTGGTTCAGGGGTATATTAGTTATTTTATTTTTCCCAAGTCTTAGTGATATGCTCTTACCCATTAAGCACTAACCTCCTTCTGTAAACGTGCTGGAGCCTGGCCCAGCTGTTGTTCTCTAACAGATAGTTCTGGCTTTTGCCAATAGTCTTCATCAGCTGATGGGACAACCCCCTTGCATGAGTGAGACATATTGGACAAAGCCAAAGGAAAAGACTAAGTTACAATGGGGAATGTTCATCTGCAAGGCAGGTATACCCTCCTTGAAATCAATCTTTAAAGTCTCTTCTAAACTGAAGGGTCCCATTCCCACAAGGACAGTTGGTGTGGCTGCTACATCAGCAGAGACTTTTGTCAGTATTTTTCAGACTCCCATTGGGACACCTAGACAGAAAATACATTCCCTCTTGAACTATCATAGTTTAAAGCCTTTTATCTTAATTCTAATAGAATTGACAGTTCAAATTCAAAGTCTGTATTTAGTCCTAGTCCTGTAGTGGTTTAACTTCTTTTGGGTAGTGCTTTATCTACTTTAGTTCCAGTGTTTGGGGTTTTTTAGCCTCTCTCTCTTTTTTTTTTTTTTTGGGTAAGAGAAGCTTATCCTAAATCTTGATATCATGATAATCTCCAGACTGGATATATCTGTACAGGAAATTTACTTACTCTCCTTTCCAGATTCCTGCATTTGAAGTAAAGCCTCTTTATAGCAACATAAGTGTTTCCACATTGGAGGACTTGTACACTTCTGTTGAAATCAATACCATTAAAGGAGTTCAGTGCTTTTATGGAGACAAAGGTGTTCTTTAGAGGGGCAGCAAAACCTTTCATTTAACTTGCTGTGTTTTCACAAGGTAATCACTGTGAAAACCATTTTTTGTTTTGCCTGGGTGGGGTCTTTCCTCTCACCTCTCATGTTGTTGTTGATTCCTTTTTTCAAACTGATCCAGATGTTCACTTTACAGAACTCTTTCACTTCTTAATATAGTAGGGAAATAACTGTAGCTTTCTAATTTTTTTGCCCTCTCTCACCCATAGTTTTGTATATGAGATAAGTAACAACTTTCCAAGTGGTGTAATAGAGTCAGAGGAGTCTTAGAAGATAAAGTGGAAGAAGACACCCAAGCTTTGATTCTCCTGGAAAGCAATTTTACTCATTCAAAGCCGAAACTCAGTACCTGAATCTTCCTTCTGGCATACAGTAGGCTTATATTTGTCCAAAGCACTCAGTCTAAAATACATCTTTTATCCAGCAAGAAATAGCTATTTCCTTCTGTTGTCTGATACCATCTTATGATCTTGAGCCCTAGACTCACCAGGAGATTGCCTTTGGCTGTACAGATGTTTGCATTTCTGTGGTTTGTCACTAGACTTGCAGTTTTGGACAGAGCTACAAAGTCAGTGATGCTTTATCTGAGGATCTTGCTGAAAAAGAGATGATTTGTGCTGAGGATGCTGGAATGGGGTTTCCATCCTCTTTCTGCCACCGGATGCCTGTATGGTCTTTGTCAGATTTACATCAGTTGTTTCCTTTTTCTCAGTGTTTGTTATTATTAATTGACCTTTCTCAGCTTATATTGCAAGCCTACTGGAGAAACAGTTGCTCACTCCTCTGCATGGACCTTGAACACACAAGTCCCAGCTGTGGCTTTTTTGTGCTACAGAAATACACATAGCAGGTTTGCCTTTACCATTTCTCCTTGATCACTTACAACTAAAGCTCACAGCAAATCCTTAAAGAAGTACTGAAACTGAAGGCCAAGATGGCCTGAACTTCCGTGTCTTGGACACTCAAAAAGGGAGGTGGGGGGGCTGGGGAATAAAAGGAAACAAGAAGAACTTTAGTAAGTGAAATAACAGCAGAAAAAATGAAGCATGTGAAAGGTGAGTGAGAACACAAAGTGGACAAGTCAAGTTGCTCTGGAAAAAGACTGGAAGTCTGGCCTTCCTGGATGCCCTTGGCAGCTCTGTGGTCCAAGTGGAGTCTCAACCTCTGACCTGGAGCAGACCTGGGGCAGAAGTTGGAATCAGAGACCTGGGGCAGAAGTTGGAATCATTTGAGCCCCAGACTGAGTTTTGCAGAAACTGATTAATTTTAGTTGTCCCTGTTTTGTCTCCAGGTGAAGGGGGGCATAGTGAGGCAGGCAACTGCTGTTGAATGCCAATTTCCCCTATAAAATGGAGCGTCCCCCTGCAAACCTGCTTCCTTCAGAGTCCTTTCCCATACCACGAACACATCATGTTACTTGGTTAATTCAGACAGTAAGGTACCAACCCTCCCCCATAGTGCACATCAGAGCTGTTATCACTTCCTCAGGGACAACCTATTGCTTTGGGGCAGATAAACTCTTTAAGGCAAATATATGGGACCAAATTCATCCCTGGTGCAATTCCATTGAAGTCACTGGGATTTTACACCTGAGAGAGATGTGAAGCTTATTTCATAAAGGCAGATTTTGTTCCCTCTTCCTTTCATTTACCTCTCTATGAATTTGAAATAAGCTCCTCTGCTCATGACTTATTTATGTTGAGCCATACATTTAAACCCTGGGATTTCTCTTTTTTTTAAGGCATGGTGTCCTTCTACACTATTGTTTCAACTGGAAACACTCAAATGATTAGCCAGCAAAAGGAAACATTGTGGGACAGCAGCAAGTGATACTTTCCTTTCTCCCACAGAAGTACCACAAAGGGACTGCACAGTTTAGATTGCTTTTTATCCCTTAGCTCTCCAAGGAGGAAACTTTCATCATTAATAGGGAGTCTGGTGTATGTTAAAAGGGAGCAGCATCCTGCAAAGCTATCCTCAAAATTCTAAACACAGATTTGTCTCAGCATCATTGAAATCCCCTCAGCTGATCTCAGAGTATGTTTTTCTTACTATAGGGGATTTTGCAGGTAAGGCAAACAGTTGTGGAGACACAGATACAGAGTCAAAAGCAACCTTTAGGCCTCCTGTTATCTATGAACTTGCAAAGTGGGAGTCTTTCATCCCCTTTTCCTTCCATCCAAGCTCACATAGATACTGGTTTAAAAAGGAGTATTTCTCTTTAACAGAAGGAGACAAATAAATATTGAAGGGAAGTGAAAACCAGGGCGTATGTATGAATATAAAGAAAGGCTTCTGGGTACAAGTGCACAGCTGTGCATGGATGTGATTTCCTTGATCGGTGTTCAAAGTTCAAATTCAGCACCTTTCTCCAACCAAGCAAAATCCCACAATCCCTGCCACCAATCCTCCCCTCTCAGGAGTCAGCTCATTTTGAAGGAGCTTTTGTACTCCCTTTTTACAATTTGGGCAGAGCTATTTCAGGAGGTAAAATGAAATCCCAGCATTTAGCTACACTCCAGAGCCATAAGAAATGTAGTGTCTTTGTCTGGGAGTGCCCCAAAGGTACCATTTGGCTCAACACTTTTTTCTGAAGGGGTATCTCCCAAGAAGTATCAGAGCAAAACTGCTCAAGCCAGGTGTCTGTACAACCTTCTGTAAACTTACCTAGATTCATGAGTGTTACAAAAAGCCTTGAGCTGGTCATTAACATACATTACTTGTGTGTTGTAGGGTGTTGAAAGTCTTCCAGGTGTCTCTTCAATAGTGGTTTGTGCCCTAGGAATGTCATTCCATAGGGCCACAAGTTGTCTGCCACTTGGCAGTTGTCAGGAAAGAGAAACAACAGTGAAAAAGGTTTTTTTTCCCTGAACAAATCATCATGTATTCCTATGGACAATGGGATGGGAATGAGTTCATGGGATACATAAGCCAGGATGAAGCCTTATCAAACATATTCCAAGGTTTAGCATGGAGGTGGTATTTTTTAGCAGAAAGGTGAGGTAGACAAGAGAAGGAACTTGGACAACCAGGTGGAATGAGACTTGACAAAGAAGTTGAGAAGGAAGACAGATTTCTATAGAAGTTCAGTATTTTGAACAAAACTGGAAGCTTGGTAGGTTTTTATTACCGGTGCTTAGTGAGGGTCATTTGGATGCTGAGCAGGGAAAATATCTGACCCTATGTAGTCTCTATAATATATGTGCTTACATGTGTGTTGTTTGTCTCAACACCTTGTATTACCAGAGGAGATAAACAGATGTTTTGAGAACCTGACTCATCTCATCCCAGTTTAGCTAAAATAGGATGAGATGGTTCATGACTTAAACACTCCTGTTTCCATTAAAAGAACAGGGAGCCCAGGCAGCCAGCTTGGATCAGGTGTCTCAGCTGGTAACATCCTTTTCCAACCTTGTGCTACAAAATTCTGTTTTCTTTCTTCAATGCAATTTGTGGAGAAAATCAGGCTATGAGGACCCTGGCTTGTGCCATAGGCCACAGGGACTACTTTAAATGTGTGCAATGTATAATGACATTTGTATTTACACAGGACTCTGGGAAATAGCTTTATCTCATCCTTTAAATGCCCCTCTCTATAAGAAGCTGCATCTTTGCTGACAAAGAGGAGATTTAGTGGGTGTTTAGTGTAACTGATTATCTGCTGATTCAATCAATTATGTGAACCTGGAGCCAAAGAGAACATTATGTGGCTTTATGCTGGTATGGCAGCTGCTCTGCTGCTCGACCCTGCGACACGTTTGCTATCTGGTGTAAATATTTGCATCTGTCAGAGAAACCTGGCCTGTCCTCTACTGCCAAATTGTGCTGCTACAGAGACTGAAATCTTCCTTATTAGCTTGCATAAGAGCAAGCACAACCTGTTCAGAATTCAGGTGGAATAAATTGACTGGACAGAAAAAAGAAATCTTTGAAAAAAATAAATGCAACAATATTCCAACAATACAGCTGAAAAGGTTTCTAAGGTGGAGCCTATTCAAAGCCTGCTCTTGCCTTTAGTAGCCTTTCTATTCTGTCTTTACACAGTTACCTCTTGTACTGAAGTTGTTTTCCCAGTTGCATGGATGTAAAAGCAAAGAAAATGAGGCTGACAGTGATTCTGTGTGGAGTAAATTGCAAAGGCAGGTATTGACAAGGAAAACCATAAGCAATTCTGCACTGGAAAGGCCCTGGAAAGTGAAATTCCTTCTCTGCAGCAAGTACTTATCTCCCTACAGAATAAGCTGCACAGCCACGCAGAGGATCCAACCAACTGCTTCAGTGACAGTGACCTTTTGCAAGCGATGACTGACACTTTACAGAGACTTTAACACAGCAATTCTTAGTGTGTTTCACTTCAGCTGCCTGAAGAGTGGGTGAGAAATATTCATATATACACTACTGTATATATTTGCTCACTGTCACCCACCAAACAAGAGAACAACCAAATGCACTTCCTCTGGAGGCTTGTTAATGTCTGGGTTTGGAAGGAGCAGAGCTCGATTTTTCCTTCGAGCTTAACCTAGGTGGTTGAGGTTAAGGATGAGCCTGACCCCATCCTCCCTGCCTGACCTCGCCTGCCCTGCCTTACCTCATCCTCCCCACTGCCTGAAGAGCAATGAACATCACAGGAGTTCTGTCCCAGGTGTCTTTCCCAGCACTGCTGGGGCTCCCTGATGCTCCGGTGGTGCTTCACAGCCCTTGCTCCTGACAGCAGGGAGGTGGTGGCCCTGGCACAGCCCATGGCAGGAGGTGACGAGCAGCCCTCACATCACCCGGATGCAGCAATGGCCTGCAGGCACATTGGAGGCACAGCTCTTCAGAAGCAATGTCCTTACTTTTCCTAATCAGAAACAACAGCCTCCAGGGCTGACATTTCCAAGGCAAAAATCCACTGGCAAAAATCATGGCAGTTCATCAAACTCATTTGGAGGAAGTGGCTGTGCCTGATGGAAATGGGATGCACAGACTCATTGTGCCTTTGGGTCTCATCAGGCAGTGCCAGGTGAAGTGGAACTTGTGCTGTGGGCTGACACAGGACAGCTGGCAAATTTGGCAGCTCACTGCTGGAAAATGGCTTATCTGTCTCTTGCTTCCTCCACTCTGTCTGTCTGTCTGCCTTCATAGTATATCAGGTTGTAAATCCTATAAGTGAGGAAACACCGAAAAAGAAAAAAAAAAAAGGAGTCCTCCTAGTGTCATAGCAGCACGGCAGCTGCTCCATACCAGCTGCTACTAAATTCTGAGATAACACACATAAATAGTTGAAGAGTGGGGTCACTCTGATATAAATGCAGTCCAAATTCAGCATCTATCTTAGCCCTATGTCTTAATTGACTTCACTTCTCAATTACCCTGAGCAGACTGAGACAAAAAGGCAAACCCAGAGTACAGCTGTTATAATAAAGCTGTTTCACTGTAAGGACATAATGCATTAGTTGTCATAGACTGTGAAGAAGGGGTCATTCTGTGTTTAGAGTTGAATTTTTAATGCTTACAAGCTGACAAGTGTAGGTAAATGCTGAAGGAAGTCAAATGGCAACACAGCCGGGAAACAGGGATATGAGAAAGTCTGGAAAAAGCAAACCACCTTTGCACATTGGTTTTGAATTTCTAAGCAATAGGGGATGTGAAATAGGAAAGTGTACTTTAAAAAACATGTCTTGGACTACAGTACTTTAAAAGATGCCTTAAAATAGTCCTTTGTTTTCCTTTGTTTCTTTTGGGATTTTGTTTTGTTTTAGGGATTTTTTTTTCATTGTTTTTATTTTTAAAGGTCTTTTCTGTAGGGCAAAATTATTGCTATAAAAGTATTTCCTGAGGACAACAAGTTCTTTCAAGAGACTTTGAATTCTTTGGGTGAAGAGAGGTGATATTCTTGAAGGCTTTGGCATGAGACCCTGGGATATTTGCCTGGAGCCCCTTGTCCTCAGGAGAACCCTGTACACGCTAGTAATGGGAATTATTTATTCTGCCAGTTCAAAGAATTGGCCCAAGGTCCACCTGAGAGGAAGACATGGTGGTCTTACACGTGATGTTGTTTCTGCTTTTCAGCAGCCACTGCTGGCTGTGGACACTGCTCCAATCACACAGAAGATAACAGTGGGGTGAAACATGCCATGGGCTGAAAACAGAGCAGCTTCTCTGGAAATATGGCTGAGATACACATGTGCTTTCAGGTTTTGGGAGAATAGCTTGGTAATGTTTTCTGAGCAGCTCTTGATGGAGAAGGAATGATGCCTTCTCTCCCTTCTGTCATGAGATCTGGCTGAATAGACAAGCTCACTCCTTTCTAGCCTTGCAATCCTCAAGTATGCATGGACCCCCAACAGGACAGATATTTCTCCATGCTTCCATAGGTGCAAGGAGGCTCTGAGTGCAGCCTCTCATTTGTGCTGCTAAACCATTTTTTTGTGAAACTATCATGCAATTACTTTAATAGTGTTCATTGAAATTCTCTGCCATAGCCAGGCTTGGAATCCTTCAGGACTGCGAAGAGAAGGATGAGAGAGAAAAGGGCTGGGAGTTCAAGTGGGGCAAGATTGCAGGACTCGTCTCATGGGAGATGGGTGCTGTTGTACACAGGACTGGGTACAGACCACAGCTCCAGGCTGGAGATGCATGATGCTGGTTTCAACTCTCCTGACTCAAAGAACCAGAGTCAGAATAAATTCTGATATTTAAATATTTTTGCATCTTCTGTATCAGGGCAGTGCAGCCTTCGCATATAAACCTATGTTGTAGTGAGGAAATAAACAGTGAATTACAAGCTGTCCAGAGAGGAAGGAGTATGTGGCATTTATTTGGCTGTAATACAGTATCTGCCTAATTACCTCATTCTAGGACATCCTTAATGTTTTATAAGAGAAGCACAAAGAAATGAAGGTCCAAAGCATGGTCCCACAGCTTATGTTTTCTTGCTGATAAATACCTAATCTTCTCTTTGAGTTGATTTATGCAGCTGTGAATATTTGTGTGAAGTATCTATTCAAGTTTCCCTTTTAATTTAAGACATGATAAATACTTTGTTTGGAAAGTTAAGAGAATGCCATACAGAATGTGGTAAATGAGGCTATAAAAACTACAAAAAGCATGGGAAAAATTCTGTTTTCAGTGAAAAAACTCATAGGTCATGGGAAATCACTCCAGTGTAACCCATACATATTAGCTTTTAGATCCTATCTTCCCTCTGAACATTGGACATTGAAATGTCAAATCCTTCAGAAAAATCTAATGCTATTTAAAGGCCATAGGTGACAGAGAAGCCACTTCATCCTTGGGTAAATTGCTCCAATAGCTAATTATCCTTGTTAAAAATATGCATCTCGATTTATATTGCAAGCCTCAGCTTTCAGCCACTGGGTATTGTTACAGCATTTTCTGCTAAATCAAAAAACTCTTGAATAAAATCATTTATGTTAAGTGAATGCTTCAGGATGATCAAAGAGATAAATCATGTTCTGCTGATTATTAAAAGGCTGCAAAGAAAAGAAAATAGCAAATAACATTTGAAGTTCAGTTTAGTTGAAGTTTTCTGAAAATTGAGCTTTACACAGGGCTGTGTTCTCCAAGCAGTTCCTATTGGATGTGTGTTCATGACACTGATATCCTCTAGGACTCAGCAGCAGACTCCTCTAAAGATCCTGTATTTTAGATGAAGGAGATTCAGGATTAATTTCAGCCCTGCCCTCTGCAACTCCATTCATTCAACAGAGGCTGCTCATCACCTGAGGTTGCAAGATTGGCTTTTACTTGATTTGGCAATGGACTCCTGTTGTTCTGGTATATAACAAAATGGTTAAGTCACCAGTATTTGCCAGTGGTTAAAACAGTCTTGGAGAGATGCTGTGGTTCCCTTCTCCTTATAATGGAAAGTACCAGTGGCACCTCCAACCAACAGAGCAGTGATGGCAAATACTGACCATGCAAAACAAGCTGCGTTTTCATATGACAAGCCATCAGAGTCATAGTCCAAAGCCAGAAGATAAACCAATGTGAATGTAAAAATGTCATATTGAAGTCCATTCTTTGGTTTATTTAATTTTTTTCTTTTATGAGGTTAGCAGTCAGAATGAAATTGCTTTTTATAGCCGCAGTTAATCACGTTTATTACTGTAATAGCTGGAGACCAACATGATCCCACAATCCAACAGAGGTTTGCCATGACTGACACTACGTACACAGAGAAGACATATTCACTAAAGGTTGTCTGTATTTCATGACAGAATTTACAACCTCAGCCAAGGAGACAGATGTGTCTGTGAGCTGGGAACTCCTCTGATGGCAGGTGCTGCTGGCATCCCCATCCAGGCTCTCAGCAAGCAACAAGACAGTGACCAACAGCATGAGACTTTTCAGCACAGCCTCTCTGCCTGGTCCATGCTGCTGGCAAGGAGACTATGGCTCTATGTCACAGAGGACAGTTTCTGTTTCTTTGCTTGGGTATCAAGGTTTCCAGTTTGGTGACCAGAACCCAAATCAGCAACTGCCACCATCTTCAGGCTCCAGTGATAGCTGTGCAAATGGGTTTACTTAAAATATTGCAGCTGTGGCTGTGACCACTAAAGGTCATCTATATCTGCTTGTTCCTATATCTGTTTGTATAATGGGCTGGAGTTTTTTATCTGCTTCAGTGCACCTTACCCACTCCATGGGCAAGAACTAAAATAATTTCTTCTTTCATTGCCTATAAAACCAGGTGTTGTTGGTTGGAGGTTATGGCTTCTCTTCTGTGTAAGGTGTAACTATAGATCAAGTTCAAAGCTTGACTGGCTTGATGCTGACCATTTTATTATAAGTTTTGTACTGATAATAATGAAATTGTGTGATCTCATGAGAGCCATAAATCCCTCCCAGTTAGAGACCTGGTAGATATTTATGCAACTGGCCTTGCTGATATCATTTTTCATCTGTCCCTAGTTTAAAGTTTTCTCAGGTAATTCTGTGAGAATAAGTTTGTTCTCTTTGGGATTCAAATCTGGTACTTCTGCACTCCCAGAAGAATGTAGATGCCCTCAATACATCACTGTTGATCATGCTTGGTGCCCCAAACCAGGAAAATGACAGAAGGTATCTGCACACTGACCACTTGCTCATGCCTGTATCAAGCCTGAGGAGATGCTGAGCTGACAGTAAAACTGCTATACATTGTCCATAACCCATATATCCTGGAACAGACTGTTCTGGTGAGGTTTGACGGACTTCAGTTCTTGTCTTATTTTATCTTACAAACTGCTTAGTCCAGTATAGTTTCAGCTGGAGAAAAAAACAACTTCTTTTTTTTTTAAATACTGTGCTATTGCAGTGTTCAGTGTCAGCTCTATCTTCACTGTAATGCTTGTAACTGCTGCAGTGAATCGACCAGCCTGTCATGTTCTGCTCCTACGGGATAAGGGCTTCTCCACTCAGCACCTTGGCAGTGAGCAGCACGAGGGATAAGAGGAGCTGGGTTTCTGCATTAAGCCTCCTCTTGTGCTTTGTACAAATCTTACCAAGTATTTCTCCACTTGCCCCCGACAGTTAAAGAGACTTCCCATGCCTTGTGTTTTCAAGAAATCCAACCAGACCCATCCCTCTGTGCTACAGGGATGTGACTGTTGATGACCTAACATGGAATCCCTTTTGAATAGCCCTTGTTCCTGTGGCTTTGTCTCACCAATCCAAGGAGCTTTGGTTTTAGGGGATACTCTGGTATATCCACATCTCCAAATACCTGCTTGAGGCTGCTGCTATCAGCTGTCCTAGATACCAAAGGTGCTGCACTGGCATACAGCAGCAGGCCCTCTGTGCCGTGACCCACATGCACTGATTCTTGCCCTGCTGTTGACCCATTATCACACACCAGCAATCACAGTATTAAATACAGCTTCCTGCAGCAAATCCTGGGAGATTTCTGTGAGAGACTTTACTGTTGCCTCAAGAAACTCTCTTGCTCTTTGTCTTTTAATGAAGTAATTAGGGAAAAAAAATGGAATGAGTAACATTAGGCAGCACAGTCACACACTTGAACGTTAGGAAATGCTTTGAGCTTCCTTGGGCAGCTGCAGCAACCAGCCTACATGGTTGTGTCCTGCAGTCACCCTGCCCTGGCAGTATATCCTTCTGTGCTGGGTTTGCCTGGCAAGGTTTTGTAGTGGGGGCTACAGGGGTGGCTTCTGTGAGAAGCTGCCAGAAACTGCCCCCATGTCCCACAGAGCCAATGCCAGCCAGCTCCAGGACAGATCCCATCAGCAACAGAGATAGTTCCTCTAGGATAACAGAGTTAAAAAGGGGGGAAAGTTGCTGTGCAGCAGCAGCAGCAGCAACTGCAGCTGGAGTGAGGAGTGTGAATATGTGAGAGGGACAGCTCTGCAGACACCCAGGTCAGTGCAGAAGCAGGGGCAGGAGGTGCACCATGTGCCAGAGCAGAGATTCCCCAGCAGCCTGTGGTGCAGCCCAAGGTGAGGCAGCTGTGCCTCTGCAGCCCATGGATGTCCACGGTGGAGCAGAGATCCACCTGCAGCCTATGGAGAACCACATGCTGGAGCAAGGGGAAGCCTAAAGCAGGCATTGAACTTGCAGGAAGCCTGTGCTGGGCAAATGTTATATTTTTTGCAAACATTCACAGTTTAACCAAGTGGGCAGATTTCCATGGGACAGCAAAACTTTGCAATGTGGTTACAGTGGACAGACAGTTCTTAACAACTTTCAAGGAATTGCTGCATGACCTGAATTTTGTACAATTCTGCATATTACTGAAAAGGGCCTTCACTACACTCCCCCCTCACTGCCCTCCCTCTTACTCTCATAAACAACTCTAAATTTCAGCCTAAATTATTAAACCCAAGAAAATCATTAGCAAGCTGGAAAAGTTTTTCTAGCTCAGGAGGGACACACATCCTTAATAATGTACATCTCCATGGTGGTCCAAGGCAAAAATTATTCCTGACCGGCAAGTATCCGTTTATACCAGCTGTTTGCTGCTGCTTCTTCATTCACCAAATAAGGCAGCAGATTTTTACCTGCTGTGTTTTACAGATTAACACAAATATAAGCATTTTGAAAGAGCAGTGATGCATTTTCTACTTCTGGGCTTTTCACACCAATAGTCATGTGGCCCCACATGAGAAGAGTACCCCTTTGTGTCAGCTGTACTCTCTTTTCATGGCCACAGTGAATCTTCCTCTGTGTGTATTGCACCATTTTTGTATCTTTCCAGCACTATATTTAGCTCTGCAATGGTGTATGTAAATAAATGGTGTAATTCATTCACCATTTATTTTCACATTCTTTTTATCCTCTTCTGGGACATGAATTTCTTACAGTATTGCCTTGATGATTTAGGATCTGTTACATTTTCCTCCTTCCATACTGATTTGGCATCATAAAGAGCGATTGCTTTAGAGCCTTTTTAAAGCAAAAGAAAATAAACAAACAAAAAGCCCAAGCAACCCAATACTGCATTTGAAATGAGCATAAAAAGAAGCACTAGGACTCACACACATACACCATGCCTGAATAAAGTTCTCATTTGCAGATAGGAAGAGATGCTTTAATGTATCTTTGAACAGAGGCATGAAGTAAATAGAGCCTTTGTAAAAAAGAAAAAAAATTCCATCTTAAAATAATTAGTCCTAGTCCTGGCAGTATGTTTTTCATATTGATAATACAAGTGAACATGGAGTATGCTCACTTCTGGAACTAGCACTGAATAATCAGATCAGTCTTCATAATGCAAATACCAGAGCAGACAGTAAAAGTGAGTGCAAGATTGATATGTTTGGAAGCCGTGTGATGCACTTCTGGTAGTCTGGAAGGCTTGGCTGTAATACGAAGGAAGCAAGATCAAAAGCCTGACTATTGAGCATGTTTCAGTGTTAGCAGACCATGTCTCTGTTAGACTTCACTACGCTCTGCTAACTGTCTGGTTATTTCCCTGTGAACCTGCATTGATTTTCCTGCAGATTGCATTAGTTCCAGTCACAAAAGAAATTGTATCTGTTCTACAGCTAATGCAAACCTACAACTAACATTTTCCTGAAGGCTGCTTTTCCATGTCAAATGCAAGAAGTCAAATACATCTGTGAGTGTGCGTGACCTTATAGAATGAACATCCACATTACAGATATCAAAGCGGTGGTACCAGTTAGCACTAATAAGTCTAATACTTATTGTATTATTTGTCTTCTCAAACTTAGTCATATCTAGAAACCAGAAGCACCACCCTTAAAGTTTAATGTAATCTGTAGGTGTGCTTAATTGCCAAGGGCAATTAAATAGAGAAATAAAAACCCCTTGAGGATCCTCTTTGCATCCAGAGACAAGGTTTTGTGGCTTGTACACTGGAATCAAGCAGCTTCATCCAGCTGAGACAGGGCATCACATTGCAAAGGTGTTTAAATTTTTTTCTGTGCTGAGCTTCTTTGCCATTATTATATGTCTTCCATCATGTCATTGTGTTTATAACAGGTATTTTTTTTTCATGAACAGGAGTCTTTCTTCCCTCTACTTTATTTATTTTCCCCTCCTCTCCCTTGATTTTTTTTTCCTTTCTATTCTGTTCTTTCCCCTAGGACTTGAATTGCTTTGCAATTAAGGCTGAACAAATCTGTGATAGCCCTGTAAATAACCAGGCAACTCTGATCTCTCAGAAGTGAAGACCATGCCTTTCCCTGCTCCTTTCACTTGTTCATGGTGTTCAGGAGAAAAGGGGTTAATGTACTGCTGTTGCCATCACCTCACACTTTGATGTTTTTTAGTGTAATTCCTCACCCTCTTTTGCACAGGGATCTGTGTTACTGTGAGGGGCTGAACTCAGCCTGAAGATCTGTCAGAGCAGTACATTTCCAGGGGAAATCTGTCCAGGGCTAGGGGCTATACAGAGACATCCCAAAAAAGCTGGGATTCTTAAAGGCAAGTGAAGCACTGTAAGAAAAGAAGGTCTTTCCCATTTTCCATGTGGTTGTGTCTGACATGAAAAAGCTTGTAGAGTGTCACAATACTGCTGAGATTTATGTTTTTTATCTTCTGCTTCATAGTCTTACTTTTCTTCTGAGCAGCAAAGGTGAAGAGTTTTGTCTAAATTTTGATACCTGAATATCAAAAGATCCTGTCATTTCCATTTATATCCAACTCATCCCAAGGATGAGTTGGTGGGTCTCATTTGTTTCATGGACTATGAGAAAGGGTCAAGGGACTAGCTCAGGGTTAGGCTATAGCATGTGTCTCTTACAGGGCTCTAAAATTAGTTGAGAAATTTTCTTGCCTAAAAGTATCTGAAAGCTGTGAAGAGAGGATTTTAGGCTCACTGCTGTATCTCAGGATGATCGGGACTGAAGGCTAAGACATACAGAGTGATATTAATCAACTGAGGGTAAGCAAGTGATGCTAATTCCAAGCAGAGCAGAATAATTCCTTGTCTGGCAAATATAAGCTTGAAATTCTTGACCAGGTCTCGTGGGAGGGAGCAACAAGGCAATGATTCAACTCCAGGATAAACAAGGAAATTCAAATCTAAGTCTGACATAAGATCCATAAATCAACCAGCGATGCCTAAGTACTATGGCAAATAATATTTCACCTGCTGTACTGATCTGACAGCTGTGCAACTGCTTACGATGTCGCCCTGAACTTTGACAGTCCTTGCTCTTTCGGTTTGAATCCAAATATTGCTCCAACATGGGGCTTGAGTTAAACTTGCTAAATCTGCAAGTTTGAAAGAGGAAACAAATTGTTCCTGGAAGACAAATACAACACAAGGAAAATGGCACACCACCTAATGAATTAATTTAAATGCAAATTAGGGAAGATGTGTGTGAAAATTACTGGGAATTTTTAAAAAGATTTAAAAGTTTTCCATTCATGGAAACATCATGATGTCATTTCAGGACACTACAGCCCATCTGATGCCAAATTTCAGACCAGAGAGGGTTTTGTGTGTGTGGTTTTTGGATTTGCTTTAAGGCTGAGATGTCAACTGCCTCAGAATAGGGGGTTTAAAGTGAGTTGGCTGACAGCCTTAAGGGGAGCAGTGGGAATAGCAACTCAGTAATTGATTTGAGATGAAATATTCATATAATCCCCAGGGAAGAGGCCGCCCAATGCCCTTCTCAGCCCATATCACAGATGTCATCATTAAAGCTGGCGTTGCTCAAAACACACTTTGGCTTGACTGGCGTAAAACCCACATCACTTTTTTTGGTTGGATTTTACCTGATTCTTTTTTTTCTCCTTTAATCCAGAGCACCCTTCAGTATTCTGGCATTAGCTGGAGAGTCTTGGTTCAGAAGGACTGTCTGTGTTTCCACTGCAAATAAAAATGGCATCCTGGAAAAACAGATGAATTGTCGCAACTCCTCTTGTGGGGGATGCTCAGCAATTAGGAGACGGCATTAGGATACAGTCAGAATAAAATATTAAAGGAGCATTAAGATCATGGCTGCACTTTACAGGCAGACACATGGCACATGGCTCTGGAAGTGCATCCGTGACATATCTCAACAGGGGACTAGTAAAGGGATTTCTTTGTAACACATTACAGAGGTTCCCTAGCCTCATTTAAAGACACTGTCGTGAATTTTAAGCAGTCTGGGGAGAGGACAAGGCTGTTGTGATCTTGGAAAACAGGCTAATAGCCCTGTAGTGCAAAAGGAGACGAGATATGCATCGTGTCCAGAATGGCCACTTGGATTGTGCTCAATTGATAATTTTTAATAATTGCTGAGCCTCACGCACTGTGCAGTGAGTGTGTCTCGGTAGCATGGATTTGTGGAAGGGGGAAGGGAGGCTCTGTTTTCTCTGAGGTATAGCTGGAGCCTCCATCGTAAGCTGGTGGAAGCTCTGTTGCCACTGAATTCCATGAAAGATGCTGGATGCTGGCGTTGCCCCTAACAACCGTTGCTAAGAGACTCCTGCTGGCATACAGAAGGATGGAAATCGCCACAGATTATGGCCCTATTTATCATAGTTGTATGAATAGTCTTGTTAAAGGAATGCATGACATATAAATTTAGCGTGCACATGATAGAAATGTAACGCACACGTCACAAGAGGAGACTGTTCTAGCAGGATATTTGCTGGCTTATAAATAGTCATCTCAGCCAGTACTTCCCTCTTACTGCTTTTGTGGTTTCTCATTAAAACTTCCGTGAGAGTCTATGAATTATAAAGCAGTGACTAACTGCTTAACAAATTGGCTTTTTATAGAAGAGTCTAGCAGGAGCAGGGAGATGAAAAATCCTGACAGTGTCGGTGTAACATTATTATTAGGTAGCATGAGTGACCTATCATGTTGGCCCAATTCTGCTGCCAATTGCTGCAGTTTGGGAGGGGAGCAAGTCCCTCGGCATCAGCATCTGATCCGGAGGATCCAGCCTCTGCCAGCCTGGATCTTAACTGGCCACAAAATGAATGGCTTCTTTTCATCATTAGATCACTTTATTAGTAAATTACTGTAGCTCTTCTGATATAATTCACTTCCTGGGGTGAAAAGGATTTATGCCAATACTTGTTTTGTGTTTAATGGATTCATTATGCTTTTCATCATAAAATTCATCAATGTTAATTGACCGGATTAGCTAAATGTAATTAGAAAAGGGATATGTAAGGGGGAGGGACTGTGTCTCTAGGTTTCTGCTTTCTCCTACAGCTCTTTGCTTTAACTACTGCCCAAATGTTAATTCTCCTCTTCTTATTACCCTTTCCAGTCTGGATGATCGATATAATCTCTGCACTCATGTCAGGGTGTGTATGGTGTATTAGATTGAAAGTTAATTCAGGATCAAAAGAAACATTATTGACCTTTTAGGGCCAGAGGTTTTGGTGGTGGTTTTTTTTTTTCCCCCAAAAAATGTTTTATTTTGTAGCAGAGATTCTTGGTTAGAAAATTATGCCAGCTTGTCAGACATGACCATTAAACCTGATTGTTCCCTTCTTAGTGGTGCAGTGATTGTTAGCATATCTGATAATCACTTCCAGCCCTTGGTGGGGGAGTGTTCAGGGACAGAGTGCCAAGTACAGTTGCTGAGTGGTCTGGTTTTGGCCGGCTGTAAGTAAATGAAGCAGTGATTAGGTTTCTGTAGCCACTTTTCCTGCAGATAAGATAATTGAAGCTGCAGTAGCTGCCTCAGGGAGAAATGTCATACCTGCCTCACCATTTTCTTCATGTCAAGGATGCATTTATGTCACATCTTTATAGGTCAATAAACAGCTACAAGGGAATTTCAGCTGTGGGATCTTAAAGTAATGGAGCTTCCATCCTCACAGAACGTTAATGCTTCTAAATAGGCTAAACCTGGTTGTTTCAAGCCTCAATTACATTTCCTTGAAGATAGGAAGGTAGATTTCAGATCAATTCTTGCAAGACAGAGAATACAGAGGAGCAGGCCCTTGGGCTAGGTTCAGTAATGAAATTAAGTGCTTGAAATGGAAGTGTTACGAGTGCCAGAGCATCGAGACCTTTGCGATAGGAATGTTAAGATGCCTCTAAACTGAAAGTCTTTGAAGCTACAGTGTGCAGAGGTTTCATGATTGCATGTGGACTAAGCTTTGAAGGAAGGCCTGTGTCAGGCCTGTGTGTGTCGCAGCAGGACACGGCAGCCGGGAGAGGCTGAGCCAGCATCCATGTCCTCGGGAGACCCGGCATCCTCGCGTCGGGTGAGGGTGCCTGGGGCAGGAGGCTGTTTGAGGCTGTCTGCACCGAATCCCTTTTGTCTGTTGAGTTGGCTGGGGAGCTGGCATGTGTCACAGGAGTGGGGATGCAGGCAGTGGCAGAGCTGTCAGTGCTGTGAGAGGCTGTGGAGCGTGTCTTCATGGCAAGTTTCTCACCACACCGATGGGCGATAGTTTGATCTAAAGAGAATAGGACCTTCTTCTTGGATTCTTCAGATACACACAACATAGTGCAGTAGAAAGATGACATGTTGGCTCTGGTGGCTTTAGCATGTCAGTGTATTCTGTCTTTTTTCCATCCCCTCAAATGAACATGAAGGCGTGGCTGGGGAATACGAAGTGTAGTTTGTCTACCAGAAAGTTTTAGAGTGCACCTGTCTTTGATTTCAGATGTACATTTATAAATGCTTCTGTTTTCCACCTTTACAATAGTTATTTATGTTCTTTTCTATAGGAAGTGTGAGCATGATGTTCTGTGTAAGAATAACTCCACTATGGGCAACAACACACATTTTTATTATCAGAGCAGAGCAATAATTTCATGGGGGAAGAGTTCTGGTGTCGTAATCTTCCTTTTGACATCCAACCAGTCTTGGTGAGAAACTCTGTTTGCAGCCATCTGTGCTGCTTGGCCTCCAAAAACACCCCAAGGTGTGTTGCGGGAGACTTTCCCTCATTGGGAATTGGAGCAGGCATCCATCCACAACACGGGGTCTCAGCTGAAACTCTCTGTTGCAAGTGGGAAAAGGAGATGGTTGAGACACTAAGAAGGGCACAATAAGGTGATACAATGACTTGGGTTTGCTGCAGAGCTCCCACATGTGCTGTGATTCCTTCATGTGCAGCATGGTTTGTGTTTGGAAGGATTTGTCCCAGGTCTTTCAGTGCCAAGATCTGGCAGCTCCCTCCCAGCTGACCAGGAGGGATCAAACCGCTCCAGCAAGGACAAAGACACAGATTTGGGGAATAAGTCGAATGGAAAGGTTAAACATTTTTCCAAGTCACCTTTCTCTGCTCCCCATAAACAGAGATTCCATCGTGAAAGTGGGTTGCCTTTTCCTCACCAAGTGATAAATCCTAAAACCTCACAGGAGCAACTGGTATTGTCATTCAACCTTACTTGTTGTCCCAGGCACATCACAGGGATCTGCATGCATGTGTCTGCCTATGAACCCTCACATCCAGCATCCTCTCCACCCCTGCTCAGCCTCTCTCTGCTTTTGGACAGTGGAGGCTGAGAAGGGAGGATGCTTATAACCATCCGAAGGCAGGGGCCCGTAGAGGGAGCTGCAGCAGCGCTTTCCCAGAGCTCTGAACCAGGAGCACACCCAGGTCCTCCCTTTGATGTCCCTGCAGAAGCAACGTGTGTCCTTGCCCCTGCAGCTTTGCCTTCCCGGGGCAGCAAAGTCCCCCTGCAGAGCTCGGTCTTGCTGCCATGGTTACGAGCGTGGGGACAGACTGCTGGGGGGGATAGAGAGGCTCAGGTGGGATGCCCAGGTAGACCAGGGGAGTTTTTCCTTCTCAAAGGCAGGAGGAAGATTTGCCCTTGGATTGTGGGTGCCACCTCGGCTGCACTGCTTTTTGGGGAGCTCTGTTGCTCACCCATGAAATGAGTGACTAATTATAAGAACTTAGGAGGGAATCAGATTAAAACACCACTAAAACTTCTGCCCGGAGCCTGGCTGCATGTGTCCACAGATAGTCTGTGGGAGCAGGTCTTGCAGTGCCTCCCAGCACTCGTGTCACTGTGTGGGGAGCGCTGTGGGTCACCCCAAGCAGTTAGACTAAGGCCAACACGTGTGAATAGGGATGCATGGCAGTGAGGGAGCTCAAATCAAGCTGGGGCAAGTGGCTTCACCCCCACATACTTGTTTTGTCAAGTGTGAAACCAGAAGTAGGTTATTTGACTTCTTTGAAGTGGATGGTGAGTTTCTCTCTTGAACAGAGCTGTGCAAGAGGTCATTATTTACTTTTTTGGTCTGTTTGTGGGGACTTTTAATTTAACGTTTCATTGCTGATGTTCAGCAATAGACTTTTTTCAGCATGTCTTGCAAGATCTATTATTGGTGTTCACTGGACCAGATCGAAGAGAGAAACTGATGTCTTTTATTGCTTGATCTATATGTGGTTTGCTACTTGGGAGAATAAAATATTCCATGCTTACTGAGAATCTGCATTATTGAGAATTGTATCAATGCTTGTTTTATGTTTATTGACATTGCATTTAGGCTGGCTATTTGACTGCCATGTTGCGTTTGATCAAGCTTAACTTTATTTCTAGGTCACAGCAATCTCTTGCCCTGATAAAAGGTAAAGGGGGGAATTCCTATTTTAAACACAAAATAATTATAATTTAATTTTTTGGAGATATGCACATTGATGCATACAAGCCTTGATATCTGCCCAGTTCACTGGGGAGTCATTTTGACTTTGAAGTGCAGAATTGTGTTCATATTTAATAACCAGTTCTTTTTAAAGTGAGGCTTAATGGACGTTTGTTGGTAATTATTCTGCCTCATTGATAAAGATCCCAAACACACAAGAGTTTCAAATTATTTTGCAGCTGATTTATATGCACAAAGCATAATTAAGATCATGTAATTTCCTTGCTAGTTTGGTTCTCATTTGAATATAGCAAGATGTCACTGAGAAAAACTTTTATACTTTGTTTTCTGACTGACACCGAAAAATCAAATATGAATTTCAACCAAAAGAAAAATCTATAAAGTGCTGTACACTATTACTGAGTACTATTGAAATGCTGGTTTGAAGGCAGAATTATAAATTGCCTCATGGGTGCTTTTATGTTCTCCCTACTATATATTATCAGGGACCTTCACAAATGTCAGTTTTATAAACACCTCTGTGAGAAGAGAAGATGCTATTACCACCATTTTACAGATGAGGAGCTGCAATACAAGAGAGTTTAAGGTCAAAAATGTCCACTCAATTTAGCTACATTATTGGAAACACCTAGAACTTGATTTTTCAAAGCATTATACAACACAGTACATATTTGAAGCACTACTAGGACAAACTTCAGTACTCAGTATTATGCCAGATCAAATTCCAGGATTTCCTCTTGATTTCAGCCTGGGGAAAGAGGAAAGCTGTGGGAGAGCTGCAGATTAAGTGAGATACCCAGTGCCATGAGGGGAGCCAGTGGAAGAGGAAGGGCAGAGCCAAAGTGTCTCCCAGGGTGTCCAACAAGGCCTGATCAGGAGCACTCAACAGTGGTGAGAAGGTGTGTAATGGTCAGGAAAATGACAGTCAGGTAAAATGGAGGGTTTTGTAAGAAAAAGATGATGTTAATTGCTTTCCACATTACCAACAAATTGAAAGTCCAGGCTTCTACTGAAATAGTGATTGCTGCATCCAGGGGCAGGAAGGAGTTGTTTGAATTACCAGACAGCAGCACTTTTCAGGAACTTGTCTCATCATCCTGGCTTGGTGCAGAAAAAAAAACAAACCAGTTTTGAGCTTGTGTGAGACAGAAGCCCCTGTTGAGCTCTCTGTATAACTGCCTGCACTTGTGTTAAGCCTAAACCCACTTTTTGTTTCTTGTACTTGTCTGCACACTCTTTGCACACTTCCCAGACTCAGTAAGTCTATGGGCATGACCCTCCTAAGTTACTCAGCCACGATTCATCCTCAGCCATTGACCATCCTGCATCCCAAATGAAGCAACAGCCCTTGGGGGAGAATAAAAGGAAAATACATGATCGTATAATGAAAGGCTGTTTCATAATATATAAGTACCAGGTGTGGGATTGAGCCTGCCTAATTTAAGGTCCCAATTTGTATCTATAATTTAAGTGCCTAGCAACTCAGTCCTGGGAGGTGGGGCTGAGTATCCCTGTGTGACTGACTGACAAAAGAGAGGTGGGTGCCTCTGGATGTCTCCAGAGGGAGATACAGGCTGCTGCAATTGGGTGCCTGTGGTGGGCTGGCTCTGGAGCCAGCACAGCCTCTTTTCTCAGCGTTTAGTGTTTGATTTTTCCATGGGTAGTTTGATCTTTAGGGTTCCTGGGACTCTGTTTTGGACAGTAGTACAGCACTCCTGGAGATGCAGATGTCCAGAACTGGGCTGCAGATGCCTGAAGAAGAGAAAGTTTTGGGGAGACCTTAGAGCACCTTCCAGTACCTAAAGGGGTCCACAAAGGAGCTGGAGAGGGACTTGTGACAAGGGCACGTAGTGACAGGACAAGGGGGAATGGCTTCAAATGGAGAGAGGGCATGTCTAGACTCGATATTTGAATAAAATTCTTTACTGTGAGGGTGGTGACGTGTTGGAACAAGTTGCCCAGAGAAACTCTGGTTGCGCCGTCCCTGGAAGTGTTCAAGGTCAGTTTGGATGGGGCTTTGAGCAACCTGGTCTAGTGAAAAGTTCCCTGCCCATGGCAGGAAGATTGGAACTAAATGACTTTTAGTGGTCCCTTATAACTCAAACCATTCTATGATTCTCTGCTGCACTGCTCTGAAATCCCCCCTGGATTCTGCTCTCCCCACACAGGCACATCTCCTCTTTCCCAATTCTTGGGGGTGGGGAGTCAACCAACCTGCTGCAGCTGCTCAGCCTGGGAGAGGGCGTCCAAGCAGTTTACATAAGATGTCATTAAAAGCCACAAGAAAGCAGGGGTTTGTGATAAGAAAACAGACAGGATTTAAATTAAACAGTATATGCAAGGTGCTGTGCATTGGTTTATAAAACATGTTCTTACTCAGAGAGAAGGGAAGATCTGGATGCATTTCTATCTGTGGTTGTTGTCCTAATGTGCACAGGTTAGACTGTGTACAGTGAGACCTCAGTAATGACTCCTTCTCTGTTTTTCTTAACTCAGTGACATTTGACTCTTTCTTGGAAGTGGATGGAATTAATTTTTCAATCTCTCTCCACTGTGGACTCATTTTGTCTATAGAGTCTGTTGAATTGTTGTGGATTTTGTTACGCAGACCATTTGACACCACAGATCAGATCTGAACCACAGAAAGAGTGAAATTGAGTTTTTCCTCCTGTATTTCCTCTTTCTTATTTTTCTACAACTCTCAATTGCATTCAAGTTGTGCTTTTACCAAGTGCCATACAGAGTGTAACACCACACGTATGTTAACTGCACTTCAACTCACAGGCAGATAAAGCACCACATGAGAAAGGGCTCATTTAAATTCTGCGTTATATTGGAGTGACAGATCCATACACTCAAAATCATGAGTCATTTTCCATCCCTAATGGTATTGGCTTAAAAACTACTTTAATAGAAAGGTTGTGTTTTCTTGTGTTTGTTTTGGTTTTATTTTATATTTTTCATCTGCATTTTGAAAATTCACATTTAAAGGTTTATTCCTCAAAAACAAAGGTTAGGAACTTTAATTCCATGCTTTCTGGAGCTCAGGTTTTAAAAAAGGTGAGGCACAAAGCTGAAGGACACAGATGATGTGTTTAAAATGTAGGGAATTCCATCCTGCTGTACATTTCACCAAAGAAAATACCTGACACATGCTGTATGTAGTCCATGCTCTGTTTATGCTACCCTGTTCCATAACAGACTCCATGGACCTATCACAGGTGTGTCAGGGACAGGAGAGCTCCCTAATGAACTTTCATCTATCACATATTTTAGGTCACACCTTATTCACTAGCCCATCCTTTTCCTAGTTCTGCAGTCACTGAAACCAGCATTTTCTATCATGGTCATCAGTCAAGAGCACTTCAATTCAGACCTGATTGTCTAATGTGACCTCTGAAACCTTTGGAAGGTCCTTAACAACTTCGAATGTTGTATAAACCAAAATAAAGGGCAACTGCTCATCACTTCTGTCATAAGTGGGGTAAAAAAGAGCAGAAAAGATGCAGTAACAAATGGTTTAGCATTTGCCAGCATATGAATTGGGTCCTTGTCACGCTAAGCTCATGAGCATCTCTCATGTGCCACTTAGGCTGAGTTAGTACAGATACTTTAATTGCATGATTGTATCTGTGTTTTTACTTTTCTCTGTACAAGGGGAAAATTGTCTTGTAATCAGATCATTTTCTAATGTCACCCCATACACAAAAAATGAGTTTTATGGTAGAGTCACAGTGTCTGAAGCCTTTGGCCATGTTTCCTTAGAAAGTACTGTGGCCCAAGAGCAGCAGGTCTGTAAAATGAAACAGCTGGTGCCACAGACCTCTCTATACACCAGAGTAATTTCAAGGCATTTTCTCCAGACAAGCTTTAGCCACATCCTGTAAACCATCTGGCCCATCCATGTTTGGAGCACATCAGGTGTGTTCCTGCAATGCTTCTGCGCCATATTTCAGTTGAGGTACACCTGGCAAAAACCCATGTGCTTTAAGAACACTTTGTGAGGTAAACCACACATCACTTAAGTGGAGACAACCAGAATACTCACTCCAAAAGAGCATTCCCCATGTACACATGACTTTCCACATGCTTTTTATTGGCAAGGTGCAGTGGTTGGACTGGGCAGAGAGGACTGGCTCCATGCTTGTGCTTTCTGGCAGAGCTGCAAGGGCTGTGCTCCTTTCATTTGGCAATACCTGTGTTGCTGGTCCTCAGGCTGGTTAGAGAGGCTGCTGTTTCCTCCTCAGGAACTGTCATGAGTTGGGTGGTTCACAGCTTCACAGATGAGAGCTGCTAGAGCAGAGCATCACTAATCAACAAGGCTTGTCCTGAAAATCTGACTGAGAATGAGGTCACTCAGGTACTTAAAAAAAGCCCCAGTGTGGGCTAGAAATGAAGAGGGAGTCAAACCAAAGGTAGGATGAACCACCTTGGTCAGTTGTCCTAACTGATAGAAGCCTGTGAGCTCCATCCTTTGCTCTGGCTATGACATTGGCCATGTAGTCAGCCAAGGGGTATAGAACTGGATAGAGTTCATCTGAACTCATAAAGTCCAAGGTCACTGTGGATGACTTGATTTGCTGGCAACACTTTCAGGCTGCTGTGAAGTTTCAGCTGATGTGGGTATGGATGAGCATCTTTCTACATCAGCTCCAGATGCTGATGCAGGTCTTAGCACCACCATGCAATTTTCAGTAGCCATTGTGGTCCCTCAAGGGATTTCAAGAGATTTCTGTGGCTTTTTGCTTTTCTGGGTCAAATTTGCTGGCTGGTAGAAATAGGTTTTTTGTAATCAAGCTTGCAGATATGTTGTTTCCCCTGATCATACTGTAAACATGAATGGACTTTTGTCAGTGTTTTATAGGAGTATGAATCTTAAAGTTATGGACATTAAAGGCTGTTAAGAATAGGACTTGCAAGATAAACTCTATAAGATGCAGCACTGGGACAAACTAAGAGTCATATGAAATGATCATTCAGAGTTTGACAGTGATTTTCCAGATCAGAGTTCTGCAGTGATTTTCCAGAAGAAAAGGAGAAGGCTGATTATTGCATGGCTGCTTTGCTAAGTCAAAGGTGGATGCACTCTCATGGCTGTAACCTGAGCAGTTTTAAGGTAGCCCTGACAATGATGGGCCCTACCCTGCAGCCTCAGCTGTCTTAACAGATGTTGTGAATGTCCCTACACCATCTCATATGAACTCAGTCAGGTTTAATAACCTTTTGACCCATAGCAATCCTGAGTGAGCCAAGAGTTATTTTTAATCACACGTGGTGCCTCTCACTACAAATGATCCATGCAGCCCCAAAGACCAGCAGGCATCAGTCATCTGCAAACCACTCACATACCATATGAAAAATGTAGCTCATGACCTCCTGCTCCCTGAAGAATAGTCGATATTAAAAGCAATCCCACCATATTCAATGGTACAGGCAGAGGTCAGATCAGACTGGCCCTTGCTAATGCACTGTGTCAGTATTTCTTTAGTGACCTCATCAGTCCTCTAAGAATTATCTTTCTTTAAAAGATGTCATGTCTGTCTCCTCATGAAGAAAACTTTCTAGATGAGATTTGATCGTGCATGTTCCCACATCTAAGAGAGAAGCAGTAGCATGGAAGAGGCAGTCTGACCCCTTTAACTCAGGGGGATTTTAACTCTGAAACTTAATGACACTTTAATTTCTACCTGTCCTTTAAGAGAGAGAAATACAGCCATTCTGAGACTGGGTTTCTGAGAGGTGTGTAAGGGAAGTACCAGGAGATGTACATGTTCAAAAATACTGAAAATGTGCCTGGAAGCATCCAAGCTGAGATTCAAGAACAGATGGTCTTTGAGAATGAGGGATTGGCAACTGTGTCACCAAGTCCTCGAGTTCAGTGTGTTGTAGCAAAAGAGAGTGATTTTCACTCAGCTCATATTATTCATCAGAGAGTGTGTATGTGTGTGTGTTTTAAATAAAACATGATTATATTTCTTTGGTTTTGGTTTTGCATACTGTAAAGCTGAGTATCTTTCATCAGTTGGTTTGTCTTTCAGACTTTGGCATTTTAACCAAATTAAATAAACATTCTCAAACTTTCTTAAATGTATATGCAAAAATGCTGGAAAATTTAAATTTTCCGTAAATCCCATCTTTCCACAGAGATCCAAGCTACCATTTCAATTTTGCTCACACGTATTTCAAGCTGTCTCCTCCACATATACATCCTAAAGGAAGAATGCTGTAGGTAGGAAATAAGTTTGGAGAGGGTTAGGTCTGTCTGTTTGCCACCTTCCATTTGTTTGGGGTTTATATTTCTGCAGTTATTTTCATTGTTTTATTTGCAACAGCAAGGCATTTATGTCTATAAAAGTGAGCCTTGTATTTTCTGGGGCTTTCAGAAAAAAAAAAAAAAAAGAGAAATGCTCTAAGATTTGCAGTACAATGATGGGAGCTGGCAGTTCTCAAATAGTGTGAAATTATTTTAGTTTAGTCTCATTCTTCTGTATCTGCTACTCATCTACCACCCTCCCTTAGAGTCAGGCATTATATGTGTTTTTTCCTGGTGTTCCTCTGACATTTTTGCTCTCCACTTGTCAAACACAGTCAAAATGTAGAGCAGAGCAGATCTGATAAATTAAGGTATTTAGGATGAGTTGATTTCAGAAAACAACCAGAATTTTGTGTGGTTTTCAGACAAAACCCACTAAAGGTCATATATGACTTTTCAGCACTATTGCCAGATTGTTACAGACAAGCTGTGGTTGTGGGAGAGGAAACAAATTGTCACACTCATATTTCTGTCACTGTATGATTTGGATTTCCCCCTGAAGAAAACTGTCTGGAGTTTTTAATTACTGCTGATTACCTATTCACAAGAGAGGTTCTTTGCAGAAATACACTTCACTGTGCCCTCTCCTACAATGCATACATTGTGAAGAAATAATTGCACAAAACAGCTGCTTCCTATTTCCTCCAGACTGGCTGCTCTAGGGAATGATGACTCTTGAGAAGCCACACAGTGCAGACCTCACTGATCATGTCACTCCAGTGAATTTGAGCACAGCTCCATCCTTCACCTCCCTGAAGACTAGGACATTTTGCAACCCCTCAAGTTCAGATCAACCTCTGCTCTGCCGGTGGTCAGCAATTTGATCTTGCAAATCTTCCAGAGGTAGTCTGTGAGGTCTGTGGACCTTAAATGTGATGAACAGGGACCCAGTGTTTGCTTGCTGGCTTCTCTTTTAGATCTTGAGGGGGTGGCATTGCTCCTCTGGGGTGACGTGGTGACAAACCTTACAGAGAGGGGTCCCCCCTGGAGATCCCATTGTTTCATGCCATTGGAAGTGACTCTGAAGTTTTTGCTCATATTAGCCAAGGATTCTACAGTCATGGTCCCTTTACACAGAGGTGGGACAACAGCTTTGAGCAAGTTTTGAAGACCTCAGAGGTGAAAAATCTCCACGTGGGCAGCTTTAAGGGAAAGGCTGCTCAAGGAACCTATAATGAGGTGCTGCTCCTGTGTTCAAGATGGAAACTGCTGTGTAAATAGAGAATTTGGTATCAGGCACTGTGAGCCATGGAGAGGTCCAATGCAGACCCATCATGTCATCTGTTTAATCAGGCTTACTCATGGAAAGTGCCTCAATGATTTGGGCAAATGTTTTGTGCACTGCAAATGTTAAATGACCCTTGATAAATAAGGAAAACCTATTAACAGGCTGCTCTGAAAGCAATCAGCCTTAATTAGCTCAAAATACAAGGTTTGCCAGACTATAAAAACCTGTTATTTATTTTAAAAGTTTTGAAAACATCTGTAAGCTAAATATATTTTAATGTGTATTTGTGTGTTTACATGCCCATGCATGTGGTGATTATTCAAGGAGAATGGACTTCTGCTACTCATTTCTGCTATTTCTTCCCTTTTTTTGGCTCTGGTTGCATTTTCTGATTGTGGCAGTTCAATGCTTGGCGTCAGCAAAATGCATTTTTTTTCTCTGCATTTTTGAGCTTTTGAAGGAAGATTTGTTCTCACCCTTCCAAAACAAAATCCTCACCCACAACCTATGTGAGAATTATTTGATGTGTGCTTACTCAGTATAAAAACACAGCCCTCCCCTGTTTGCCAGTCCAGGCACTAATTCTCCCATCTAATAAAACTTTGCTAGAGGTCAGAGTTAATGCCACATCTAATCATTGATCAACCCATAATGAATAACATATATTATATTAACACATTCATGCTTGTATTTCACTGCAAGCATCCCTCTTTTTTAACCCTTAGAAAGGGAAATAAAATTTAGTATACATTTTGTTGGTGTTATCAAGGTATGGAGTGGAATTATTTCAATTTCTAAAAACACAACCAAAATGCTGCCTTTTCCAGCTGCAAGATTTGCATACACAAAATGAAAATGCCTATCTGATGGCTCATGCTGAGCACAGCATTGCATGCAGTCATTAGTGATCAAAATCTTTCTAATTCAGGTGTTAAATTTTAAGCAACTGGGATGATAATACCAAATAACACAAGGCAGGAATTACTGTATTTTGTTCACATGAGACTGGGTGTGCAGCTCTAGTGCTGCTGTGGCACCCTCATTAAACGTAGCTCAGCTGTGCTGCATTGCCCTCCAAAATCCAGTGGTGCAATCACCATTTCCAGCCTTATAAGCCATTTTATCCAGTAATCAAAGCACTGTCTTGCACAGGAGTAGCTAAATGGTTTGTCAAGCTTTATCTTTCTTCCTCTTTGTTGTGTTTGTTTGTTTGGGGTTTTTTTTTGTGAATGAGAAACCTTTTGTTTGTTCCTAAAGGTGCACAAGGTAAGGAAGAAATAGCCACCAGTGCCATTTCCACCCTCTTCCCTTCTGATGGCAAATACTTTGCCTGAAACTGCACATCTTTTGTGTCACTTACATGTGTTTTGTTAGCAATGTCAATCCCAAGAAGCAGGTCAAGAAGAGCATTGAAAGCTTGACCAGCTGCTGCTCTGGGTCAGTAGAGGCCATCTGACTCCTGGCTCCCCTTATTTACCCATCCGCTTGAGCCGCTGTCTAACTGGATTAAGTGATCCAATCCATCATGTTTGTGATAATCTCACCGAAGCAAGTGATTGGGAAAGAGTAGATTAATGTAGTCCTGTGAGCCCCACTTTGCTCTGCTTATGATACAGCCACTTGCTCCATGTCTATGGCCAAGCCCTTTTTGAGACAGTGGATGTTAAGGCTTGCCCTTGCTCTCTTCCCACTCACTGAAAAGCTTTCCAGGCTCACAGTGATCACGGACACTGCTCTTCATACTTGTGCCGTTAATAGTCACCAAGGTGCCAACCATGAGGTTCAAATATATATTTATTTTATACATAAACCACAATATACTAAAGACAAGGCTAGTCATGCCTTAATCCTGGCCCTGAATATCATTTTGCTTACCCCAAAATAATTAATTCCTTTATGTTTACCCATTTTCCCTAAAATGCCTTTAACACTATTTGTTAACCTGCAAATAAATAAAATCATTTATTTGCAAAACCCAAAGATGACAACACAGGTGAAAAGCTGGTAAGAACAGGTGAAAAGAAGTAAAAGACTACGAGCCTGCAATTAGATTATCCCTAGTGGCTTCTCCTCTGCTCCATTATCAGCTCTTGGTGCTCTGTCACCTTGAGGTTGCATTCATTGGATAGATCCTTGGCCTAGTGCACCCCATTTAGTTATATATCATATATAATATATCTGAATGTATAGTCTGGACCAGAGTTCATTTAGATTTGACTCTTCTTCATCTCACTCAGGGCACGGGGCACTCTTGTCCTTCCCTTCATCCAGATACCACCCACTTTGGTTGTGCTTGTGTCCCTTGAGCATTGGCCCAAGCAGTTCAGCCCTGCCAACAAGGGCAGGAGGCAATTTTTCTGACCTACTTCAGGACATCTTAAAATTAGACATCTAATTCTGGGCTATTCACCCTCCTGTCTCCCTATAGTCAATGAAAAGTAGTAGGTGTCTCCAACAGGTGGTTCATCTCATCCCAAAATTGGCATCTAAGATCATATGAGTGGCCTCTGGACACCTGTGGCTAGAAGAAAGCACAGTGTGAGGTGACTAACTTAAAATTAAACATCTTATTTTGACATGCCTGAGTTCAGATGAGAAAAATCATTCCCTTAATAACTATTTTAACTCAGAGTAAGCCTAGCTCACACCTTGATGCTGGACTTGGGAAAGCTGTGTCTTGGATGTGAAACCTTTCCAGAGCATATGAGGGTTTGGAGTTTTTTCATAGCCAGATGATGACTGTCCCTCTTTTTCGATGAAGTAAAGGGATGAAAAGTTTTGGGACCTGCCCCTTTGTCCCACTGCAGTTGTGGGGCAGAGGTGAGGGTCTAGGAGATCAATCAGGGTCCCATGAGAAAGGTATGTCCCTCTCCCAGTTAAACTCTGAGGTCAGTGGGTGCTGTGAGTGGCTCCTTTCTGCCCTGCTGCATCTGTGCATCAACTCCATCCCTGAGACAACAGTTTGCTGGGAGCTCCTGGGCCATCACCAGAGTTTGTGAACTTCCTACCTGATAAGCAGCAATGACAGCCTGGGTGAGGTGGCAGCTGTACCTGACTGCTGAGTCTGAGCTCACGTGACTGCAGGAGAATTAATCCCGGACAGTGAAAGCACATTGCGTGTGACTGATTATTCACTGTGTGAAGCAGAACAGGTGGTCTCCTGTCAAGCAGAAGGACAAGTGCTTTACCCCCTCAGAAGTAGAATTAGAAAAAAAAAAGACATTTCTTATTCTTTCGCTGCTCTGACGGAGTGCAGGTTTTCCTGAACTCCCTTGAGTGGTTCAGAATTGGGGAATACAGAGATCCTTTGCACCTTCTGATGCTTCATCCAGTGCAGAATACAGCCAATAGAGCTCCGTGCTGTCCCAGGGAAGCAATGGCAGTGTGCCCATGCAGGAAGCAGCAGGAGTGGAAGAGGGCTGTGTTGCCTTTCCTGCCTTCTCCCCTCTTGTACAGCAAGCCCTGCACAAGTATGAAAATAGATATATTTTTATGAATTGCAAGAGGTATTGTAGGTGAAAATGTTATAATCAAGGGCTGATAGGCTTGCACAAAAGGGAAGAAAAAAAAAAAAAAAGCCTGCCAGGATTTAAAAATGCAGTGGATTTTAGTGTATTTCTTGCCCCTGCATTTAACTTTCATGTGCTGAAAGCAGCCAGAAAAAACTATTAAAGGTTCAGTTAGTGGCAATTGTCAAATTGTAACTCAAATGGGAAAACCAGAGTGGGTCAATAAAAATAAACAAGAGGGATGGTCCACTGGGTGGGATGGAAAAGCCAGTGCTTTTGTTAGTCTGAAAATAACCTATTTCTCTCCCAGTAATCAAGGGGGTTTCATTCTGTAGAAAAACACAGGTGAAGTAGTAGTGAAGTGACTTGGCCTAAGATTGCTCATTATCCAGTGCACCACAGTAATTGCTTAAAACCAAAATGCCTCAAAACAAACAGCAAAGGAGAATCTCCTGGTTGCAGTTCTGAGTGCTTCCACCCACTATCCTCTGACTGAAACATGCCTCACACAGGACCATCTTCTTCTCACAAACCCCTTATTATGCCTATATGACTTGTCCCAGAGATTCACATTTCCTACTGGCACTTAACCTTCTTCCTGGTCATGTTGTCTGGTGACACCACTGGAGTCTTCTCTAACTAGAGCTTCTCAAGTCAGTGGAAGACTTCAAAAAGGGAAGAGGCTAACCTCTACACACACTGCACCTGTCCCAGGAAAGGATGCTGGCTCATCACATCACCCTGGGTACCAGTGTGAACTCCCCAAGCTGTTTTCACTCCTCCATGCAGACAGATTTGACCTCTGGCCTTTAAAGGTCAAAGGCTATGGCCTGACACCATTGTAGCATCTAACTTCTACTTCATTTGATCTGTTTATATGGCCACTATTTTCCACTTCATTGACAAGGCACTGGGTGGGTGATTTGTCACCAGGCTGACAGTTATAGACCGTAATGTGTATAAATAGCCCCTGTTTTTTAAGGTAATCAATGGAAAAATGAGCCTCAAAGTCTGAAAGGTTACAAATAAATGCATTTGTTCCTGCCTTCTGCAGACAAAAGGGGCAGGGGTCTTCACTGGAAACAACCACACAAAACATTTCTTTCATGGGCCACACATGAGCTGAGACCTCAGCTTGTACAGGGGAACAGCAGCTCTGTTTATGACACAAGGGCTGCCTTTTTATGCCAGACTTTATTTTGCCGTCACAGACACAGACAACTGTGCTGTGCACTTGTGCTGCCTTCATAGGACAGGATGTGTAACATGTGCAGGTGTATGAGGTACCCCATAACTGTGGGGCAGGGCTGAAAAGCCCAGTGTACACCATGGGTGCTTACAGGGAGGAATAGGGATGTGAATCATACTGCTTCTCAGCAGTGCATAAATTTTCTTAATAAGCCAAAAGTTGCAGGTGGACCCTTGTGTTTAACAGCCATTATGGGACTTAACCACTCTAAAATTATTTATTTCTTTTATCTATTTCCTTTTGAATCATTTACATTGTGGGCTCCATGGTATCTTTTTGCAACAGGTTTCAGTTTAATGACATACCATAAGAAAAGTACTCTGTTAGGTTAATTTTTAAAGTAATTGCTTAATGGTATTGCTGCATGCCTACGAGTTCACATATTATGAGAAATAAACAAGTGCTATTTTTCTACTCCTCTTTGTTGCACTATTTGTGGTTTTACAAACCATTATCTTTAGCTTCTCTTTATCACTTTTCCAAGCCCAAAAGTTCTCTATGCCATTTCCTCCATTTTGTGGAAGTCCTACTAAATCTTTGATCATTTCTGTCTCTCATCTTTCTCTCTTCACTTTTCAAGACAAAGTGATCAGAACAGCATTGAATCTTCAAAATAAGGGTGCACAGAGATTTCTACAGCAGAATAATGAAGTCTGCATTTCATTCTCAGCCCTTTCCCTTAAACTCCCTAACATTCACTTTGCCTTTCTCATCATCACTCAGTATGACTCAATGTTTTCAGAAAACTACCCACAGTGTCTCCAGCATCTCTTTCATGACTGCTATCAGCACTTTAAAAACATCATTGCATACATATAGGTAGATTTATTTTCTCCCCCACAACTCTCTTTGTTTTAATTGACACTGAATATCATCTGCCATTTTAATGCAATTTTAATTTAAGTCAGTGCTTCAAGATCTTCCAGTAGCCCATCATGGTTGGCTCTGGAGTTGACTCTCCTGAGTGATTTGTGTCACCTGCAAGTTGTGACACTCAAGTTCCTATCTGTTCTGTGGTTGAGTAAGAGGAGAGGGATAACAGAGGTGCGAAGATACTGCTGATGCTGTAAATTTGGTCCCCATTCTTCTCCAGCTCTATCCAGAGGAGGCTGGGATTCCACAGTGTGTCAGTGGAGGCTTTCTTAGTCTTCTTTCAGTTTAAAGCCACTCCCCTTTGTCCTATCACTACAGACCCTTATTGAAAGTCCATCTCCAGTTCTCTTATAGCCCCTTTAGGTACTATAGGTGCTATAAGCTCTCCCTGGAGCTTTTTCTTCTCCAGGCTATGCAGCTCCATCTCTCTCAGCCTGTCTTCACAAGAGAGGTACTCCAACCCTATGGTTATCTTGGTGCCTTTCTGTTTTTCAGGAGGGAAAGCAGAAACAGTAACGTAAATTGTAGAGATCATGACTGTCTCTCATCTGGCCATATGTGTCTGAGTGCAGGGAATGAGAAACAGACAAGGGAGTTCTTGGCAATCTGTCCTGTGTGACACTCCCCGTCAGCAGGTCCCCATCTCTATCTCTGTCTCTGTCTGACTTTCTCTTTTCCTCAATCTTGCAACTTCACAGCAAGCTGGGAGTCTGCCGGAAAGGCTGTGAGCTAACTAGGTGACAGCGATAGTGAGACACAATTGCAGAAGCTGTAATAAGCAGTATTGATTTTGAATAAACATGTGAGTAATATTGACTTGGAGGAGCTGTCTCTTAACAAGTGGAAGGACTGACTGAATCTAAAGAATTTAAAAGTCTAAGTCCCTTTCTGGAGCTGGGTAAGGCAGGTTTCAGTCACAGATACGAAATCACAATCTGTTTTCAGCATCCTTTTTCTCAAACCTGTTGGTAGATAAGGCATAAGAACCACAGGCTTTGCAATCGAATAAAGAATTTAAAAAATTTTAGATGGATTGCTAGAGGAAGTGGGACAATGAACAGAGTAGTGTAAGCAAGTGGTGAATGAATCATGGTCCAGTGTTTGAGAAGAGGTGGACATCTGAATGATACTGAAATGCTAAAGGAAAAGAGAAGAAAGTTTGGGTGCAGGAAAAGAAGCTCACAGTGAGATGATAATGTTTATAAGCAATTAAAAAAACAAACCCAAACCCAAAAACAAATCCCCTCGCCCCCAGCGTTTCAGATCCACACCCTTAGGTCCCCTCAGGATAAAAGAGATATGCCATGAACTCAGTGGCCTTTGAATTGCTCACAACTCATGAGAGTTAGTAGCACTGAAATCAGTCAAATGAGACACCATGGAAAATCATCATGTTGCCAGCTTATTCCTTGAAGGAAGTCAGGAGTGCCTTAACACTTCCCATTTCTTAATAGCAGCTTCCAGATATTTGGATCAAGGATCCAGCTCTCACCTCTGAGACTTCTTGGGATACCTCTCTGTCCAAGCAGATAGCCATAGAAAGGTCTCTGTCCTGGGTGCTGCTGTACAATTATTTTGAGCCATTCATGCAAGCCCCAGAGATCACCAGTGGCCCATGGGCCTCAACACGGGAGCCCATCACCCTGATACCACATGGATATGTGGATTATATTATGTGCAGTAATGCCACAAATGCCTGGCATAGAAGTAAAGAGATTGAGCTCCTTTGCATAAAATCACTCAGAAAGGAAAAGTAGGGCATCTGGGAGGCAAAACCCCCGTTTCTTACAACTCCCTAGTTGTTCTTTCTGTATGGCAGCAAGAAGGCTGCTGTATGCAACAGGGGTCTGCTGAAATGAGGGCATTCCTTCTGCACATGCATATTCAAAGATTAAAGAGAAAGCTTTGAAATATTTCCAGAAAAAGGGGTCAATTATGTAGATTTTACATGGCTTGTTATTAAGGCCAAAACTCACATCATTTTTACAAGGGCTGGAGGATACCAAGGCAAAGATGTAAGGGCTGGAGTCCAGATTTGCCTGGAAGAAGGGAGGGAGAATCAAAACATTGTTAATTATATCCTCTCAAGAAAGGGCTTGTGGTGTTAGGAATTCATCCCAAGAGGGTAATTTCAGGGCTACAAGTTGTAATATATATTATTGCTGGCCTAAGCAGGAGTAGGAAGGAACTTCAACTGTGGCACCTTTGGTAGCTTTTTGCAGGGAACTCTGCTTGTAACTTAAACAGCCTGTTCTGGGGAATACGATATCCTTCCTTCCACCTGTCTGAAGTCTTCAGCACCAATACAATAGGGAGCTGAAAGAAAAGTAGTCAATAATAATTTTCGTGGACTTTGCAAACTCTTTGATGAATTTCATCACAAAGGTTCTCAAGGAAACCAGAGACATTTGGTGAAAGGTAAAGTATTGTGTCATTGATTAAAAAACTGGCCAGAACAAAAAACCAGGGCAGGAATGACTAGTTAGTTATTACAATGCCAAACACGTAACAAAAGACTGTCAGAGAGAACATATTAGCCATCTTTTCATGGATAAATAAAAGGCTTCATTTAGAGGAATTAAGACTATTACATTTCTTTTATATCCAGTGAAAACTCCAGGAGTATTAATTTTCTCAATTAATATTGTACACATTCATAGGTTATTAGAAGGTTACTGAAAACACGGTGTCCTGAAGGAAAGAAAGAGCTGGGGTTTATGTCCTTTCCACTGTTTGCTGTATTTCTTGAGTCTGGGAAGGAAGGCTGGCTCTTGGTGTTGGAAAGGTGTTTTTATGTTGACAGTTTTCATAGTGCAAAAAAGAGAATGGAGAATGGGTGGGAACAATCAACTCTTTATATCTGGACCAAAAATTCACAGTAGGTACAATGTTGTATTTGGATGGCAATGAAAATTTAAAATCCCAGTAGAGCATCTTGGTATTCCACAGCTGATCAAAAAATGAACACATAAAACCATTTTTAAGTGGAAAAGCAGATTTCAGCTAAAGATTTCATGAAAAAGTATCACTTCCCATGAGAAAATACCTAGTTTTCTCAAAAAGTTAAAACATTTGGGTCCAGATAGTGTTTTTCAGAGGAAATTTTGTGTCTAATGATGTACACAGCTTACATCAGAGTGAAAAACATTTTCTGTTCAGCTTTTTAGATTCTACTGTTCCTGACTTCTTAGTATGAATCAGCTAGCAGTATGGAAATGATGAGATAGTAGTATAACACTTTTCTTCTAGAGGTGTCAAAACATTTCACAAAGGCACTGATGTCTCTTTAACATAGGAAGACTGAGAAGGAGAGCTGAAGGAGGTGCTTAATGCCGGTGTGGGACCACGGAGGGAGACCTGCATGTCCTAATTCCCCATGCAAGTGCCCTTTCCAGTAAATTGTGGGGTATGTTATTATCAAATGAAAACCTCTGAGTTGATTTTTCAGAGTTGGCAAAAAGAGGCAATGAATAGTCACAATTAGAAAGCTAACTCTGACTTCTAAAGAGGAAAAGTATAGGACTGCCCGTTTATCTCCAAATTGAATCGAAGACTGTAGAACTCTGCGTGAGCATTGTTATTTTCCTTTATCAGCAAGTCATTGTTTTGTTGCATGAAATCTGTATGTTCAATAGATTTGATTTTCCAAGCAGCTGGGTTATCTTGCACTGTGAAGGCTCTCTCTTAATCTCAATTGCTGTGCTTTTCTCAGCGCCGTTCCCAGCTGCTCAGAAATGAGCCCAGTGCTTTCATCTGTCTTTCCGTGCTCTTATTAGGTGTGACAGTTTCAACAATACCCGTATGTAGGAAAATACACAGGTTTTAATTTGTTTTTTTTAAAATGTGATTGTCAAAAAATACAGGCAAAATGATGTTGCTTTTAAATAATGAAAGTTCTGACATAATCACACACTAATGATATGTTTCTTTAGAAGGATGGGCTTTTTTTCCCAGTTTGCTCTAGCACATATTTGCAGCCAAACCTTATTTATCCACTGGAGACAAGGGAAGAGAAGAGAGCTGAAGTTTGCAGAGTTGGGCCATAGGTGCTTTTCAAGTGAGGATTAACGTTTGTATCTGATCATTTGGCTTCTGGCAAATGTCTTTTAAAAAAATAGCCTGTTGATTAACCCCTTTTTTGTCCTGTCCTGATAAGCATTTTTTCTGTAAAGAAACTCTCCTCATGACATGAGCGGGCCATGATTTTAGTATACACCTATTGGCATGATGGAAGTACCAACACAACAGAAGAGAAAGGGGGAGCAAAACTGCTTGGGAGGATGGGGTGCTTCAGTGGAAGACTCTTTGCTCTGAAACTAAACAGTGTTCAATGTTACAAGCAAGTGCTAAGAAAACCAAGCTGGAAATGCCTGAAAATTGGTGACAGCCTTGCAACTCTCCTGGAGACTGAGCAACTGAAACGGGAGACACAGATGTCTCCAAAAGATTTCAGCATGTGGTATGTTGTCATTTCTGCTGGAGTTTGTGCCTCTCAGTGCAAGGAAATGTTTCACAACCTGGCCCCTGTGAAGGCAGGACCAAGGGGTTTGTTGTCCAGAAAGGGCCAAGTATGCTAAATTTTGAGATATGACAAAGTAGTGGCCATACACAGCCTTGGTGAAGACATTTTTCTGCTTGCAGCTCTGGGGAAGCATGTGAAGGGAAAGGGATATGTCAAGAAGCAGGAAGCAATGTGTTCTGGAGGGAGGACTAGATTTGCAAAGGTGCCCACATTTGCATTTATTATCAATATTTACAGCATGCAAAGCAAGTTCCCTTTTGCAGAGTTCCCTGGGCTGCAGTCTTGTCAATGGTTTAAGTGAACAGGCTGCACTGAAACCAGAGCGAGTGAGAAGTCATCACACATCCAGCTCAGCCAGCCCTGCTATGGGAGTGCCAACCTGACAGCCAGAAAGTCCTTGCCCCACTGCTCTAAATCCAGCAGACCCCAGGCAAAGCTCTGAGAAACCTGGCATCAGGAAAACAAGAGGATGTTCTCTTGTCTGGACCACCATCATTCTCCTGTCTCTGTAACAAAATGTGTGTGACAAGGGAATAGTGATATTTTTGCAGAAAGAATGCACATTTGCTCTGGAAATGTCACCATCAGGTCTAAGCCAATGTCATTTGGATAACAGGGCTATTCACATCAGCTGGAAATGTTGCCAACCAACTAAGACAGACAAGTAGGTATGAAGCCAGTCTGCATGCTGCTCACTTTGTAGTATTTTCTTATTTTCTTACTGCAACCATATTTATGAAATATCCACTGAGTGTACAACCACTGTGGGCTCTTTCAGTATCTAGCAAATGGAGTATGGGATCCCTGTATTTTAGAAGATGTAGTGAAACTGAAGTTTTAGGTACCTGAGGCTACAATAAGGACTGTAAAACATTTGTCTTTTCTTTGTGATACTCAGAAAAGCAGCTGATCTGCACAATAGCCTATTCCACATTCTTAAAGGATTATTGGTAAAGGTTTGATCTACAGCCCAACCCTCCTGGGTTGGGCAGCCCAAGGCAAAAGAGGCCTTTGTGTAATGTAGTTTACTGAAGTTTTTTAACAAAATAGATTACCAAATAAAGCACTATTTTGCTAGCCCAAGTGTGCCTAAGGACTTTGCCTATATAAGAAAAACTGATTTTTAAAAAAAACCTCAACCAAGCAAAGAACAAAATACAGTAAGTTAATTCTTACCAATGATCTGGAAAATAACATTTCAAGCAGAAACAGGAGTTCTGGATTACACTTTCTCTAACAGCAGATGAAAGCCTACCCCTTCTCATGGTTGCTTGTTCCTTCTGCTGTAACTTACTGCTCTTCACAGGGAAGATAATATAAACCTCACTTAGTCACTTCTGCTTTATTTTTTTCCTTGCAAGGTTTTTGCTCTTAGCTTAGGTGGTTTTTCTAGTCCAACATCTCCTAGACAGATAGGCACACCAACTTTAAGGACTGGTGAATGGACTTGGGTTTGGACAGGCCAAGGAAGGACTGGAGCTCTGAGATAAATCATCACGTGAAACCCTGGTCTGCATGTCTGACACTGGTGCTTACAGGCTGCAGTGATACAGGATGAGTTTTCCTTAAGTGAGACAATTATACCTCCCAGATGGTTTTCACTAGTGGGTAATAAATCTAATGATGTTTCTAAGTAACCTTTTTAAAATGAAGAGCATTTAATTACCTATGGGACACTGATTTAGAGAAAATGTATATAGTCTGTATTTTTTTTTTCAAAATGCAAGACATTAAAGATGTTTTTAAATGGCATTAAAATGAAAAAAAAAAAATCCTTCAATACATTTCCAAATCTATGTGAGGTCCTGCAGGAGTAAAAAGCACTTAGTGGTGAGCTTTAACAACTCAGTAGTGGTCAGCTTTGGCAGACAAACACACCCTGAAGAGGAGGATGAAGGCCATGGTGCAGTGTGGTGTTCCCAAGCCCAGCCACAGCAAGGTCCTGCAGACCTTTTGAGGAGCATGTCAGCAAGGTGACTTCAGAGGACCATGGCTGGAGGAAGAGTAACTCCAAGGGAAGAAGTAGAGAGATTAATTGTAGGGAAGAGGGAGGCAAGGATAGGAATGTACTCCCAGATTTGGCTCTCCAAAGGCAGATCCATGTAATAGAAGTGATTATAATAGCAGTGGGAAACACCAGGTGGGAGTCAATGCCACAATATAGGTGCTGGCCTTGTTGGAAGTCACTGCCATGCAAAAGGAAGCAGAGTCAGTAAACATCTGAAGAGAATACTCTTGGTGATTACTGACAAGAAGTAGTTCAGTAACTTCTCCTGAAATTAGACACATTGCTATTGATATTTCATTAATACTAAGAACTTATTGCTGGCAATATTTCCTATAATTTATGTGCTCAGGTGACTTAACCTAATAGCAGCATGTCTCTTCTTCACTAGCCCCTGGCCAAAGCTGATCTTACCCTTGGGCCCCAGGAGAGCCAGGGACTTAGAAAAAAATCCACAATGTGGGGTCCCCCTCAGCTCATCCCACCTTTCAACAGCAGCATTGAGCCTCCTGCATGCTGATACAGTTTTCTGACTGCTTTAGATTTATGTCTATGACACTGACAAGGAGACGTTGCTGTTCCCCTGGACATGCAGTATTTGCCAGGCAAAAGCTGAGCAGTGGGTTCCACCTGGGCTGCCCAGGTAAGGATGCAGAGCCCAGGTGGCCTCACTCCCACCTTTCCACAGTCAACCACAGGTGTAGCTGGTGTTGGTGCGGATGCCTCATTAACAGGTTAAGCAGCACTGTAAGGAGCACCTTGCTAGTGATTTTTAGTGAGGAAAAAGGGGATCTAAAAATGTACTTGTGCCTGGCAGGGTTGATCTGCAGAACTAATCCTTTGCATTTCTTTTGCATCTTCCATCTGTGATTTCATGGTTAATTGACTTATCCATGCAATGTTCCTCTGAGGTACAGATTATCTCCACTTCTAGAGTGATAACACCAAGCGTGTAGGGGTTTGAGACATAACTTGCCCTAAACCCTCAAGGGATTACAAAGCAGAGAGCAGAGTAGACCTGTGTCCCTCCTCTGCACCCCCAAGATGGGGTGCCTCTTCCCATGGAGATGCACAAGAAGTGATCCTCCACATGGGTATGAGCCACCACACTGGACCTCAACATTGCCCAAAATGTTCAGCAAGGATTTGCTGGGTCTGTACAGAGCATGAAGTGTGGAACAGCTCTTGTCCCACATGTGTGAGCCCTGAGGCCACTGCCATAGCCACCAGCCTGTGGCTGGAATTATTTTTAGTTACCCCAGTGTCAATAACTGCACCACAGGACTGGCTGCATCAATCATGCTGATGCTTTGAAGATCAATGTTTGTAACAGTCCTGGCTACAGCTCTTTGGGGGAATCAAAGCTCCATCCTCCAGCTGTAAGGCTGAACTTCATCCCTCTGGAAGCTGTGGAAGACTTTCACATGTTACAGATTAGAGTACGTGCTTTGGGTTATGTCTGCATAACTTCTGCAAGGACTAATAGGAGACAAGCATCAGCCTCCTTTGGATCAATAGGAGACAAGCCACATACCACAGATTTCTTTCCTTGACTAAATTGAATCCTTCCCCAGACCTTTAATTGTGTGTTTGCACAATGATGCTACATTTTTATTGTTTTTAATAAGCAAAGCAAGGTAAAGAGGAAAGGAGAGTCAAGATGTCAAAACAAATGTAGTAGCAGATAAAAAGCAGGTGAGGAAACACTTTATAGGAAATCTGTAGGAATATTGGGTGTCTGGCAGTCATTACATTCAGGTGATGGTAAAACTTTAGTGTAATGTTAATTAGCTGTTTAACCTACTGAACTTTGCAAAGCTAATCACCTTTGCAAATATCATGCACAACAGGCAGGTTTTGGGCAGATTTAAGGCAACAGGTACAATTTGACCATCTCTTCATACCTCTGTTTCTGACCTTCTCCCCATATTATAGATGACCTACCATTATTTTAAAAAGTTTGGCTCCATCATCACAGTGACTGCCTTTCTTATTGCACACCAGATATTTCAGATGGGCAGTCAGGGTGTTAGGATAATGAGCAGAAACCTTAATGAGATGCTGTCATCCTTATTTCTGCCAGGATTGTGGCATGAGAAACACAAAAAAATGCATGTCTGTTAGGCAGCAAGGGCACATTTCACTTTTTCCTAACACAGGTCAAGGGAACTGAACCTTAAAGTGCCAGTTGAGTCCACTTACTGTAACGAAATGATAATGAGCCAGCTGAGCTGGAGCCAGCCCCTCCACAGACATTTGAAGTTTGCTGAGATGAATCCCACTTCTGAAGATTGGCCTGTCTCAGTGAGTTTTGTTGTTGTTTCCAGATAAAGAGAGATCGGGGTCCCTGAATTTTAACAACATCTAATAGTGGCATGAAATCCAGCATCAAATATTAATTCAGATGAGACTTTGATGTAAGTGGGGATTGTTGCTTAGGCTGAAAACAGGCTGATGATATATATTCATTATATGTAGAAGCTCTCCTGTGCCTTGCTGGGGATGCTGTGCCGGCATCATTATTTTACATCTTTATTGACATTCTGGGAGATGGATAAATGTCCCATTACCCCAGTAAGGATGGCTAAATGAGACAGTAGGGAGACCTAGAATGAGAAATATTCTTAAAATAGTATTTATGAGACTGTGATACATGCAGTGAGAGGAGCACCTGAAAGAGGCTAACACCTCTGCAGACACTTAGAGCTCCTGCCCCAACAAAGTGAATCTGGGAGGTGAAAGGGTTTGAGAGGACCAAGAATTTAAATGAGCTGAATAGACCTCTGAGTCACTTTAACTCTCATCTTCCTTGCAATGCCAATGAAACCTTGGTTAGAAACCACCACAACTGGGACATGCAGTGACCAATAGCTGGGTGGTCAAAGGGCATCACCAGGGAGTTTTGGAGCACAAAGATGATGGTGACCCAAGGAGGGGCTCACAGGCAACTGCTGAAGCAAGTGCAGGTGCATAGCTAGAAATATCCACTGCAACATAAAGCAGCAACCTGCTACTGACATCAGCTGAATACAGGTTTTATTTGAGAGAGTGACAGGAGCCCCAGTTGAGCTGAAAGGGGAGGAGTATCTGTCTCCTATGCCAGAAGGTAAATCTAAGTGATAGTGATGGCTCTGAGTTTACAAACAGTTCTGGGGAGTGGGATTCATTAAGGGTTGAACAAATCAACATAAAAAGATCTAAAATGAAAAAATCTTGGATCATCATGGAGAAAAAAACGTGTATCACTTGTGTCACTGGGTCCTGTTTTCAGTCATCTGATTATGTTTCGTGAAGGAGTCTGTCTCCATCAGATAAGGGGTGTGCAGGATCTACCTCAGACTCTGTCATCCAGGTGAGCCCCCTGCCTACAGGGTTTTTTACATGCAGATATATCTTCTGAGAGCTGGAGCGCTGTAAAATTCTCCCCCAGCCTGCACCCTCAGAGGGGTCAAAACTGCACATACCTTTTGGAGAACAGATGGTCTCTGGTGGTTCTTTTCATTTGGGGTTCTGATTTGCTTCAAAACTAACCTAACCTCTAAAGAAGATTAAAGAATGTCAGCATGAAGTAGTGACTGCTTTTGTGCAACCCCAGATTATTATTACTCTTTTTCACTTTGTCAGCCCCTTTCTTCCCTTTGCCCCATCTTCTATTTTTGCTTTATCCCAAGCACTTCCACTCATTCCCTCCTTGTTTCCTCTTCCCCAGGCCAAAACACCAGAGTTCAGGATTTGCACAGTTGTAATTATATTATACTTTAGAGAAATGGCTACTTTATGCCTTGTCTGCCCCACAAGAGTTCGGCTCCTCTCCAAGTACACACAGAGATGTGTCCACAAAGCATCAAGTACATTTATGAGCATTCACAGTGTACTTTGTATCAGAGGTTGTGTTCTCACAGACGTGAAGTGGCTATAACCAGGTTTCTAACTGAGAGAATAATAACTGTGCTTTAGCAAAGTTGTAGCTTTGGGAAACAGTGTTTAATTTGACAGAGATATTGACAGGGATGGCAGTGGAGTCCCTTACATTGGAAAAACAGCTTCTGTTATCCTGCTCTGTTGATTTCTTCCTGCAAACCAAACACACTCAGTGTTTGTTGCTTTCTATGTAGTGCCGTGTTTGAACAGTTACTGAAGTGGATGAATAAATCATCTGACTGTTGAAAATGCATACATAGGCCTAATGCTCTAGTAAAAGGCTTTGTGTGTGTTTTGACTGTTAACATCCAGAACAGCAAATATACCTAGCAGCAAAAGGAAAATACAGCTCAGTTGCTATTTAGAGAAGGAAGGCCCATCGTATTTCCAGTACACATTTTGTCAAAAGACTAAGTAGGATGCTCAGCCTTGTGGCTGTACGTGCTGGGAGCCAGGACAGCCAGAGGCCATTTTCTCTGCTGGGGCATAAACTCGGCACAGAATTTATCAATTTGAGTCTGTACGCCCCATCTCTACAGCTCCCATTTTTCACTGTAGATCTTCAAAGTTTCTGTAGATCCTCCTGGTGAGCAGGATGAAGGCAAGAAAAAAGATGGTCAGAGCCTTGCACAGGTCACCAAGCCAAAGCCTGGTCCTGGGCAGGACCCATGGAGCTGAATCAGATTTTCCAAACACAGCACTCCCCATCTCTGCTGGAGTGGTTTATTTGTGTGGTCGAGAGACAGCTCTTCCTTCCTAAACTGCTGCACTGGCTTAACAGGAATCATGATAACAATGGCTGAGATCACTGATGTGTCAGAGAGATAAATGTCTTTCAGTTGTTGGAGGAGGATGGACAGACCCCAATGGCCCTGCCAGGCAGGGCAGGATGCTGCACTGGCTTTGCTCTACGTCATTTTCTCTCTCAGACTTATACAATGACCTATGGTCCTCAGATACGACTTTTTTTTGTCCGCCTTCCAAATCTGAAAGGCACCTAAATCAGTCTTATTAATACCTTGATTTAACATTCATCACATTGGTTTCTGTGAAAAAAGCCTAACTGTTCTGGAAAAAGCAGATCATTCGCACTTTAAAGATGAACTCCAGAAAAGCAACTGGTGTTTCCAGCCCTTACTCAAATTGGTGCCGTATAAGGGTAAGTTGGCAAATGATTTTAACAGCACTTACTCATGCAAATGCTGCATCAGTGGAACGGCTTGCATAGAGTACAGCTCTGTCCCCTCTCAACCTCCCCAGCAGTGAGTCCCTCTCCCTCTGAAGCCACAGGGCAGATCTCAAAGGACTACGCTGGCAATCTTGGAGGGGAAAAGCATTTTCCATTTTGAAAATACACCCTACAACCAGCAACAAATAAACACAGCCCCAGTTTCTCAGTGCTGCCAAAGCAACATACCCAGTACAGGACTGTTCCTCTCCTTGCGTCACTGACAAAGCTGCTTGCTGAATTGCGCCTGTATCCTTGGTGTCTTGGCGTGGTACCAAGCAGGAAGCACACAGATAAGCTTTCAGGATCCCAGCAGCTTTTTCAGGGCTGCTAGGCTCAAAGAGCCCAGTACCTTGCCACTGGCTAGTAAAAAGAGCACATTTCACTCTTAAAGTCATTGCAGAGAACCTGGCCTTTCTGAGAACAGAGCTTTACATATGTCAGGAGATTGTTTCAGAACAAGGCCTGATATATCACATTTTTTAGCCTTGACTATAACTTAATCTATAGCTAAGCAGGAGACTGAAGAGGAAGTGCCATCCCAGAGAGGATGCACCCAGCCATCATCACAACCCACAGTCTGTGACATGCTGCATCCTCCCAGCACCTTTTGGAGATGGGAGTCCCCAGACTGGCAGTGCTGTGAGCTACACCCACATGGGTGGGCACCTGTGCCAAATGCTACTCCAACCAGTTCTGGTCTTGCTTCCTGTTGCCATCCTTAGGAAAAAAAAAAAAAAAAATCAGCTTGCTTATCACCAGGAGGGGCTAAATCTGTCTTTACAGCCTGGGCAGCAGTGGGTGCGGCTCAATACCATGCCCAGAACCTTTGCCTTTTTTTAAAGTGTATCCTATAAAAAGGCACATAAAATTATTCACAATTTGTATGGTTAGATCCCTTTTTTTCCGCTGTTCACTATTTAGAGCAAAAAGACAGAAGAAAGGAATTACAGGTGTGTGTTTCTCCTGAATGAATGAAAGAAAGCTAGAATGATTGATTCATTCATTTATTTTCTGCAACACAGAGAATTAATTGTTGAAAGCAGCTATTTTTAATGAGGGTAAAAATAAAAAAAGGCCTAAAAGGGACTGGTTCTTGTAAAACAAGCATTTGCCTATTTTTAGGTAACCCATGAAAAGTTTGCTTTCATGAAAAGCAGGGGAAACCTGGAGAAGCAGTGATGAGAGAAGCAGAATAGCAATAATATTCATACCATTTGGAAGCAAATGTTGTGCTTATGGGTAGTATGCAACAAAAATAAAAAAGCGAGCATGAAAGGCGCTCCGAGTGTTAAATATTCATTAGTATTCCCCGTGCCGCCTGTTCTAAATATAAGATAGGTTTCAGCACAGCCCTGGTATGTGACTGGGATGTTTCCCCCTCCCTTGTACGATGCTCTAGCCGTTCGGATGGCGGGGTGTCGCCATGGCAACACGGCGATGCTACCTTTTGTTCGATGAATGAAATGACCAGTTGCAGAGTTGGCCAGGGGCACACACACTGGGATGGCTGGGCTGCCACAGCATCCATTGTCCCGGTCACCAGCAGGTCTGGGGATGGCAGGCAGGAGGAGATGGCAGCTTTTTGCATCACAGAGCAATGGAGACTGGGTCCAAGTCCAAAATCACTATGTTTTTCAGAACTGGTGCAGGCAGCACAACTTGTCTCTGGGTTGGCATCCCCACCCTGAAGGTCAGGAAGGATCCAATTTACAGAAGTTTCATCCCGGACACACTCACAAAGGGTGAGCAAGAGGAAAACTGAGGGTTCTATTACATACCATTGAATTTGGCCATTTCTAGGACCCCCAGCCAATAACCTGACAGTGAGCACAAGGCTTTTTGGGGCCATTTTTCCTACTACTGAGTACACAGGGCAAGATTCAGCTCCAGAGTCAGGCACTTAAATTCAGCCATTTACATCTACTTGACTAAATATCAGGAGATATCTCTGCTCTTGTTTTGGTCCATGGCGGTCTGTCAGTGTAGTCAGGAGAGCCTAGAAAGAGATTAATCTCCAAGGCTGAATCCAGATAAGATGTACCAGGCTCCAGGTAGACATCTACCTTGGTCCAGCAGACATTTACATTATGACAATATATTGGGGGGTTTCAAGGTATCTCACTCCCATGATTAGTTAAGGAGCTAAGAGTGATTATATTCCCATCTTCTAGGATGTGGTGGGTTGAATCCAGGACAGGATGAACCTATGCATCGCCTGTGCAAATCAGACAAGTTGGTCCCTTCTTCTGCAGATGGAGAACCTGAGATACGCTGGGTATAGCTGCCCAGGATGTGAGTCAAATGCTGCTCCCCTCCCCAGAAAGAGAATGAGATTGCAAGTGTTCACATGCTCCTTTTACCTCTGCAGTGCCTTTGATCTGAAAATCGCAGGAGTGGAGGCTGCAGAACAAGTCTGTGGTAATTTGAGCATTGCCATGAGTTGCAGCCCAGGAGAGGAACAAAGTGTCAGGCCACAGCACACACTACTGCAGTACTGCTCACCTGGCTAGAGCAACTAAAGCCCTCATTTTAAAATGAGGATAAACTTTTCAGGCTCCCAGAGTTGTAAAATTACTGCTCTGAATGTGAAGGGGGGTTGCAAACAGGCTGGAACATGCTGAGAGTGGCTGTCCTGCTCCTATAGCACAAGGAGGACAGGTTGGTGGCTGCATAGGCTTGAACAGAGTACCTGCCTAGACGCTAGAAGAGCTCAAGTCCTACCTGGTGCCTGTAGATTGAGAGGAGGATGGCATGTGATGCACAATAGCCATCCATCCACTGATGCTCCAGCTCCTAACTAGAAATTGTCAAACTTTCTGAGGAGCTGAGGCAGAATGTGGGCAAGCAGAGCCACTTGGGTCCCCTGGCCCCACTGGTGAAGGTGGATGTGAACAGACCTTGCTGTCACTCACTGCTTCAGCTGTGACTCACGGTAATGTTGTGCAGGAGCTGATAACTTGCCCAGAGCATCCTTTGGGATGTAGCAGGGGATCACAGCCTGCACTCCCCAGATAGGCAGACTCACTGCTGGCTCACAGCCACGGCCACGGGTGCTGCTCAAACAGCACCATACTCTTTCCCATTCCTGCTCATCCTGCTGATCTGGGCTCTGCTCTGACTCATGCAGTATCAGCACAATTCCCAATCCATTCAGATCAGAGAGGCTTTGAGTGCTGCTGAACCAGAAAGGCACCAGCTTGCTTTTCTGGTCCCAGACTGCATTACTCTTTTGGACTTTGGGAGAAATACCTTTTTTTTTTTGCTTGTAAACAGAGATAAGACAGGAAATCTCATGAGGCACTGCTGTTTAGATGAGTTCAAAGTAGAACTGAGCTTTAGGGGAACTAGGTGTTCATATGCTACCAGGGATGCATCATCCACATTATCATATTGCATTAAACTTGGCCACCTGGACTGAGATCTCCAAAATACCCCAATGCTCCTCTCTCTTTACATTCCTCTCGACACTTTGGAGAGTCAAATTCCCCTGACGATTTGGATGTTTCACAGGTGCACAGACTTCTAATCCTCTCACAGAGTCTGACACTATGTTGTGCAGCAATAAAATTACGATGGCCTTGTTTTACAGGAGCCTGGAATTCCTGCTGCCATTTATTCAAAGTCTTACTAAAGTCTTGTAAATACCGATAGCAAAACATATTTCTATATATCCAGCAAGAAATGGATGAGCCTGCCAGCATTGTACTGTGTCTCCAGCTCTGGAAAACTTACCTCTGCCTTCAATACAATATGATCAGATTTGTTCACATTTGAGAAGGACCTGAAGTTGGCTGAGAACAGTTCATTATCTTTGAAATTAATATTAATCACTGTAGGGGGCACTTCCTCTCTCTGTTTTTTCTCCATAAAGAATAATAAGAAAAATGGCCTAATACTGCAAGCTCTACAAGGCTGAAAGGATTCAGAGGAAAAGGGATGTGTGGGGTTGAACACCCTCATCTGTGTCACTGTCTGGGAGCACTTCTGTATGGGCTTGCAGGGCAGGAGTTGTGTCTGTCTCTGCTTTGCACCCTGGGATGCCATGAACCACCATGACGCCACCACGAACCTATTCCTTTGCACCTTCTACCCCTTGGCCTCCAGGAGCCTGGGCTGAGCGTGAAGGATACATGTGGGCAGAGATGGTCTCTGGGCTGAGCAGCCAAAGCATGAAACCACAGCAAGAGGAGAGGTACATGGAGGAACCATAGAGGAGCAGAGGACAGGATTCTCTTTGGCATTGAACATTTGGGGTGAATCACTTTGGGAAAGAACCTGTCTCTCTTGTTGGTCTTGCAGGAGCCTCAGTGGCTGGCTTGGTTTTAGAGTTCTGGATGGTGAAAGCTAAATGAGGTGAATCCCCGTGGTCACCCAGGGAACACAAGGCAATGTCAGGAGTTTAACCAGATTTAGCTCAGTGCCTGAATCAGACAGTGCCTCTCCCTGAGCATGTAGCTTTTGGACATAAGAAAAGAGCTGATGTTAAAGGGTGTTAGAAATTTCCACCTGCAGTATGTTCCAGCCAGCCTGACAGTGATTTTCTAACACTGAAAATCAAGTTCTGGTGGTGTAACAGGGTTTTTTATTTCATTTTGGACAGCAGCTGGGTACTGGTATGTGGAAGGTTATCCCCTGGGCTGGAGAAGGGAAATCTTTTTTGTGTCTGTGTTAGGAAGCATGGTGGGTCCAGGGGAAGCTGACCTTTGGAGCAGTGATGGCCAGCTGGTGTTCATTTGATAGTGTTTCAAAGGGGTTTTGCTTTGGACTGGTCTGGTGTGGTCCTGTGGATTGAACACTCATGTATTTGTAGGTCTGAAGCCCATTTTTCAGTTGGATTTTTCTCTGAAAGAGATTCAGCCCCAACATCACTCTGTGATGGAAAACAAAATGTGAGAAGCGGGAGCAATTAGGGAATTTTCCACAAAGGCATGCTCTGATCTGAATTAAAATGCTAATAGAAATGCATTCAGGGAGTATCTTTTGCCGACCAACTTCGCAGGACTATATTCCTTTTGTTTACCGCTCTTTCTTTCTTTCATTCTTTCTTTCTCTCCCTGAGTTCCCTGCTGACAATTGACGGGAACTCCCTTTCAGCGTGGGTTTGGTCACTCACTGACAGTAAACGCGCCCAGCAGAAAATGCTCCAACTGTTGGCGTTTCCCGAGCAGGGAAAACCTCCTGGGCTGAAGCTTGGAATCAAGATTACACCCTTTTAAGTCAGTCCCAGGGAATCCACAATCCCTCACCGTGACGAAGTTTTCTCGGTGCTTTCCTCGCTAGCACAGAGAGCGGAGGAGCATCAGCCCCGCACGGGGACGTTCCCAGCTTGAACCCAGCGGCACAATAGGCAGGGCAAAGTCCCGCACCTTCCCATCGCTGCCGCCGACCGGATCCCCGCGGCTGGGCTGGGATCGCCTGTCCTGTGCTGAATGCATTACGTAAGGCAGGGATCGTTTGTCAGCCGCGATGGTACAAACATAGCTGCGGGCAAATTATGCACAGAGAGTGAGAGAGGAGGGAGAGGGAGGAAGGTCTCTCCAGGAACGGTGCTCCACGCGGCTGAGGATTGCAAGTTGGCAGGTTGGCAGCTGGCTGAGCTCCCGTGAAAGGTGTCGCTGGCGGTCCCTGACATGCTCTTGTTCGTGTGGGATGCTTGAGACAGGAACGAGATACTAAGTTGGGGACGAGGATTGGCATGAGGATCGGACCAAAATGGAAGGGCTTCTGTCGCCGATGAGAACGAAGGTAGGGAAAGATGTTAATGTCTTTTGAAGCTGAATTTACCCGAGGAGTGGAAAGGGAGTTGCGGGGCTCGCTCTGTGAATAGGGGGCTTCCCGAGCTTTTGTCTCTTTTCTTTTCTCTCTCTTTTTTTTTTTTTTTCTTTAATTTCTTTCTTCTTTTTCAAAACTGTGCTCATGAATCTAACTCAGCAGAGGAGCGACAGCAGTCGACTCCAAGAGGGGAGTAACGCATCACTCTTCCTCGACAGAGATGACCTTTGTAAATGAGTTTGCCTTTTGGAGTAGACAGCCATATTTTTGTTTGAATTTCCAGTTGGAGGCTCTCATTGTGTCTGTGTGTCTGTGCGCGCTTCCCGGGCAGCCGCTCGGGGACAGGGTACCTGCGGCACAGGGAGGGGATGCTGCTGGTGGGCTACCCCGGAACGGGGTTTTCAGCAGCAAGGGATGCGTGGACAAGCAAAGTGGGTGATTTTGTGCCCAAACACCCTGCCAGTGTGGGAGACCTCTTGGGTGGACCCAGACCAGAAAGATGTAAAAGAGAGTGAGTGTGCAAAGCTAAGGAATTGCTGCACTTGTCTGCTGCCTTCTCACACTCCCAACTCTCTTTAAAGGTTTGACATTAATCCTCATTATTAGAAAAACTGAATTTCACCAGGGAAAAGCCAGAGAGAAATACAGTGATGGTTTAGTTTGTAAAATTTCCTTCCGTGCTATTATTTCTGTGTGGTCCTGGGGGATAGAATGAATCCTGATTGTGTTTTATTTAGTCACTGGCTGTATCCCATGTGGTTACTGTCTTGGGTAAATCCTTCTGATTTCAGTCCATCAGCGCATGCAATCCAACCCTCTTGTATTGTATCTCGGGATGGGAAGAATTGGCAGTTCCTGCTGGCAACAAGGTATCTTCATGTATCTTAAATGTGAGCAGTTTTGAAGGTGCAGTCTGGCCAGGGTTGTTTTATATAAATGCCAGACTTGAAAAAATTCTAAGAAATTGTCTGGTCCAGCCACTGTGCTGAGGCAGATCAGCTAGTCTGGTCTCCTCAATTACATCCCTGCCATCCACTATCTTAAATTAAAGGCTCTTCAATGATTGAAAGTATTTTCAATATTAAAAGCAAGAAAAGTGATTTAAATGAAAATAATTTGCCAGCAAATGGCTTCACTGCAATTCTCCAGGGGAATAATTTTTTTTCCACTTTAATTCAGTTCTTTTTTGCCTTGCCCAGTAAGTTGGGAATTTAAAAAAGGACCTGCCAACTTCATATAGCTCTCCATTACCAAGAACAATGCTATGGGCAGTTTATAGAATGAAAGATTTATAAGGGATTATAGACCCAATCACTCATATCTCTCATTACTGAGAAATACATACACTAAGGTTAGGCTTTACAAGGCATTTCTCAGCATTATTTTTTTTAAAAATCAGATAATAATAATAATTTAAAAAAATCCTAACAGCTGCCCAACATATATCGTTTCCATTATTAGAGAACATAATTTTCATCACTTTAGTTGATGTTTCCATTCTGCTCCTCTAACCAGGCTTGAAACGACTGCTGGAGGCAGAGTCTCCCAGGGCTGGTGTGCTGTCAGGCTGACACGGGGATTATAGGCAGACGTGTGTACTATCAGCACCTGCAGCATGTGTGCAGCTACAAAATGACAGAGTAGAGCAAGGGAAGTGGTCCAGGACTGGGCATTCTGTTTCTTCATCTGATCTGCTCCCTCACTGTGGCTGGATTTTAAATCTTTATAACTCCACTCATGAAGTGTAATCTCAATTCCCACTATCAGGTTATTTATTGATCCTATAGAATAATCTTTTTGGGAATATAGACATGATCCTTTGGATCACAATCTGCTCTAATATCAGAGAAAGGGAGAGATTCTGACTTCCATTGTGTATGGGCAAAGCTTCTCAAGCCAAAGCAATGCGATTTTAAACCCTCTGCTGCAATGATGTAAAACTGACGGGATTCTCTTGAAGATCCAGATCCTGACGTTAGTGTTACGTTGCTGTTAATCTGGAGTAGTTCCACGGCAGCTGATGGAGATATTCAAACACACTCTATAAAATAAAGGTCAGCATTTGGCCCTTACATCTTTACCTTTCAGAGAAATAACAATGCATAGATCAATTGAATAGACTTGAAAACTAATCTCATTTCCAAGATGCTCCCTAGCTGGCAGCAGCTCCCCACTCCCCACCAGAAAATCAAGTGTAAAATCTATTAACTCCCCAAATACTACCTTAATATATGATGGCTACAAAAAAAAAGCCTTGACAACAACAAGGCTGCTGATGTACTGAGACCCCTGCCTGTCACACTCCCTAATATTGCCTCGTTTTTTTCCCCTCTATTCCCCCGTCTGTCTGATCCCATCTGTTGTCACTTCTTTTACACTCAGGCTGTGACTGTTGGAGGGTAGTTAGGAGTTATTTTGTCCTTTGGTTTGTACAGTAACATGAAGGACAGTGGTTTAATACTCATTTCTGGCTGTGCTGCCTGGAGTGAGCCTGGAATGTCTGGGAGCTCCAACACTTCAACCTGTGTAAAAACATCAGCATGTTACAGTGAAATGCAAATAAAGGCTCAGTTTTATCTTTGGTGTCCCAAGCAGTTCTATTCAGTCTGCTCAAATCTAGACAAAAAATTAAAACCAAACTATTTTCTTTGTTTCCTTGGGTAGGAGGAAGGGCTGCCTCTGCGGGCACTTCTCACAGTCTGTCATCCAATAGGTGAGGGCAACATATGTCTGCTTCTCATAGCCAGACACGCAAAGGTCTCTGAAATTAAGATGAGGTCTAAATCCCTGCAGGTGGGCTTGGGTGAAACTCGTGGTGCTGACTGAAAATACGACTGCTGTCAGCAAATTGGTGGCTGTTGTTCACAGAGGTTCTCACTCCATATTGGAGGTGACAGAGGGACAGGTGGGCACATCTTTACTTCAAAAGCCCAATTTATGATGGTGGAGCTGAGACGCTGGACTCGGCATGGAGGACAGAGACATAGGCACATGTCCTCGCCTCTCCAGCCAGCTCCATGGCAGCTTTGCCAGCAGAGGGCTGGGAATATACAACCAAGAGCATATTTCATAGCAGACTTGTTTCCCATTCCAAAAGGTAATAAACCACTTGTTTGCTGAACCATGGTGGGTGATCATAGAGTGGAGTTAGAAACTCTTAAAAATAATTGGTACATCAAGGATCAAACCTCCACTGAGGAAACCATGGGTGATTAACACATTTCTGCTCTTGTATAACTAGGGCAAACAAATGCAGGATTTTAAGGGAACGGGGAGGAATATATGGTAAAATGGGCCAGTATATCAAAATTGAAGCAGTTAAGTAGAATGCACTGAAGTGGAAATTTACTGCATTTTTTTCTGTTAATGATTAAATTTCATGACTAGAAGTAATGGTGGGTTGTAAATATTTGGTGGGTTAATGAAGGTACTTATAAATAATACGAGAATCAGTTGAATTCTGTAGTCTAGTATGTCTGAGCCCCCTTTTCAAGCGCAAATGAATACACACAATAGCAATGTCCCCATGCCACCTTAAGAGACTGTGAAGTCAATTGAGTACCACGAAGTGAAAAGAATGAAGAAATGCATAAATATTGCACTCCTTTTGTTAGCCTCCATTTTAATTTGTTTTATAATCCTCAACACATGCACAATTTGCCTTAACCCTCAGTGCATCGCCTTCAGCAAATTACACTGGCATAAGAATTTCAGTAATTTCAGTTTCTCTGCTGCTGACACTTGCCAGTGCATGCTACTGAATTTGCAATGAGCACCTGGCTCGAACCACACAGAACTGGCTACTGCTCCCTTTTACTTTCAGAAGCCTGTGTTTGGTGCTTTTTTGTTTATCAAAGCACTGCTTCTCTTTCAGAAAGGCTGAAAGAACTTTTTCAATGAACTTTTCGTCTGTTCAGGAACACACGGAGGGTAAATGGAGATTAATTACCGTCAAATTTACTAAGCTTTGCATCCAAAGATAATGAATTTTGAGTGTTCCTGTGTACAGCAAATTCAGCAAGGGAACTCAGTAAATAATGTGTGTAGTATTTAGATAGTGCTATTTAAACGTTAATGGGGTTGTTCTCTCTTATTGAATCTTATTAACTTTATCTGTTTATTGTAGATTTTAGGGATTAGCAAACTCCCATGGTGCTACTGTTCATTTGTTAAACCCTGTTGGCCCTGCTTTCAAAGCCACTTAGTTCTTGACCACTAGATCTCTGCCAAAGAATGGTTAAATTGTTCTTGTGCCTTACTTAGAGAAGTTCATAGTGGCAGAGAAGCTTTGGGAGGTACCATATCCCCTCTGAGTCTTAAATAGCAGAAGCCTGTGACAGCTGGCTTTTGAGATCACTATGGGGGGAAATTGGGAGGGAAATTTACCCCAGAGAAGGGGAATTCTGGAGTCTGGGTTACCCCAGTGGATGGGATTGCTGTAGTCTTTCACCTTCTTGGACGGTAATTGAAAAGCAGTTTACATAAGCAGCTTTTTTGTCACTGTGCACCACTGCACCTAGAAAAACATTTGAACAGACTCTTAACTTTAATCTCACAAGCCATACTTCAGAAGTTCAGGTTAGGACCCTGCACTGTATGACAGCTACACATCTTAAAATCACCTTACTGCACCCTTGTACAAGACAAGAGGCAGAGTAAGTCCTTTTCAAGAATGGCAAAAGGTGTTCCCATCCCTCCATAAGCATGCACATTCCTCCTATGGAGTCACAGATCCCTGTTTTGATACAACTGTGTACTTCACTCTGATTTTGAATATCCCATCAGTATAGACAAATACTAGTGCTAATGACACTTAGAGATTGTACTTCCAAAGTAATTTACTTTTGGGGATTCAGACCTCCCAGGTGGAGTAACCTCACATGGGCAGTGAGCACCCAAACCTTTCAGCTTCCTGTGCAACTATCCACGAGATAACACAGCCACATGAAGCCTGTGGCATGGACTGGAAAGAGCCTGTGCTTCCTTGGCAGCTCTTCCACAGGGCCCCTGCACAGGCTGTCAAGCAGCTGAAGGGGTACCTCCTTCCCTGCCTTATTAGCAGTTTGACACAGAGGTTAATGAGGCCATATGTAATTCTCTGGGCTTGTAGATGGTTAAAAAGAAAGGCAATTCAAGAAATAATGAAGTCCTGTGTCTGCTACTGTTAATCATAATTTTATAAGTACCTGGGAGAGAGAATGTAGGGGCATAACTCAGAGCAGAGTTTGGCTTTGGAATAACTCTACCATAACATTATGCCTCTGGAAAAGCAGAGCCCTTTCTGTTCTGTAACATTTCCTAAGCCCATTTAGATTTAAAGACAATATATCACTGAACATAAAACCAAAAGGTTATTTTTCCTCCCCGGCTGTGCTTTGCAGCAGAGCAGTGAGCTCCATGCCTGACTGGGCCCTGTAGTTGTGGGTTGTATACTTTATAGGGGAAAGCATCCTTATGTGTGCTGGGCAGGAGCAGGACACTGCATTGCAGAGCACTAGGAGGCTAAAGTCCTGCAAAGGGACTTGTGTGCTTAGTGGTGGCCAAACACCTCAGGAGAAGACAACTCCAATTCCCAAATGCTCCCTACTGAAGGCTGGATGGAAATGGGGGCATTTTGCCTCTGTTTTTTAAGGAGGAAGGATTGCAGTGCAGATTCTGGTATGTCACCTGTGATCCAACAGCTGAGTGGTGCTGTCTCTTCTCAGCATCCTCAGGAGCACAACAGAGTCCAGGCTACACTATCCTAGCATGAGACACCCTTGGGTGCACATCAGGCTGAGTGGGTTCATCTCCTGCTGAGTGCTCCCATGACAACTATCAGACAGACTTTGAGATGGACCAGGATGGTCACAGTGCTGGGATTGCTTTGTCTTCAACAGCCAGTATGATCCCTGCTCTGCCATCACCAGCTGAGCATCAGGACCACATTGCTGGGAGATGCAATTAGTCTTGGAACCCTGTTGTGTTGGAGTTTGGTGACCAAAGCTCTCACACTGTGTGTCAAATGCCATTGGGTCCTTTCAGGAGGCAGAAATAGGAACTGCTCCCAAGTGCCCTCACCTCTGACTGTCCAGACACCATGTCCCAGCTGAATCCATCCTTCACCCTCAATTCTCCATGTCTTGCCCAACCTTGCAAACTCAGGCTGGAGCAGAGGTGCCCAGGAATATCTCAGGTCCCCCAGATCTTCATGTGGCTGAGGTTGCCTGAAAGTGCCCAAGGACCTTCTCTTGGCTTCCATGGGACCTCACAGAGGGGGCTGGGTAAAGATGACAGTGGTACCAAAATGAAATTATCATAGCAATAAAAACATACTAGTAATTAATAATAATGTTTAAAATGCAGTAGGACAAGGAATGGAATGGAGGGATCAAAAAGTGATGATGAGAGCATTAAGAGCATAAAGCTTGCTAGCTCAGTGTGTGAGTTACAGGGTCCTTTAGGAAGTGCAGAGAAAATACACTGGTGAGCACCCATCTTCCTAGTCATTTCATTAAGCATTTTGCTTAATGGGCAGCTGTTGGCGAGGTAATTGGCCACCCTTTTCAAGCGCAGAACTCAGACAGAGCAGCCCACTCTTTAGCTGTGAATCACGGGTTGTATCCCCTGGGGAAGGTTGCAAAGTCTTAACTGCTGTAAATACTGAAAAAATGAGCAAGTTATGAGTAAGATCATTATGGAACAAAAATTATGGTTGTCCCAAAATGCCAGTGTGACAGTTATCTGTGGAGCAAAACAGCTGTCCTGCATGTCTGTCTGATATATTAGTTCATTCTGAAGGCAGTTGTTGGTAGGGACTGTATGTGGTGTGTTTGGGACTACATGGAATGCAAAAAAGCACTTGCACAATACATAATTCACATACAAAATGTCTGATCCATGACCAGTGGAAACCAGTATAGTTCTAAACACCTCAGCATACACTTCAGTAATGATCAGCTATTTCTTATAATATTTTACTGGACTTAAATGAATGTAGTATGAGTGTGCAGCTGGGCATGTGGGCTTTCTTCTTGAGAACACACATCTAGTGTACTTTAACTTTCTCTGCATTCCTCTTCTATCTGCATTGCAATATAGACCCCACTAACGCTACGAGGCCAAAACTCTGACCCCATTTGGGATTCAACCAGCAAGACAAAAAGCCTGCATGTTGTTCCAGTTCAGAGGAAATCTGAGGACATATACAGCTGTCTTTTTGATGTAATTTATAAACATATTACAATGTCAACAAACATACAAAGTCCTATTTCCCTGGCCACAGCAGATACCAAATAAATGACAGAGCAGTTTTCTTGCTCAAGGTGTCTTCTTTCATGCAACATCCATCCACCCCTGTGTTTTCCCTTGATGTCTTGGTCCTTGGCTTGTTTATCCTACGAGGGAGGGTTTTTACCCTCAATAATACAGTCATAGGGTATCACAACACATGGGGGACCAGCTAAGGGAGTCAATCTCCTCTTCAAACTCCAAGTCCCCATTTTGGTTTTGCTTAGGTCTTTTTTGGGGGAAAGGCTTTGTTCCTTTTGTGCATGAGCTTAGCCATTGTGGAGGTGCTGTGTTGCAGCTTCCCAGAACCCAGTCTCTCCCCACATTCAGAACAGGAAAATCTCCCCCCAAATGCAGCTGTCCTGAGGGAGAGACATCGATTTATTCACATATGACAGTCTGAACACTGCTATTGAAGGCTGATTTGATAGTAAATCCAGTATAAATAGCGGCAAAAAAATGCACCACTCCTATTTTTGCAAAATCTTGTTCCTGGGTCTCCCATGCAACAAACAGCAGAGAAAAGAGGTGGCTCTCGTGACACGTCATGGGATCCCCAGGGCCACAGCACTGATGAGGCACAGCCCAAAGCAGCAGCCAAGCCCTTTCCAGTCCTGCTGAAAACATGCAGATACCATCACTGTTCTGCTCATCCATGGTTTGGTAACACAGTCCTTGCAAAGCTTGACTCTGCTGAGGAACATTAAAGGTAGAAGCAATCTCCTATGTAGACAGCACTCAAACCACTTGAGCCTTTGAAGACCGGAGGTCAAAAACAATATATCAAGTCAGTTATCAGCCAGTCCTGTCTTCTCTTCCTTCCCTCCCTCTGGCTCAGAGCCGCAGAAGCTCAGGTCCTTTGAAATAAACCTGTCAGACACTTCGGTCTCTTCCCTGCTCTGCCCTGTCTTATTCTTTCACATACACATTTGTGTGAGATTTTAATTATAGGCATGATCATATTGGTAAGAAAACCCTTCCTTAATTACACGGTCAATTAATTCTAGTAGCTTAGGAGTTGAAATACAAAGTTAGGTGGAATCATTACTGCTTCATCTAAAGCTGAATCTCTCCATGGCCAGGTTCAGAATAATACTGTGAAAGTAATTTTCCTTCAGAAAAAATGGATTTTATTTAGAAGAGATTAAATTATTTTGGATGGAAGGATTTAGTTTTATCTGGTGCCACTGAAACTCTTTTCCAGAAAGACTAATTACTTACAGAACTAATCTTTTCAGCAAATATTCCGTGATCAGGCACAAGAATTATATGGCACAAATAAGGCAATATATTAGCTTCATTATGGCTGGCACAACCCTTCCCTTTATGTACTGTGATCTTTACAGAGAGATCTATTGCGATGGGAGATTAAATGTGCCTTCATAACATCAAATGCCTCTCCATGGTACGAGTGCCTCAATGCTTATCCTCACAGCCTTGCTGCTATTTGGGTAGCACATGTACAGGTACTGATGGGACCTAGTTAGGGATGCCTGAGAAACACCTAGACTGAAGACAGCTCATCTCATCTTTAAGCCAGGATCTGTCCTTGTCTCTATTAGATTGATGACTCCAAATGTGTGGGGCAGGAAGCCTGTGTTGCATCACCAGAATGCCTGCTGACACTCACAGCAGTGTGGAAAATAAGGCACAAGCAGAAAGATAACAAAATCCAAGCTGGAATAAACAGTCTAGGAGAAGGGGAGAATGTGGACAGAGCATTAGGACTGGAGTAAGGAGTTCAAGAAGTGGCAACCGGGAATAAACAGACAAGTTCTGGAGAGGATGAGTCAAGGCTAGAGGGGCAAAGATGAGGTGAAGGACTTGTGTCCATGGCATGGAAACCCCCTTCAGCCTAGACCACGTGCCCCAGCTGGATGTGGGTGGTAAAATCCACACATGTAAAGCTGCTTTGTAAAGAGGGAACGCCAACAAGATTCAAAGTAGCGAGATACTGGAGCAAGGGACATCACTGCAGCCCTGTCCCATTTAACTATGCAGTCCCACACTGTTTTTCCAGAGGTTTCTTCTTGTCTCCTGGGTAAGTTGAACAGTGCTCAGAAAATGAGCAACTATTCCTTGTTTTGCATTCTCCTAATTTCTCAGCAAATAACCCTAGGTCTTATTTACTGTATACTCCCCTGAAAACATAATTATTCATTTTCCCGTGTATTTTTTCTGAAACACTAATTGCAGCATGAAAGTTCATCAAAACCTGTAATCAGAGTCTGGGTTTGTCTCTCTTTAACTGATGCAGAATTGAGCCATGAAGGAATCCTTGAAGGTCTCTTTCAATTTTGGGCCATTTCTGGCTTTTCTGAACCCTTAACATTGTCCAAGATTTTCTGTGTTCATTTTACTCCTCCCCACTCGCTTCTGGTATAACCCAGGCTTTCTTCAAGTCATGTGCCAGGGGTGCCACTCACAAACCCAAAAATAAAACTTAGATGTCAGGGATCATTAGCAAAAGTTTGGGATATATGAGTCACTCATCACCAAACATCTTCACCCAAAGACTTCTCTGTCTTCTGCAGTGCTCCTCAGCCTCATTCCCTGAGTACCTTCTGTCTGGCACAAATGCCAAGGAGCCCTTTAGAAAGCAGACGCCTTCACTGATTCATCCTTGAGGCAGCTCCACCCTACACAAGGAAGAAGGAAACCACAGGTGCAGAGGTTGGGGTGAAGGGTGCGCATGATCGTGCAATTAAAAATTGCATCATGAAACATCCACTCATGCCTGGCATTTTTTAACTTTTCACCCTGATATTCAACCAGTGCAGTTTCCACATATATAATATGAACAAGCATATGACTACTGTCGTCTGGCTGCTTTTTACTTCACCCAATGTTATTCATCCCCTCTAAGAATTCCAGATAAACTGACTGCACTTAATCATTCCTTCTTGCACCTTCTCGGAGTAACCCCGGCTGACAAAACAGACAACTGTGGGAGGAGGTATGAGCAGGGCTGAACTGACTGTATGGAAATGCCAGGCAGCTTTTGAATGCACAAACGAAAATACGGCACTGTGGAAAACCATGTGCTGAGGGCGGGGAGGAACTTGTGTCTTCCCGTTTGCATCTCTCTATATGCTATCTTTGCCCTGAGTAAATGTCTTTGTCCACATGAAAGCTGCATCTGATTATTTTTCTTCATTTGACAGGGCAGTAAAGAAAGCTTTATAAAATGGGTGTGACTTACGATGTGTTGCAACTCATTTGCAGAAATATGTGACTGCATATGCCGGTAGTCACCCTATTTTAAATCACTCCTGTGCATTTACTGATGATCTTTGCATTCTTGTTGAATGTAAATTTTCTAATTAGTAAACACCACATTATTATTAGAGTAGACCGTCAGGTAGATTGAGAAGAAAACATTAAACACAATTATTTTTTGGCATTTCTTTAACCTCCAACCAGTTCTTTACAGGTCCTAAATACTTTTTCAGGTTTCTTTTGCTTAGACCACAGTTTTGTCACATATGTCTGCGTTTGAGGTTTTTTTGAAGATTCTCTTAAACAGGTGATAACAATGTTCTGGCTCCTCAGCAAGTCCAAGCGGAAACATCAGCCAAATGTTTCAAACCTCTCCCACAGACACCACAAACCTCTTTTGCCAATAGAGCTGGCTTTTCTCCTGGATAGAGCAAGAAGAAAAGGGAAAGGAGGCAGAACAAGCAGGTAACTGAGATTACATAGCATAGGGTCAAAGTCTCTCCCGGCAAAACTCCTGAAACTCAATAGAGATAGACTGTAGTTTGTCATACACGCAACTGAGTTTCAGGCTTGTTGGTGAGAATGACTCACCTTAATATGGGAACCTCACAGGTGCACAGAAAGATGGTAAAGGTGTTTGGGAGGGCATCAAAGGTCAGAAAACAACAAATATATATAGAAGGAATTAAAAAAAAAAAAAGCCCCTAAGAAACAATAACATTTTTCAATCTGCACAGGAAACGAAGATGGTTTTCGTTACCTTTTTTTTTTTTCCCTGTGAAAAGTATATACATCATTAAATCAGCTTAAGTCATTAATCTTCCCTGGGAGATATCACCCACAATACAAAGAAGGAGATAATATAAAGCTACATTGCCTATTACGTATGTTGTAAAAGAATTAGTGTCAGAGGAGAAAATACCAAACCCAAAAGGAATGAAATGCAGGGCAGACAGTCAGTGATGCAAACTTGTGTTATACCACCAACTTTGAAGGAACTGTGCCAGTTTGTATTGAGCCAGGAGTGTGGCCATTTCTTTGTCTATGTGATGCTCCAGACAGGGCAGAATAAGGACCAAAAATTAGGAATTCTTTAAACTTTTCATCTCTAGAGATCAATTGGTAAATTCAATAAACAAAACCAAAATCAAACCAAACTGAATCTCAGAAACAAGGAGAGATTCACGCTGATTCACAAAAAATGAGAAATACAGAAATATTAACAAAAACCTGAAGAAATGGTTAAAGAGTCTCAGAGGCAAAAATTATTGCTGAGCATTTACATTAATTTGACAGAATTTATCCACTCTTCTGCTCCATAAAACCTAAGTGCAGTACTTAACCTGCAACCCCCAGCGATGTCTGGCGTGTGTTACTTCCCAGCCCCAGCGATGCTCAGAGACGTGCTCTGGAATGCAGAATGAAGGATATGGTGGTGTCTGCGGGCTGAAGGGAAATCATTATTACACAGTAATCAATGCTGTGCATCTTGCGTGGCTTCTCAGCATCTCTGACATCCTACCATAGCTGTCAGAGGTTCAGATTGGGGTTTTTTTTTCTCATTTGAATAAGGTCATAGTTTGTTTGTGGGCTTTTGATTTGAATTGATTTTCTTCCTTTTATGATGATGACAACACTCTTAAATTAGCCAGCGGCGCTGAAGCCTCAATATACATCATTTTAGCACCGGGGGACAAATGCACTAATGGTGGGGGTGAATGTCATTCTCTCAAAATCAGTGCAGCTGAAAGTGCAGCATTTTGAATTCATTTATTCTATACATTTTGTGGCTTTTTAAATGTAGGAACGAGACAGGGGCAAGTGAGTGGCATGAAGTGCTTTCCTCCCCATAATATGTTGATAAAGATGATAAACATAGTCCTGCCCATGCCAGACTTGCAAAGGGAAAAGCTTTTACCATTCCCAGGCAGTCCTAGAGATGAACCGTCTGGACACAGCTTGGGATGGACCATGAAGCCAAGATCCTTCTGCCAGACAGTAATGGGACTCACTGAGTCTCTAAGACCAACACAGGGTGGAAATTTGGCTTAAAATTTTCCTGTCAAAGCTCTTCCAGTTTGCTTGCTTCCAGGATGTCTTGGTCAAAGCATATCAGCCTCAGACTTTCTCACAGTCTAAATCAAGGTTGCAGTAGTATCCCAGAGCACTCAACTGATGGATTTCCCAGGGCCAGGGGCTCTGTGATTGCCCAAAGAAACTCATCCACAGGCTCCCTGCACCCCAGCAGTTCTCTGGTGGAAAGGACCTGTCATGGCAAAGTCTTGATTCTGGCCCTTTGGAACATGCAGGACCTTTGGTTTGGTGCCGAGGCCCTGAAGAACAGAAATGTCCATGCTGTTGAGTGTCTTGGTTCCTGCTCAGGAGGGATGAAGACCTTAATATGCTCTTTGTAGTCAGTGCTTCACAGGGATCTGATAAGCCTTTTGCTGGGACTAGGGGTTATGAACACCTTAAAGAGTGTGGGTAAGGTCCTGGTGTCCAGGTCCCAGAGGGGGCAGGTCAGAATGGAAATCGGAGTTTCCAGTCCAACACCATCAGCTCTCCATGCTGTCTCATCATCTTCTTCCAGCCAACAGGGACTTAAGGATTTTCCACTGTGGCCCCAGAAACCTCTTTGTGTTGGCTCCCTGCCCAGCTCTGAATCGTCCTCACAGATTCATACAAATACTGTTGAAATAACACACTCCCATGGATAACGCCCTATAAACTTCTGCTGCGCTCTCCCCCTGCACTTCCTGTGAGACAAGGAATGTTAATGCCTCGAGGGCGTCCTCTTAATTGCATGGCACCCGTCCAGTGGCAGCATATGTACAAATTAGCTGTGAGTGGCGGTGTGCGCGGCCGCGGTGCTGCTCGGGAGGATCCGCGCTGCTGCTAATGCGCATACAGGAGGTAATTCCATGGAGAAATCTGCCACGGTTTGGTATTAAATCCTCAGGCACAAGACATAAGGATTTTTCTGGCTTGACTCTAATGTAAAAGAAGTCGTGGTAATAATAGGGTTCTCCAACCAGCTGATTATGAGAGATTAATTAAAACCCAGCACAATGTGAGTGTATTCCCTACATTGTGAAGAAAGGCAGAAGGAAGTGGAAGGATATTTTGATGAATGAGCAAGTAAGTGTCAGTGAGAAACGAGTGAGAAGTATTGAATTACATATGTACTATTCTTAATGTGATTGTTCCTAGTCTCTCAAGGCCATGGACACCTTCAAAATTAATTGAAACACAATGAAGGGAATAAAGAAATAAAGCAATGGCTGTCAATCTGAAGTGATGCCACTGTTGTGTTTGGCAGGAAGAGCTCTCATCTTCAAACAAGCTTGTGGTATCCTCAGAGCAATCAACAGCCTTCACTGAAACCTCACAGAGCAGCAACACTTAAACCAATGCCATATGAAAGTTGATCAAGTCCTAAAGATTGCTTATTCCCCTTTGAAACCAGTATGCTGAGCTGGCCAGAAGGGTTTTTTTCCTGAAGATTTGTTTAAGGGAAGAGTTTGGGCAAGCAGTGAGCAGTGATACGTTCACTCTTGCCATGTGCTGACTAGACCATTTCTTCCAGGCAAGAAAACAAACTTTTCTCCAATCCGATCCAGCTCTCGTTACTAAAAGTTTGGTGGTGTCATCAGTGCCAGCATTTTGCCTGCTGGAACAAAGCCTTGAGTCACTCCTATGCTATATGCAGCTCAGCAGAGCTTTGGTAGTAGGGTTTGAAGCTGGTTAGCAGCTGTATCAACCTGCAAGAAGGCAGCTAGGATCTCAAGGTGTGCAATTATTGATGTGGTGACTAGCAAAGTGCTCAGGAGGAAAAAACAAGAAAGCTGCCAGGCAACTGCATGAAAATAGAGGCAGATGAAAAGTGAACCCCAAAAGGTAGATGCTCTGAGAAGGAAAGGGTGGGTGTGAGCTTCTGAGGATTGCTGGATGCAGAAATGCTTGTAGATGAACCTCATCTGACATGCTTGTTGCTTCCCTGGCCTTAGGGAAGTTACTTAAACCTATGTTTTTCTGTCCCCCAGTTTTCTAATTTGAAGTTGTAATACCTGCCCACCTACACACCTTTCAAAAGAATAGTCTGAAGCTCTGTCTGTCTGTAAACTGTTCAGGAAATAGCATATGACAAACTCTCTCAGTATATAGCAAAATTTATAAAAAATTAGGCTTGGAAGGCTCTCAGGCTTGGAAACAAAATAGGGGCATTTGCACTGTTCACAACAGGAGACTGTCCAGACTGTTCTCAATATTTCCAGCATGGGACATCTGACCCCCAGGTAACCAGCTCCTTTCCCTGTGCTCACCTAGTTTTACCCTTAAAGAGGTTTTCCTAAAGCCCACTTCATTTCTCCCTGAACAGTAAGCCAGATTGTTCTTCTCGTGTAATTAATCCCTGCCCTACCTTCCACCTTTCTATGACAATCTGTTTCACAACCCGTCAGGTTTCTCTTTTCTGGACCATAGAAACCTACATCATTTAACCTTTTTTCACCGGTCATGTTTTCTAAATCATAATCATCCCCATTGCCCTCTACCAGAAATTGTTCAATAGTTTTTCAGAAGGTAGTGTGCAAATGCGGACACAATCTCCAGGTCCCAGAGATGTTTGCTTGATGAGCCTCAACTCATCTGCCTTTTAAAAAAAATTAATAATAAAAAAATTTAAAAAAAAATATATATTTATACACCTATAATATTTTTTTTCAATATAGCATTTTGCTTTGATTCATGTGCAGTTTGGGATTCAAAATACTACATTCAATATTACCTTCTGCATGGCATGGAGATTTACCCAACTGGTAAGATGCTGCCTTTTGTTCTGAAACCTCTCACATTTTTTCTAATCTGTCAACCTCCAATATTTTTGTGTCTGCACATAGCAACACAGCAATTTTTATTGGCAAAGTGTTGTAAAATTTAACAGAAAATGCTATTATTGCTACAGGTTTACTTTAACCCTCCTATAAAAATTAATATAATATAAAATAAAAGCCCTGCCGTAAAATGCTTTAAAACCCCATGAGCAGGATATTCATCTCTGTTAGATTTTATAGGGTTTAGAGAGACTACAAGAAGCCCCTATCAATTTAGGGCTGAATCTTTATCTTGTGTAAATTGTCATATCTGCTTTGACTCCACTTGTAGCTGTACCATTCACAGCAAGTGATGAGCCAGCCTTTAATCTCCACTGACTGAGACACAGAACATTTTAGACCAGATCTTCTTACACCTTGTGCACCTCAAGTGTGCAAGGAGGGACCAGCACAAGTAGTGGGAGGAGATGATGTCTCTGCATCTCTGGAGTGTGACCTGGATTTCTCTTTCCCAAGACAAGTAATAAAAACTTGGCACAGAAGTGCAGCTAAAACGTCCTCTTTTTCAAGCATGAAATAACAGAGGCATCTTGCAAGTCCTCAGCGTTGTAGTTACATGAGGTGCTAATGTTTTAGTGCTGCCTATCAGATCCAGGTCAAGATGCCGCCAAAGACCAGCCCCATATCCCACACCAAGCTCTGTTACAGACCTTCCCATTATTCTTTCAGTGACTCCATCACACCCAACAACAGCAGGAGTCAACATTCAGTCTGATCCAAGCCCAAATTTCTGCTTGGGTCATGGTAAAACACTACCCATGGGGGCAAATAGTCCTTGCTGGATAATTAAGGGAAAAGGTGGACAGAATTCAGTAAATCACCCATAGATTAAGCCCAGCGCAATGACTCTTGGCAGTGGGCTAGTGCAACACAACTGAGGAAAATTTGGCCTTCACCATTGCTCCGTATGAAGCTACCAAGCACCTTGCATATTGATTATTTACTAATCAGGAAATGTACTTTAACACGTTTATTCCTGTGTAAACTTCTCAGGCATGCAGATGCTTAGAGCAGGCTACATTGCTACCAATTGTATTTTTAATTGCTGTGTTTAGAGAGTCTCATTGATCTAATCAAAGCTAAATAAGCCCCATGGTACTTCCCCTAGTAAAGTTTACTGAGGATGTGTTTCTTTCATTTGCTGTAAATGAAACCTTCTGCTGTGCTGTCCCTGGTCAAACAAAACGCCAGTGAGCAGAGGGGGATGCTCCACGCTTCAATCAATTTGTTTTTTCTGCAGTTCAGAATTTCTGTCACCCAGGCAGTAGGAAAGCAGCTGGGTGACATTATCAGTAATTGCCTAATATTGTCATTGCATTTGCTTACAGGGAAAAAAAAGCCACAGACTATCAATCAGCCAACAGAATATTCATAGTCTATGATAACACTAAGTGCTTTTTGAATGTCATGGCAACAGTCACACAAGCAACGTGATCTTGTACTTGATTACTTCCTGCTGCATCCCTGATAGTGTCCATAAAGCTCCATTAATTTTGGTTTGGCTTTTGTTTGAGTTGGTTTTGTTTCTTTACTGTCTTCTCTTTCTTTTAAATTTTGATTTGCTGTTGGCAGGTGTGCAAAATAGACAATACCTTTTCCTAGAGATTCCCTGTGTGCAGGGCCTCTTGGGATATTTGCAGTTCTTTGGTAACCTAGATGTGTCCTATGCTGGACCCAGCATTCCCGAATGCATTTTGGGAATTATGTCTGGATTATTGCAGCAGATAATCTCTGAAATCAGATTTGAGGCTGACTTTTGTGAAAAAGATTTAGGATAATCTCATTAAATAATTTGTCAGAAGGGCTTTTCAGACAAGGGGAAAGAAATTGTTTTGTCTTAAGGCACATCTGCACCCGATTCATTCTCTGTCCTAGTGGCTTGTGTTTTTCAGTTGCTTTCTCTCATTCAAATTTGTGAGTTCATGGATTTTAAAGGCCAGAAACCATTGTGAGCCAGTAACCTTCTGCATCAGAAAGTCACCCAGTAATCTCTGTATCAAGTCCCAAACTTTTAAAAAGCAAGTGGCATATATTTTTTGAAAGAGCTCCTTGGAGGTCTGCAGCTGGTCAGTAAGCCACTATATTCCCTTAGTAGGTTGTTGTAGATATCCGTAAACATTCTTAACAACAACAAAAATTAAAAAAAAATTAAATGAGGGAAAAGGTGACATCCTTATTTGCAGTCCGAATTTGCTCAGCCTCAACTGTTGTCCCTTAGAGCTCATAATGAATCTGACTCCAGCTTGTAGAACTCAGTTCTGTAAAAAGTCTCCTCGTGCAAGTGCTAATAGGTTGTAATCAAGTTCTCTCTTAACCTTCTCAAGGGTAAACTACTTTAGATAAATTGGTTTAGCAAAAGTAAAAAATTCTGCTGTGCCTTGACTCCTGTTCGACAGCTTCTAGATTTCCCTTTGGTCTCCACTGTGTTTCACCTAAGGATCATTTCTAGTTCCATGAGGACTCAAACTGCAGGGTCCCAAGTGAGTGTGCAATGACAAGAAAGCACAAGGGGGTGAAGGGACCACGACTTAGAAACATTTCTGTACATCACTTGAACCAATAGCCCAGTTCAGCCATCAGCCACCACAACTGGCCCCTGTCAATGCAAATTTTCCTGCTCAATCTGCCTTCTAAATGTAACAAAAAAAATTTAACTACTTTTATAATTTTGTTACAATACCTTGGCTACTTTCCTCTTTCTTTAAAAACAAAACAAAGCAAAGCAAGCAAAAGACACCACAGAAGACAAAGGAAATGCAATGTTTGACCTGAATAATAAGGGAAATAAGTAGAAAAATAAGCCTGGTCTACCTTGAAAGGAGACAATTCTAACTTCAAGTTTTACCTTTTCTTTTAATCCCCAGTTCTCTTAGTTCCTCCATTTGGCTTTTCTTATCTAAACCTCAGCTGCTTGAGTTTCTTGATTTTCACAGTGGAAATAATGTCAATGTTGTGGGCATTTGGTCCATCCCTGTAGGCGTGGCCATCTCAGGGGCAAGTGACCACTTGCATGATGATGCCCAAGGACTCAGCTGCTCCTCTGCCAACAGATTATTTAGTTGTATTATTTATAAAGTACTTTGATAGGCTCGTTTACCGGGAGCTAAGTAATGGCAAGGCCTTTGAGGGCTGGATGCTTGTCAGACACTACTACATTAAGTCTACAAGTGAAAATCAAACCGCCTGGCTTCAAAAGAGGTTTGGTTGGTGTAAATTAACCTGTATTTTAGAAGTTCTGGAGCAGATGTCATACTTTGCCCTGGAGATCTCATTACTGCTCAAATGTATGCACAGATTTTGCCACATTAATAAAGCAGCAGGGTCCCCCTCCCCCACAAAGCAGGATTTGTGACTGGTGTCTGCAGTTATTTTTGTCAAAAACCTTTTGAAAGTCTGTGCGCAAAGAGGAGGGGGAAAAGTTCAGAAAAAGCCAGTATCTGTCTTTATTAATTACAGGATGATTAATTATTTAATCTGCCCAGATATCTGTATGCACAACTTAGCTGATTCTCATTTATCAGGTTTTCAGCATCATTAATCAAGGGAAGTTTTAAATGTGAAAGAAGACAGGTTGATTTAAGGTGCAGTGTGGTGATGACCACTCCGGAGCGTGCACTGCCTGGCCCTGGTGCCAGGGCCATCAATCACAGCAAGGGATGACCGTGCCTGCTGCTGCTGAGTGCTTGGTATTTGGGCTGCTCCTTGATTCGCTTTGGACTCCTCCAGGGCTACCTCTCCAGATTTTGTCATGAAGTTTGAAAACCAGCAAGTGAAAGTACAAGCTAGATAGCAGGGAGGAAACAACTTAGACCTATGACAGCTGAAGAGAAGCTGCCCCACGTCATCTGAGACCATCATAGTCCCTCTTCTGGGACCATGTTCTGAGATGGTGCACATTTCTCAGGAGTGCTGGAGGGTGCTTTACCTTAACCCTACTCCATCGTGGTGTGTTACCTCAGGAAGCGCATGCAAGTTTCCAACACGCACACACTCACAAGGTACGCTGTAGCTTGTCAGGCTGCCACAAGGCTGATCATGCCTACTCTGCTCCTGAAGTCAGTATCCAAGCTGAAGTAATTTTCCTACCATCTTTAAACTCCTAGGAAAGACCCAGACCTGGGGTTCAGGAGCGAGAATGATAAGCATGAATGGACAAAAAGTGTCCTACTTTGACAGGTATTGTTCTCCAGGTGAGTGAGGGTGTGACAAGGAGCTGGATGGATGTTGGTTCCAAGCTGGGTACAGACTGTGTTTTCTTTCCTTTTCTCCCCACCTTCTGTTTAAAACTTGGAACGTGCCAGTTTATCAGACTGCAAGTGTCAACTCCTAGAATTTTAGAATAGTTTTAGAATTAACCTGTTGTTGTTAGAATTGTTTTTAGACCCCTAGCTCCTGGAGTCGTTAGACTGAAAGTCAACTGCCAGATTTCATTTTAAAGCATAATTAAGCCTTGTGATTGATACAAACAGCTTAACAGTAAAACACAAAGTATTATTCCAGGCTTAAAATTCAGATAACATATACAAACTTGAATTTTTATTTTTCATGTACTATTTTTTCCTGGTTTATGATGAATATTGATGACTTAGGGTATGCAAACATGTTCATAAACAATTGAGCCAAGGCATCTGGGGCACCTGTATACTCCTTTTTCATGGCAGAACCTTCTCATTACTGAGACTGCATATCCTCACCATGCATAATTGCTTTACTTGCCACTGTGTGGCCATACCTGGCATTGGCTTTGCCAAAATGTGCAAAATCATTCTTGTTCAGCCATTTCAAGAGCTAGTTAGAAAAAAAACAAACGTTAAATCAGAGTCCAAATTTGCCTGTGCTGCACTGAATGTAAATGTGTACTTGCATTTATAATTAAATCTCTGTCCAAAAAATTGTAGTTGAATAGCAAGGAAGTCTTACATATCTACTCAGTTATTATTTTAGGATAAGGAAATTGGTGGCTAATTAGAGCTGCAATCCTTGTTCCAGCCCTGGGTGACAGAACACGGACATGCCTACAGCCTCAAATACACCTGCTCTGCCATTTCACCTCCAGATTTCTGTTGCTGAAGGAAGGACAGGAGTTCACACTCATTAGCCATGGCAGTATCCTGCACATTAAACTTACCCATAAGGCCAATCTCCAAGCATGACATTAGCAGCAGAAGGATGTGTGTCCTGTCTGTCAGGAGAAACAAGGACTATTTTCCTTTCTAAGCAGGGTTAGACATCACCTTTTGTTAGTGTGCTGACAGTGGGTGAGGGACACCTCTTATCATGACTGTCAGAGAAATGTGGCTCAAGTCAAGCAAGGACACTGTAGACCACAGAACCCCATTGAAAACAATTCCTGGGACTTGACTTTACACCTTATTTTATTTCAGCCTTTTCCTTTCCAAGGAGAATCTCTCTCTTTCCCCTGCACACATCTCATTTTTGGGAATGGCATTTGCCCTTATTGCGGAGTTGTTTCATTGCAGCTACCCAAGTATTGCTTTAGTACCCAAACAAAATATGCAGAGCAATTCAGATGCCATTGGAGACAATGGTATGACTACTACAGGTGTGGACAGGCAAAAGCTGGTCTCCAGCAGATACCTGAATATAGGTTCTCATCCTCTCCTCATTCCCTTCAGTACCACACAGCGAGTGGCCATGGACTATTCCTTCAGATTAACTCCCATTCTGTGAATTCAAATCCCCACCACCTAGACTACAAAGATTTATGTGGCACCATAGAAGAAAGAACATACAATCGGAATTTATCTTATAATGAGACACCAAGCTAGGAGCCAAGTGATAGGAGTTCTCTTCCTATTTCGGCTGCAGTTTTTGGCAGCCCCCTAATCTTTCAGTTTTCCATTGCTATCAAGGGATAATAACACTTTTCCTCCCAATCTCTACTCTATGTAGGGAAACTTTCATCCTCATTCTCCTCATTAATAGGATATAATTTGAGTTGGGAACGGCCATCCAATGGACAAGCATCAGAACATGTCTGTGGAGTATTTTTTGACCTCCATTTCCTTTTTGTGTCTCAGTGATGGACTTGTGAGCCATAGAACTCAGCAACAGAGCCTATTCCCATAATAAAATTCTAATTGCAAATTAACCTTTGTTTGATTCCTTGTAAAAACATTATTCTCCCTGTAATTGAAAAAGAAGGGAGCACAGTAGCAAAGCACCTGTTTATTGCTGAGCTTTCTCAGCAATGTTGAATGTTATGTTATCAACCACTGCCTAACTTGTGAACTAATTAAAAATATAGTGTAAGTATGTAGGATTTTCAAGGATTCTATAAGTAATAATTGGACTGCCAAGATACCTCAACATCTTAGAAAGGCAGTTTTTACATGGAGCTACTGCAAAATGGTTTGAATTTTTAGCATGGATGTATATTCATAGTAATGAGAAAGAAAATTTAACAGTGCTTGTAGCTAAATTATCTTTTGCTATTAATCATTTTTTTATACTGACATCAATTCAATTGCTGTAAAAACATTTAAATGCTGAGGACAGATTTTACAATCTCTTTGCGCGCAAAACTCTCTGTGAAACCACTGGAGATTTTTATGTACCATCAGCTTGCAGTACATTAATAATCTGATTTAAAACCTTGTGTAACAGTGGGAAGTCTCCTATTGATATCAACTACTTTTTCATCCAGCCATAATTGAAGAGTGGGGATAATTTTTTTGTTGTTGAAGTTCTTTTATTTGAAAGTCCCAATAGATGCCAGTAAACTGAACATGTGAGTTGTTAACGGAAAGATCAGAAAAAAGGCTTTTAGTTAGTGGAGAACAATACCCAGTATTTTCCTGCTCCTTTTTGTAGACTTAAGTCAGCATATTTGATGATTAAAAACATCTGTGGAAGCAAGTTCGGTGTAGTGTGTAGTGAGGAAAAAAGAAATATTTGGACTCTAAGTTCTCACTGCAATAAACAAGTCTTTTCCTGAGTCTATAATGGACTGGATCAATAAAACAATTGACAGTAACCATGGGAGAGGAAGAATAACAGCCTCGTTTAACATTTATAGACTGATGCTGCTGCAGGACTTTCTAAATGCTTTAATTAAGCATCACAACAACCCTAAGATGTACCCTATGAAGAGTTATTATCTGTATTTTACAGGTGGAGATCAGCACTAAAGGCACCCTCACCAAGGTCACATAGCGAGTCTTTGGCAAAGCCAAGTAGCAGTCTTGCTACTTCACTCCCAGTCATTTACCCCAAACTTTGGAGGGAATACCCTTATTTCTACATAATATTATTTACAGGTCAACCTTGAGAGATCCCTCTAGGCCAAAGTCCAGGTGAACCCACCAGGAGTTAGGTGCCCAAAGCACTCACAGGACAATAGTAGACAAGAGACAGCATTTCATTAAAGGTGGAGTGAGTAGTTTTTGGAGGTGTAGGAAATACTCAGCTCCTACTAGATCTCTGCAAAGTGGTTGGAAAGGTTCATGTCCCATATACCTTTTTATCTCTTCTTATTATCTTTTTTTTTTCCTGTTTTTCTCCTGAATGTGAAGAAAGTTACGAAGGGCATGGGTAATGGAAGTCTCCACAGATTGTATTTTTAGTACAGTTTCTAGTCAGGATTGCCTCAGATAAGCTTTCCAGTGAGCCAGTTTTCAAACACTCTACCTTGGCATTGCACACTGGGTATTCTGGATGACACCAAACACTTTAGGGGGAATATCCATGCTTCTGGAGTGGCATTTCAGTGCTTTAAGAGATATACCAGCCACCGACTACAGAGGGACAACACCAATAATAAATCAATGTCAGAAAATTCTGTAAAAAGCTTTCCAAAAGAAAGAAACCCTAAGAGAAGAAAGGATGTTCCTTTCCTATGCAAAGCTCATGGCTTGACTCTTGAAGTCAGTGTCTAACAATTTATACAGAAAACCATGATATTTTCTCTGTATGTTCCCAGAATAAATGGTCTTGTGACTAAGATTCAGTTCAGTGCAGAGTGCATTTACTCTGGGTATTTTGTAGCATAACTGCAAGACATATAGTCCTAGATACTAGATTGGTACCTAGCAAAAGTGGGCTCTATTCCTCATGGGAGATTTTCTGTCTTTGATTTTCTTTATCCTTTGTCATTCCATACCCCACCTATGAAACATAACCAGTACTTTTTCTCTTGCTGTCCCCTCTGTCTTACTGAACTTCTTCCTTGCTTTACTCTTAGCAAATTTTTGTTGTCCTGGATAATGGGAACTTCCAAGGTAGTGATGTGTTATGAAAGTAAATAAGAACAAAGCACTTGCAAATGTAACATATCAGGTCTACCAAGGACTGGAACCTATCTGGCTTTTCCCAGGCTGCTTTCACTTACAACTTCAGGTCCTTGACCTTAGTTGGCAGTGGCAGGTGTGGAGGAAACAGCTATGAATGTACTTCAACGTATGCAAAGATGTTCTTCCAGGCAGAGATGTTGGGATGCCCTCATTAGGTGCAGAATGAGCCATAAGACATTTATTTATTCAAGGATCATTATGACATCTTCCATTACAAGTACACATGTGCCCAGGGAACTGAACTGTGGCTGCTTTTCTACATCACAGACCCATCTCTGGGACATCCAAAGGCATTTTCTCTTGGAACTGCGAACCAGCTCCCTGTCTAAAAGCAGGACTGTGCTGATGCATCCTCTGCATGGTGGGAGACACACTTGGGGCTTCTGGAATTGAATTTGGACTTTCAGGCATAAGATACAAAAAGAAATGCTTTCCCTCTACTATGGCTGAGCATGGGTCATTCTCAGTGCTTCAGAGTGGTTTGGCTTGTATTGAAGGCCTTTATCTGCTAAAGGCAACCTCTTCCACAAGACTGTGCTGTGGGACCAGCCTCTGATTCAGTAATCTGTTTATTGAAATTAGACTTAATTTCATTACTGAGTTTGGCAGACATCTTTCTTCTTCTCTCATCTCAATTAAAAATTTCTTGGACCCATCATGCAGTTATTCTCTTTAATGATATTCTGCCTCTTGTAGCAGCATATGTGTCTTCAGGCTACATCTAAACCCCTCCATTGTGACATATAGTCCCCTCCTGGGCTATGAGCCTTACAGTCGCCCAGCCCTAGCCAGATCACAGAGTACATCACATGGTATCTGTGTCCAAGCAGCTGAAGTCCATCCTTGCTGTTGAATCAATGAGAATTTCTGTTATACTGATCCTTTTTTCCTGTTAGGAGGCATGGCAGCCTATATTGAGAGAGCGAGAAGAGAAGCTGATGGGGGATTTCCATTTCCCATATACTTTTTATCCAAGCAGTGTTTGGAGTAGATTGCATTTATGGGCATTATAATTGTCTGGAGTGCTTTTACCAAAGATTGCCTAGTAAAAATAGCCTTTTGCTGTCCCCTCCACAGCATTTTCAAATATCTAAGTGCAGAGTGCATCTTTTATCTTCAGCAAAACCAACCAAGAGATGGAATTTTAAGCAGGGATTTATTTTTTTCTGTTTGGTTTTCTCTTGCTGCTGTTGTTGTTTGGTTGAGTTTATAGTTTATAAGCTAGTCTTTAGGGTTGGAGAAATGTTTTGACAGAAAGCAAAGAGATGATAATAGATAATGTAGTAACCCATTTATTGTGGCTGCCTTACCACTGAAATTTGTATAGATTGGAGACCACTAATAAAAATGGAGCCATTTACACATAATTTAGTTGATTGAGTTAGAACTAACTCTTTCACAGCTGCCTCTGAAGTGCATAGTTACTTAAGGTTATTATTTTGAGAAGATTTTTAATTTAGATGGATGCCAGAGATGCAGGCTACTCTTATTAGGAGACATTCTGTGCTGTCCTTGTACTATGCTTTATATAATTAGTACATACTTAAACAGTACAGCTATTTAATAACCCCTCTGTGTGTTCCACGTAATGATTATAATTACACCAGTGACTGAGAGCAGAACTGGGATATCCAACAGCATGTCCTTGTGACATGGAATAGCATGATTTTAACCAATTCCTCACTCAGATTTGGCTGGAATATCCCAGGTGCAGATTACTGTGGTGCACAACATGCAGTACTCAATCACATGTGGGAAAAAAGATCTCTGTGAGGTCCTTCCAAGGACTGACTATTCTCAAAGTCCACAAGACACTCAAATACTGGGAACATTCACCCTGACTGCAGAAAGTCTTGTGCTGAGTACAGGGGCAATAGGAGCCATAAGCAAACTTATCTTCTGGAATGTAGTGCTTGCTCCCCAAAATGAATTTTTAATACAGTTTTTTCCCCCTTTTATTAACTGTTCACATATCACCAACACACTGTACATACTTCTTGCAGAGAGAGCTCTGCAAAGGATTACAGATAAGAATAAAAGCCTAGAGTGCATGGGTCGCCATGTGCCTACAGTCATTAAAATTAGGCTGCAGTTCCCTCCAATTTATTACACACTTCTCTGAAAGCTGCATTTCAGCAGCTGTGGCATTTGATCCAGAGAAGGACAAGGCAGAAGTGTATTGGACAAAAACATTATTTCATTTCAAGATTATTTTCCTCTTAAGAAAATCCAGAAAATCAAGCTCACAGCCTTTAAAAGTAATAATGCTCTGCAAGTTTGTGTGAAAATTACGTTTTTTCCAAGTCCCCATGTTGCTCATAAGCTGATTTGCACATCCCTAATGTAAGGTCTTGAAGCATTCTCCTGGCAGGAATCATATCTTAATAGCAAAATGGTCCAGCAGGCCCCCTCCCTTCCTTCTTTGAGTTTATGATTCCTGGTGCTGGTGACAATACTTGCCCTGTTAAAAAGTCACATCAGGAGTCAGAGGAGCCTAAAGTTCTCAGTGCTGCTCAGTGCCTTTGCTTTGAAATCTTTTCTATGGATAAGCATTTATGTTGAAGAAACAAAGCAGATGCATCCTTCTTTACAGCTTTGCCCTTTATCAGAGAGAGCATCATTTCATAACTGGATGTTCTACTCGAGCTTAGCAGAGAAGGCCACTGACCAAATCTGAGTGGCATCCAGCACTTCCTACACTCTTCCTGGTGCCAGACCTCACAGAGAGATCTCCATTCAACCTTCTGCCAGGTGGAGGCTGGCCATGGCCAGGGCGCCACTGTCAGCTCTTCCCTTCAGTAATTCATTATTTTCACCCAATTATTCACCAAACAGTTTATGTTACCAAACTTCAGCTGGTCAGTGGCTTCTAAGTTGTCTCACTCCCATCACAGATCCCACAGGGGCCAGAGGAGATGCAGTTATTTTACACCAGTGGAGAAGCTTCCCTAAAAATGCTGACATCCCTGATTTTTGCTGCAGTGATCTTATTTTCCCTTTTTGAAAAGGAGACTAGTAAAAAGCAAGTACCTTGTAGTCATGCTAAACTTCTTCAAAGCTCTTAGATATTCAACATGTTCACAAGCATTTCTTAGCTCTTGGAATGATTTTGAAGAAGGAGTAATCTGATGACAAATCCTGCAGTTTATATTCTTGCAATCTACTCTGCTCCTTGAATTACTCCCTTTGGCATCAAAATCCTTTTGACCAAAATGTCTTTTATGTTCCTCATTGCTAGCCCTTTGTTCATTACAGGTTGGGATGTCTAATTTCATTAACTTGCTGGTAAGGAGGACATCGGCACAGTAACTTTAATTTCTTTGGAATGATAAAATAGAGCTCTAGATAGATTTCTAGTACAGGTTGTTGAGATGAAAGAAGGTTATTCCTGCAGGACAATAGGCTGAGCTAAATGTGTTATGGTGTGGTACACTCTGACAAAGGTTAGACCTTTTCCTGCCTCAAACAAATGAAGAGCTGCTCGGGATCAGGCTCCTCTATAGCTAAGGGAGAGACCACAGATTCCATGGTTTCTGCCCTTCCATGTCTACAGCCATGCCGTGGAGTGTGGAGAGTGGGATAAATTTCTGTGCTCAGCAAACAAAGAGCATCAGAAAGCTCTATTCTGGATTTATCACAGCTGTTACTATCTCAAACACCTAACTGAGAAGTGCAGTCTGCTTCTTGTATACTCTGTGGAGAGACAGGCACACCAGGGAGGCGAGCAGAAGTTAGGCTGAATGTCACAAGTGCTGCTTTTTTTTCCCCTCCGTATTTCTGCTCAACTTGAGACTGAGATCTGGTGTGAAACTCTGATGTAGGTCCTTGACATCTTTCAAACCTACAACACTATCACTACCTATCAACTGAGAGCACTTTGAGACTGATCTCAACACCTCATGCAGGGAAGAGGGTTTTCATACCAAGAATGACAGTAATGTTGAGGGAATAATAAAAAGAAGATTTGCTAAAATGCACTGTGCCAGTGAACAGAGAAAATGTGTTTCAAAGGTTAGCATGTTGCCCATAAGCAGATCTGACAGATTAATTTTCTAACATGGTATATGGGAAACTTGAAATTAGCTTTTCGGTGAAAAAGGACACGAGTGTGTCTCCACAGTGTGTCCAGTGAAGATTTTCAGCTGTATCTCCTCTCCCTTCTCCTCAGCTTCCCCATTCTGTCTCTTGCCTTCCACAGGATGCATGTCCAGATAGAACTTAAAAACTGAATGTCTCTGTCTTTGTCTACAAGGTTGACAATGGCCTAGAGTGGACAGGGATACCCTTAGAGGTTTCTTTTACAACAAAAACTTTCAGGACCAGAATTCTGGGTTTCAGCCTTGTGCATAAGACTGTTTCTAGATAGGAGAGTGATGCAAAAGTGCTTCAGTACACATGCAAATAAGGCACTATAATGGAGTTATCTTAGTGTTAGAAAAAACCAGCTGATTTTCATACCCAGGATATACAAAACTGCGTAGCATTGACATTCTTGTTCCTGTAATGTGAGGAATAAATGGGATACCTGGCTCTGGGAGAGGGACAGATCTGAGGATCACGTTGTCTAGCATAGGGCACATATTGCTCAAGGTACGAGATAGATATCCAGCTGCTGTATGTCATTTCAGGACAGCAAAGTCTTGCACAATTCCTAGAGGAATGAAACTCAGGGACCTGGACATGCTTAACCAAGCACTTCACTTACGCTGATTTACAGTAGTTGACACTGCAGCACTTAAAATTTTTCCTACCACAGTAATGACATGAACTGTACATCCCATCTGAGGGGCCCAGTGAGTAAGCAGTGACAGCAGATAGTGCTGCAGCAAAATATATCTGCTGTGATCCAGGGCATTCAAGGGAAAGGATAAAAAAGAAATCCAAGGAGAAGTCTCCAGCTTCAGCAGACCAAGGGCAGGCATTGCAACAAAGGTTTTCCATAGTGCTTGAGAGATGTTAAAGAAAGTCTTTTGCATAAGTCAGATGCTCAAAAATTAATTCTGACAGTGGGTGTCATTTTTTCCACCTAAACCATGTGTGTACAAGCATTTGCCAGTCAAATAGTTGTTGATGCATATAAGTTTGCCTGCTGTAGGCAGTAGGCATTGCTGTGCTTGGGGTTACTGGGAAAGAGAAGAGTGTATTTCCCCAATGTGTTACTTGCTCACTAAGGCCAGATCTAAGCCAGTGAAGACTTAGATCTAAGTTCCTGTGTAGCTCAAGAACAAGCATCTCCATATCTCCATCCTGAGATCATGCTCTTTATTCTAGGAGAAGTTGCAGTGATCTCTGTTAAAAGTAAAAATAAAATACTGAAGCCTCGAGTGCTGGCAAATCCATGATATGACCATGAAAGAGCTGTTCCCACAGCCAGCATCCCTCCAGTCAGAAATGAGTGCTCTGTTCCCATTTCGATGCTGTCTGCCTGCCATTCCCAGCTGTTGGATCTGTTCTCAGCCCTCCCCTCCCCTGAAACTTTCCTCCCTGCAGACAGTGGTGGGTCATGCTGGTGGCAGCTCCTGACACACACATTGTGCTCCTCAACTCCTCACAGCTCCTGTGTAGTTTACAGAGTTGCCACCACAAAGTGTTCCACGAGCAAAAAGTGTTATCACTCCATATTGGAGGCCTAAGAAAATTATAACTGAGTTTCTGTGTTTTTTCAAAGCTGGTAGCTCTACCTCACTGCCCAGAATAATTTAACTTTGCAGACTATGACGGGAGAATGCTAAAGTGGTTTTGACTGGTAGTTAATCCATTAATTCCTCCAAAGTACCCAAATGTGTCAATCTTTGGCTGCAGCTTTCACCTTCTAATAATTACCCAGGGACCCAATTTGAGTGCTACTTCAAATGCGAGACAACTAGACGAGGAAAACAACCAAGAAGCTTATTGCAGAAAATAGAGGTTTTAATCTTCATTATCAGCTTCCCCACCTGCAGAATTTGGGGTGCACCCAGCAGCTGATGAGGAAGGCTGACCTGTGTGGGTAAGCTTTGCAGTGTGCAGAGCAGAGCCAGCCCTCCTAGAGTACAACACAGCTGGAAATCTCCATTCTCATTTGGCTGAACTTCTTGTTATCTCGATGATTTTATCAGCGCTAAAGTAACCAGGAAAGAGTATCTACTTCAAACAGCTCTGATTCAAATAGGTCCTTTAGGGAGAAGGGGAAATCCTAAATCCTCCAGGGTCATTTTCCTTGACTCTGGCTACAAAGTGCTCAGGGCTTAAAGGANGGGGGGGGGGTGGGGAAGGGGAAAGGGTAGAGCAAAGTGAGAGTGTGGTCTGGCCCCACCACTCTGTATTTTGGTTCCTCCCATCCCATCCAGGGTCATGACTTGCAGACCAGTATACAACACTAGAAGTGCTTAGAAACAATGCAGAAATGAATGAAGCAAGAATCAGAGCCTAATTCTGTACATCACATCAGCCAAGAGAGCTCTCTGGCTTTATTGCTGAAAGGGTTTGACCTTTCTTGTCCAAGAGGCACAGAGATGAAACTGGGCTGGGATGTCTTTCTGTGTAAATTACAGTTTCAGGTACATGATGGCTCTTGCATATGTGGGAGAAATGGATGTAATGCAGGCTGTGTGGAAGTGCATGTGTGTTTATAGCTTGTGATTGTTGGTTTTTTAATAGATGCCTGTTGTTCTTTAAGCAGGCTGTGATTCCAGGTGTCATCATGGCTTTCATGTAGTGTGAATGCAGCAAAGATATTAAGAACACTGTTTTTGCAGATGCAATGATTAACATAAAAATTAATTGTATAGCTAAAGAAACCCAAAGCTAAACTTTGTTCAAATAAACGTGCTGTGCATGCACACCTTTGGTGTTTAGTTAGAATTACATGTTACACAGACCTCAGTACCAACCACTGCTTTTGCCCACAGCAGCATGAAGATGTAAAGCTTTTATTTTCTGACTGATATCCATCCCAAGGGGATGCTGTTTCTTACAGGAATCTTTCCCAACAGAGTTCAGCTCCTGTAAACATGTGTCTCACCTGTACATTGGAGTGACAGTGAGCATCTTAGTTCTGTTTTGTGCCCTTACTGCTGCTTTGGAGTCTAGCTGTATGGATTGCTGAGCACCTTTGCCTTCCACCAATACCAGGGCACATTAAAAGGCATTTTGGGAACTCAGCACCTTGTAGGATCAGACTGTGATGCATCGTATTAAGGTCAGACTTACAATGCATTAATATCGTTCAACAGAAATATTAGCTGTCAAGGAGCTTAGAATTATTCTTTTTATGGCTTAGGGAACAATATTAGAGCAAGAATGACAAGAATATAAATTCAGAGGGTGTTTATAAGGTGGGAAAACACGAGTCAACATAAATGGGCTATTATTTGTATTTGGTGTTCCTGATTCTCAGTGAAATGAACACGGACACTTTGTGCTGAGCAGGCATTTTCAAGGTTAGTGGAGACAAGGAGCTGTTCCCAGGGGTGGATGAGGAGCAGACGGTGATGGAGATGAGCCGCAAGGCAAGATGTCAAGTTTTGCACCCCACAGCAGTGTTTCCAAAAGCAAATGATGGAAGATGACTATGGCACTGATGAAGCCATTTGACTCATCATGGTCTGTGAAATATTGTCTTTCTCCCGTACCCCAAGCCCCCAGCAGACCTGCAAAGGTTAGTGGGGTCAGCTCCTTCTGTCAGAAATGCTGTGGCTTGCCAAAAGGAGGTTAAGACAAGGCAGAGAAATTTCTTCAGAGAATTAGAAAGACAAAGTGTCTTCCAGAATAGCTCCAAATAATACAAAAACTGTAAATTCATTATGCATGTTGCTTTTAGAGCTTAATACTAATGGAAAAATATCTGTCAAGAAACCCAGAGGTGAGACTGCAAAAGGCAAAGAAGTGAAGTCAGACACTATTTCTTAATAAATGTATTTCTGAAAAAATATTTTGCTCTTAGGCACCATTAAGTCCACTGATGACATCAACTCTTGAAATATGTCACATAAAGGCCTGGTCAGGTCAAAGGAAACATTTTGGGCTGGCCTTAAAAGGGAATGTTTTGAAAAACTTTCGGCAGATTGGAAAATATTAAATCCTTCAATTTATATAAAGATGGTCATTCCAAATATTATAATATCTTTCATGTAATGAAACACCATGAAGTTATTAAAATATCTGGCAGAGGCAGCAGTGAGGCAAAAAAATAAACATTTCTTCTAAAGAAAACCTGAAGTAATATTTGGCTTCAAGGGCTGTGTCAGACACACATATGGGTTGTGGTGAATTGCAGTCAGATATCAGCTTCTAGTTAAAAATGGTTCATTTGACTGAAGACATTTTCCAATTATTTACCACAATTCAAAATGAAATGGCAAAACATTTTATTATATTTAACTTTTTTCCCCCCTTTTCTGGAGATAAATCTACCCATTCCAACTCTATCCAAAACTGCAAATAGTTCAGTTATTTTTCAGAGATGAGCAATCAATACATGTTGTTATTTTGCTTCCAGGATAGAGTTTTACTAAAAGGTCGTATGTTGAGTGCTTCTGAAATATAAAACGTCTTGGGAAGCTTCTAGAAAATATTTCCTAGAAGAAGACTTCAAAATGGTTTTCTCGGAATAGGGAAATCTTGTTATCTGTGATTCTGCCACTGGATTACCGTAAAAATGGAAATAGTCTTTGAAAGTGAGAACTATGAGGCAAAATTCTATGACCTGGTGTGTACAGGTCAGACTAAATAATGAAAATTGTCAAATTGCAGCTGTAATAACCCATGAAGAATATCCTTAAAGTATCTCAGTAATGCAGCCATTCTTCCTCTCTCAAAAGCAATTTTACCACATTGGGTTTTTCCCTTCTGTCTTCCTCACAAAGAGATGTTCCACATTTGAAATACAACATGATACTACTCCTGTCTCCAATTTAATCCATCAATAATCATATTACACTTCCCCTGTATATTGATCTTCATGAAGTACTGTCTCCAGCAGCTCCCTTTGGTGCTTTTAGACCTCACCAAAGGGCAATATCTTCAACCCCAGGAATAAAGCCTGGTGTAATTAAAGACCTGTTGTACAAGTCACCATGCTGGAGACTGCAAAGTACCCTCCACTGAGAGCAGGCTGTGACAGGATTAGCACAGAATCCTAGAATGATTTGGGTTGGAATTGACCTTAAAGCTCATCTAGTTCTAACTCCCATGCCATGGTCAGGGACATCTACTAAATCAGGTTGCTCAAAGACTGACTTATGGGTCTTAGTCATGGCACAGGCACTGGGCTGTGGTTGGACCTTGTGTGTGTGTTAGTGTAGAGTGAGCTTGGAAAACCCTTCCACCATCTAATGATGGATCTGCTAAGTGTTAAATCTAGAAAAATATTATCCTTCATGCTTAATAAGGACTCGGCATTGAAAGTACAATGATTGTCACAAGCTCATCACATTTATCTATGTATTCATGTACCATGACAGCCCAATTCTGAGCATACTTGAGCTTTGCTTAGAATAACAGAAAAAAAGCAAAATTAGCAAACAAATCTTGAGAGACCTCAAGTCCAGTGTTCCTCAATTGGTAGGACATCCATAGCAGGTCTCTCAACCCACACATCTCAACAGTCACCCCTTCTTTTGACTTGACTGTGTGAAAAGTTAACCCCCCAAACCTTCAATACTAAGACCTTCAGACTTGAGAATTTCTTCCAAGCTGAGAATAGAGTGAAGACCATATCCCCTCCCTGACACCTCCTATGCAGCTCTTACCTGACTTCTAATCAGGTCTGATGTGATCTAGTTATGTCAACATCTACTGGAAGGTCCTCTCTTGGCTTTTTAGAGCTAGGTTGTTCCTATTTAGCTTCTTCATCTTCATCTGTCCCACTGCTTTGGAACAATAAATCACATAACTGCTGAAGTCAGTTCAGTTACAGAATATGCAGGACACAAAACTGATCTATATTTATATGACAGCGTTACTGTCTGCATATTTTTCAAACAGCTGATCTCCTGGTTGTTTCCTTGCTTGGAGTTAGGATGGAATCTGAGGTGCCCTAGTGTTCTTCATGGAGAACACAGAGAGGAGAATTGGCCACTTGTAGCTTAATTTTCAGGATGTAGTAAATTCAGTAACCAGCTAGTGCTGGTTAGAAAGGCCATGCTTCTTTATCAGTTAGTTATTTCTTATTTGACATGATAAATATTATCCTTTTATATATCAGAAAGAAACATGTTGGCTATGTTTTAATGCAGCTTACTAAGCTCTTCTTTATAATAAAAGCTTTCTGAATAGGAGCTCTGCATAGCAAACATTTCTCTCTCTCTCTGTTCAAGAAGCTGAGGTTCTGGGTATCTTCTAGGCTTCAGCAGGATAGTATTCTTTCCCCCCTTCACCCTGGACTCTTGTTCCTAGCCTGCCATTCCCTCTTCTGGATCTGGCTGTTGCAGACCTTAGCTAAGTACACAACAACTTGTGCTTCTACCTGCCCACAGCCCTCATCCAGATCGGCATCTTCTGATCACACTGACATCCATAATCATATTCTAGAGCTTAAAAACAGGAAAGGAGAGCCCATCTTCTTCTTTTCAATGTGTTTTAAGAAAACAAACTACCTTAGCAGCTCCCTCTCATCATCACAGTCCCATGTCAGGCTCTCCACTTGGCTAAGGTAAATGGTCCATAGTTATATCTGTTTCAGGGAGATCCACAGGGATCCCCACCTGAGCAAAAGTCATTCAGGCAGCTGGCTAAACCTCTCTTTGATCTAAGATCTTCTCTGCAGAGTCAGTAAAGCTTTCAGAAATGGGATCATCAAGTACAAAGCATCCTCCTACCTCTCTGTTTCTCACCTGCTGCCCGCTGACTTGTCTGGAGCAACTGTTGCCTGAAAGGATATCCTTCGCCTTTTAACGTGTTTTGGGGGCAACAGAGGGAGATAGGCAGGACTTAATCGCCTTCCCAGCAAGTTTCACTAGGTGGCAGTAAGCAGAGATAAATGAGGTAGAAACCCCATTTCTGAAGGACTCCATAAACCTCAGTAATCAGCTGCTTACTCAGCATTGCACCCCAAAACAAGAGGCTCCTCCTGGGAAGCAAAATCTCCATAAAAACCAGCATGATTTATTTCCAGTTAATGTCTCTTCAGCCTCTGTGAAGTATACCATTGTCAGGGGACTATCAGAGCTGGAAAACTCCTGCCTGCAGTGGCTGTTCTGCACCCACTGAAGCTTTTTTAGAGACAGTTTGGTTTTCCCGCTGCACTTCAGATGCTCAGCACCTGCAGTTTGGTGCAGGTGGGAATTCTTCAGCTCAGTAGCAGGTGTAACCTTTTGATTTGATGCTGGGCACCTGGCTTGCCCATCTACTCTTGCTCCTTATTGGCAGGATGGCTGGTGCAGGGCTGTGTCAGACTGTGTAGTGACACCTGAGAGTAAACCAACCCCTTGCTGAGTTGGACTAGAAGGTGCTAATTGCTGCCAGGACACTTTTCCCTGTGGGGTCCTTGTGGATATTGTCAAAGCAGGCTGAGACTAGCCAGGGAGGGGTCACTGTGGGAAGTGCTGTCAGGAATGACAGATAGTCAAAAAATTGTCAAAATAAGTTTGTTTTAACAAAACTCTCCACATGAGACTTCCCAGGGCAGCAGTGGGAAGGAGTATGTCAGGGTGACTAGAAACTGAGTATGACACTGTTCTCAAGCCCCCGTCCCAGGCAGGAATTGCAGTGCTGGCACAGAGACACCTCCTTCTCCAGCTTCCTCTGAGAAGGTCCAGAAAGTCTCTCAAGTTTTGTTTCCTGCAGAAGTGCAGCAAAACTGAAATTTGAATTCTCACATTTCTACCCTAGAAAACCTACCAGTGTAAAGTCTTTCTGTCCACGGCAGAGGGCCTGGAACTAGATGATCTTCAGGATCCCTTCCAATCCAAACCATTCTGTGATTCTATACTCAGAAAGGAATTTGAGGAGGGGTTTTTTTCTGTGCTGCTGTCATCCCAGGCCACACAAAGGGGCAAACTAACCAACCTCTCTGTGCATAAACAGTAAAAGCACCCAGCTCCATGAAAGCCCAGGGAGAACCTCAGAGTGTCCCTGATGCAAACACAAAGCTTGAACACCACTGCAGATTTTAGCATTGAGAGGAAAAATCCAGAAAATTGTTTGCAATGAGCTAGGACTATGTAATCACAGAGCTCACTGGAGCAGAGGACAAGGAGCAGATCTAAGCTACAGAGGAGCATTTTCTCATGGGCATCAGTTGCAATGTCCCCCAGAGAAGACCAAGAATCCCAGTCTCCCAACCTCACAGCCTGTGTCTCTAATAGATGGCTGGTGATTCAATCAGGAAATGGATTAATTTAGATGGAAAGTGCTACCTGTCATGGTCTCTGCTCTGTCATGCCTTTGTCCCTCTGTTGGCTTTTGGGGGAACTTAGACTCTTGTTTTAGGAGATCTGGATGACCTGCTTATGGCTAATCTTTCATATTTCAGTGATGCAATGCCTGACTGAGACAAAAGGGACCCAAAGGCCAAGGCTATATATCTCCTATCAATCTCTCTTACAAACAGAAATAGCCTTGCAGGACCCAATTCTCCCTGGTTTCATTATAGCCCTCAGAAGTTATTTTGAATGAAAATCCTTTATAAAGCATGGTTTCAAATGAAATATTTGCTGCTTGGATGGATTTACAAGTTAGGCAACACTATGCAGAGATTTTCTCACCTTTCTGTAGCCTTCCTTTCCTGCAGCGCATTGAAGTGTCATATAGATGAACAACACAAGGCCATTTTCAGCTGTGTAAAATCAACCTTAGTTTAATGGGTGATAACAGCTCCCAAATGCACCTTGGTTATCCCTGGGGACTGGCTGGCTGTGCAAGATCCATACAGCCATTGAGGATGACACTCCCATGACTTTCCAGGGCAAGTACTAGGAATGGGAAACTACTTCTTTTTGTTCCACATGCCCACTTGAAATGAAGTTGCAATAGTGAGATAAATATATTAAACCCCGCCATTCCTTATGCATACTTGCCATGAAACCATGAACTGTTGTCCCAGGAAGCCTCAGAAATCTTTCAATCTCATTGCTATTAAGCCTCTTACAGTTACTACAGCCAAGCAGCACCAGTGCTTGGATCTGCTTAAAATCAGAGGCAAAAAAAGAATTTTCAGTAGTAACACTGATGTTGATAATATCAGACTCTCCAATCCTGGGCATGAACAGTCATCTGCTCATAACCCATCAGGGATTCCCAATCTGTATCAGTTACTTTGAATGTGAAGCTTTTGAAAGCACCAGCTGTGCTGTGTTAATTTGCTACTACAGAGCTTAGCAAGACCAGAGCACCAAAATGCCTGCAATGCTTGTGCGATATTGATGTGGCTGATCAGGAGCTTTCAAGGTTGGTTTGAGGTGATGTAACCTACACCTCACTAAGAAGATTAAATATGTTACAGGGAAGTTACTGAAAGCACTGAACTGTTGCATCCTCTGCAAGACTCTGCTGCTAATTATTTCAAAGCCACTGGTCTCTGCTTCAAGGATTGTGTCAGCCTTTTGTTGCACTGGTTTAGGAAGCAAAGAGACATGAGTTGCATTTTAGTATGCCAGTTCAAAAGGAGTCCATGGAGAACTAGAAGAGAATCGAGAATACAACCAAGAAATGGATGTCATCATCATTTTCCTTTCATTCATATGTGCCATCCTTCCAAAAAGCTGTTTTCTAAAAGCTTTTAGGTTGTCACATCTAAGATGGACACACAGACTGCTACTTGCTAATGAGATTATAGACTCTAATACCCTCCAGAGAGACCAAAAATCCCCATTCAGTAGTAGACTTAGAAAACAGAGGAGGGGTGATTAAAGGTGAGCTCTTACACAGCACTGTCCCAGCAGTGTGCATCCCCCCACAGGGACAACCAGCTGCACACACCAAGGACACCTGCAAACTCCCTATCCCACTGTGGTCAACCACATGTATTTACTCATAAATACTCCTGAGAATATGATAATTGTCACTTGTTTTATGGGATGAGTCACTTGTTTTATGGGATGACATCATTCAGTGGAGGAGGGGAGCATATGGCCCATGGCACTAAGTTGGATTTTAGGAAGAGCAACTCTAGATTTTGAGTGAATCAAATCCAGAATTCCTTTCAACCAATCCCTCTCAAAAAAAAAAACCAACCCAAAAAAAACCCCAAAAGAACCCACAAAACAAAAAACCCCCAACCAACCAACCAAAAAAACCCCAAAACCAAATGAAGCAAATAACCAAACCACAAACAAACAAACACAAAACCCAAACAACCCCCCCCCAACCCAAACAACCACCACCACCAAAAAAACACATAAGAGAAGCTCTTTTAAAAACCCTCAAAGAAGTAAGAGACACTTTCAGGGCAGCATGTTCCTGCATGTTTGGCAGCTCAGATCCAGGCCTTTTGGTGACACAGAACAAATAATGACGGATTTCCTACCAGTTAATGCCAATAATGGTACTGCTTAATGAAAGAAGCATTTCAACCTAAATTTGACAGGGGGATCCACTGAAACACAATATTTGAGGCTCTTATTTATCCCTCCTGTGATAGTATGAAATTGGGAGCATCTCTTTAGCCCTCAGCAAGTGACACTGGAAAGCTACTTCTCCTGCACCTGATCAGCAGATCAGTTCAGTCTGTTTCAACACACACCTTCCATGGCCATCACTGAAGAGACAGGTCTGTATGTCCTGGGGCTGCAGCTTACAGTGTTTACAAAGCAAAAAGAGCATCTTTGAGGTTGGTTTAGCTGTATTTATTGCATACATACAGGTGGCCAAGCTAGATGTGGTCCAGTGTAAGGTCATGTTGTCTACAATATTATGAACCCAAAGTGTTTTAACAGTTTGCTTAAAGTACTGTGACATCTACGCATTTCTATACGAAGGGGGAAGAGGACAGTGTTGGTATCTTGTATACAAGCAATCTCTGATAGCATAAGCAAGAAAATAGGGCAGAGTGTTATTAAAAGAATAGCCTATGCTGAATTGAATTGCTTATGGCAGCTATAATGATGGGAAATTGAATGAGAGAGCTCATCTGTCAGGTCAGACTTCCCGGAATGAAACATGAACACTTAGAGCTTCCAGATTTAAGGGACAGGCAGCTGCAAATGTGGAGCTGGGTCTCCACATGGATTGGACCTAAAACAGTGAAAGTCAGTGGTTTAGGTAACTTAGTCCTGCTTTTTACTGCTGTAAGTGAGAGATCAACTAGATCCTTTGTATGTGTAGTGGGTACACTGGTCTAAATTCATCATTGTTTGGACTGAGAGGAAAAGGTGGCTTTCCCACAGAAAAAGAAGAGCCAGGATTGGATAAATCCAATTCCTATCAATGTCTTTCATCTCCTCAGTTAGCTCAGGCAAAGCTCTCACCATCTCTCAGCTTCAGTTACCTGATAATAGAAGAGGGGGGGTCATCCTGCTTCTCCAGAGGGGAATAACTATATTGCTTGGACCGTACATCCCTGGTCTGCTCTGTCCATTGGCATCACAATGTGGAAGAATTCCACCCAACAAGGAGACACAAATGGACTGGTGATATCTAATATTCCAGAAGCATCAGAAGAAAGGATACTTTCAGCACCAAAGCCTTGGGGTATTAGTTCTTGGGATCATTTCTCCAGTTCTGACAGCCTCTGTCAGGAGAGGACATTTGCAGACCAGAGCTTGGCTACGTACAGATATGGCTGAGCTCTGTTTCCAAAGTGCTTGGTAAAACTTGCCCTGAGCATAGCTATGCTCTCAATCTTCTCTCCATAACATTTTCCTCTTTCTCTCTTTATCACTTTATTTTGTCAAAGTCGATATTTCAGGTGTTGTTTGCTTTAAATTTGATGTTTATTCTCAGCGTTCAGATTTTATTAATACAGCTCCTTTTTATTACTGTTTGTCAGCCTTAATTCAGGAGTGTACATCATTTGTAGGTGGAGTAGTATGACTACTAAAAGGCTCCCTGATATAATTTGCTGCACTGTTAATAGTGGCAATAATTTGAGCAATTAGCAGGGCCTTGACATGGGCTTTAGCTTCTCTGTCACATAGGAATACCTCTTCGGTGCAGCTGCCATGCTATTTATACTCCTCCGTCAAGTCCCAGCCTGAAATAGTGCCCCAGGAGAGCAGCCTGTAATCAGTCCCCTTGCAATGACTGTGACTGGATAAGAACTAAATAAATCCTGGCCTTGATTATATTAACGAAGCTGCATGGGGAATGCCCACCAGGAAATCCCCAGACGCTGTGCTGACAGAGCAGTCTGTGTTCTTGCAGCATCCCAGACAGTCCCTTTGCCAATGACCATGGCTTTCATAACAGAAGGGTCACTTCAGCTCTTGGAGATCAAACCTGCTGGGATCCTCCCCCAAGAGAAGCTGAACCAATCTCCCAACTGCTCATCTTAGTCTTCTCTGGCAGGTCTTGGCAGCAGTGGCTTTAAACACACCTCTGTGGACCCTTGTATGAAGTGCTAAGGGGCAATATTAAGTCTCCTACACCAATAAGCACTGGGAAAACTCCTGCAGAGAAGTAAGCCATCACTGGTACAGCCAAGTGGCACATCACAGTCTTAGAGGACTCCAAGGTACCTGATAGTCCTGTGTTTTACCATCTCATACTGTGGACTGGGAATTGAGACAGGGATGATTCACCCATGGGAGAATAAGAACCCATGATGGAGCTGGAATTGCCTTAAGCCCTGAAGGTACCTCTGCACCCTGAGACAATCCTTTTTCCTAGGAATGCAGGATTAGAGCCTCACACAGAGAAGTCATGAAGAGCAACCCAAGCCCTCGACTGGCCCGTCAGGTGCGATTCGGCCCATGGGTCCCTTCAGTGCAGCCGACATGAAATACATCTCTAGGACGGAATAGCTTCATTAAACTCTCTGGAAAATTTCACATTAAAAAAGCCCTGTGCAACGTCAGAGTCTAAAGCCACCATGTTAAACCTCTATTTTTGGATCTCATTAAAATAGATACAATCTGTGCATAAAATAAATTACTCGCCTTACAATTTTCAGTTTGCTTAGAGATTTACCAGAAAGTGCAGTAATTAACAAACTTGTTCTGCTTTTGCCATCAAGACCCGGATTCAGCCACAGGGTTTGGGTGAGATTTGTGCTTGGCTGACTTCCCTCGGGTGGCTGAGGGCAGGCCACAAGGTCCAAGCCCAGAGTGGTGCTCCCCTCTGCTCTGCAGGCTCGGAGGGCTCCACATTAGCAGTGAACACCTCAGCCCTTAATTCTCACAGCAAGACCCACACAGAAGGGTTGGAAGCCACCTTTTCACCTCAGCAGTGTCTGGGATGCTGGACACAGAGTGACAATGTTTGCAGGTCCCCATCACTGAAGGATGTGATTGTAGGATAGATGGCTTCTCCTTAGCAGTATGGGCTGGAGGCAAGTTTGAGCTGGCTTATATCTATCTATCACACCATGTTGGCTAACTATAGATTATCTTTTCAGGAGGGATCATTATGATCAGCTAACCTGCCCTGCAACACAACAGGTCCTGCATCAGCAGAGTAGGGAAAGATCCACTCCTGAGAACCTCTCCCACTGTAAGGGTGCTTGGAGCCACACTCAGGTTGACTCCTAGATTTACACTTCCCTTTCACCTAAGTTCATCAGCAGGATTTCAGAATGAGCCTAAAGCTGAGCCAGGTCAGATGTGGTGAACTCACGCCTATAATAAGTTAAAGTCTGTGTCTCACAGAAACAGACCTCGAGACTGACAGGTTCAAAGACTGCACAAAATAAGGTCAGAGTATACAAAAGAATGCAGTCTGCTTTAGAAAGCAACTAGCATCTGCAACTAGAAGCAATTTCATTCTTTTCCTTTGAGTTGCTGCATGACGTGGATCAAACAGGAATAAGTATCTGGAATTAAAGGCCAAAAAAATAGAGCAATTGAATTGCTGATTTCTCTGTAAGGCTCCATGAGATAAAAGAGTTGTCCCCAGGGAAAAGAGAGACTAGGGGGAAGCATGAAAGGCATGGCTGATGTTTTTCTGTTTTGCATATAATCCCCTGAAAATTGGAATGTCCAAAAGCTTGCGATGATACAAGCGGGACTAATGCTCTGGGATCACATGACCCATTATCTGATTCACAGGTGAAGATGGTAATGAAGTGGCTGAAAAGCCAACTGCTAGTGAGAGAGCAAGGAACAGCAGGCTCACTTGGTTATGGGTCGTGCCAGAAACACCTCTTGAGATCAAGCAGTAAAAATAATTAGGGCTGGGAAGTCAAGGAGTGAGGTTCCCAGATGGTGTGGGCGATAGATAAGGAGTCATCCTTTTTATCTGCTGCCAGGCCATCCGTTCATCCAGTTTTGTGGCTGAGTCAGATCTCTGTAGACATGCAGAGCTCTCCACCATTGGAGCTGTCAGGGCAGTGTTGCTTCCAGCCTGGATTCAAGGCCAGGCAAGCTGTGTCTTGTTTTGAGATTTGGTTATTTTCTTTTGTGTTTATACAACAGAGAAGAAACTCTTGCCAAGGCGAAGATGGGTTGACACCCCTTTCTGGAGGACTAGCAGCTGTGGGAGCTTGAGGGTGGATAACCTGACTGTACCACATGTGACTCCCACACCATGCTGTGTAACTCCAGATGTCCTGTAATGCAGGGATGACTTTGCCAAACCTCTGGCCCTGCATGGTGCATGTGGAAGCCCTGTCCAAAGACTACCTCCATCCTTACTTGCTTGTTTGTCAAGTAACAAACACAGTGGTTATCCCACCACAGCCATGATGGTCTGCAAACTAACCTGCCTTTACTTTCCAGGCCTGTCAGTGTCCACACACAAGTCAAAAATTGCCCATGGAGAAAATCACAAATGGTCTTTTACAGCTTCCTGTGAATGTGATTTTGTCCAGGAGATCTGACTGGTCAATGGTGCATCTGATCAAGGTCCTTATTGATGAGCATGTCAAGGGAGTATCCTCTGTTGTGTTTACCTGAATAGCATTAACATTTACAATGGCACTGGCTACAATAAAAATCTCTCAGGCATCCTCAGCCTCCAGGAAATAAGGCAATCAACCCTGAGGTCAGGAAAACACACTGTTCCTTGGGGCAGCATGGCACAGCCTAGGGCTGCTTTGCAATTCCAGTGCCTTTCTTTCCAAGGACACAGTCCTAAGTCTCCAGAAGACAGAGCGCTAGGCTTTTCCATTTTGGAGACATGTCTTAAGAAGGATAGATCTTTGAGAGTGGATGAATAATAGGGCTGGTTAACAGTAGATGTCTGTCATAAGCTCTGTCTGAAACACAGTACTCAGAAGCTGCCCATTAAGCTTCCCAGAATTTTTCTGGCTGTGTTGGTGATGGCAGAGCAGAGCAGATCCAGACTGTCTTGCATGTTCACGTTAGGGTGCTTGTGGTAGAGCCTTTCTTTATGGGTGCTGATAGCACAGCAGTATGTGGGCAACCCTGCCATTACAGACACATATGACCACACTAACAGTGTAGGAGAAGCAGCTGATAGGCTTTAATTGAAAAGATGCCAAGATAAACTGGTTTGCTTGAGAAGGCATTTTATAGGTCCGTTTTACATGCTGTGCAGTGACATGCAGAGTACCATGTTTCAGATCAGAACTAGCAGTATCAAAGTGCATGGCCTGCACAAACACAGTGCAGAGAGGACATGGAGTGCCAGCACCTTCCCATTCCCTGCACCTCCCACAGCTGGTGATGTCCACAGAAACCTCCTGGTAGGTGTTCATAGAGGGAAAGGAAAGTCTATCAAAATTGTTTGCAGTGTGACTGCAAAAGAGCCCCCTGCCCAAGCACATGTTGCTTTTGAACCCATTCATGCTGCACAGGATTGTGTTAGATCCTCCCTCCTTGGACAAAGACACGAAATGTGCCTAAGGCAAAGATATAAACCTCTGGAGGGAAATATTCAGTGGGGAGAAGAAAAGAAACTGGGGTTACAGAAAGGAATCCTGTGTTCGTGGGAGCTTGTTAGAGGTAGTGTTTCTAAGGACACAGTCGGGAACTGTCAATCTTTGGGAGGCGGCGAGAAGCAGAGGGAACACTAGGTCGTGCTGTTTCCCTAAATTCATGTGCAGCAGTGCTGGGCTGGATTGCACAGTTCTCTCAGGAACCAGGGAATCTTTCTCTGCTGTAGGTTAGCAGAGAACTTTGATGACACTGTTTGGGTGTTCTTGCAAGGAAATTAATTGCATTTTCTGCATGAAATGCTTCGAGCACAGAAGCGAAGGCACAGGGCAGGTCTTTATAGAGGACCGGAGCTTCTATGCTAAAACATGAGTTAATGTCTCTCGTATTGTAGAAAAGGAATGATGGATATCAGCAACAATTCAGAGGGCTTAATTAGCCTTCCTGGTATTCCCATCCGAAGGGGAAAAATAAAGAGAGAATTCTCTTAGAATATAAACTCAGCCGTGATCTGACACAAGGCACAAGTGAATGCCACTTGGACACGGGGAGGACATGGCTCTCTCTGCCCCTCTTGTACTACTCTTAATGTGTAGAATACTTGCATTCACTCTAACTGAAGGCTGAGCATTTAGCAAACTGCTACAGAGTGGTCCTGTTCTCAGAAGGGAAGGACCTCAGATGAGTGGTGTATCAGCTTTGTTTGCTTTGCTCCCAAAGAAGAGTTTCTTTGTGCTGCTGCTGTAAAGTGTGGCTTGTGCCTCCCAAGGCTTTTCAATGAACACATGGAATCAGTGGGGGGAGTTTGAGCTCTGTAAAATTCATTGCTGTGTGTGCACTTGAGCGGCACACAGGAGCTTTAAGTACTTTCCTTTAATTTAGAAGGGAGCTGATGCAGCTGCTGTGGCACTTCAAAGACCATTCTGTGTGTTGCTCCTGCACCTGACGAACACAAGGCCATGGTGTTGTTAAACTGCCAGTTTGGAGAGAAATGGCTTTTGCAAGTAGCAGCTCTTTGGTCTGGCTATAGCTACACCGTGTCAGCGTGTGCTTCTGCATCACAACAAACCTCACATGGCTTCAGAGACACAGGAGGCATGTTGTGAATCTCAGACAGGTGAGAAAAAGTGAGCTCCATAAATAATTTGCAGGTAATAAATGGTGGTGGCTCCCCAAGATCCAGTGCAGGCAGGGCTGGGCCAGCTCACAGGCTACTCCCAGAGCCAGGGAGTCAGACTGTCAGGCAGCCCTTTCCCCATCACAAATAACCAAATAATTTATATGCAAATGTAATATTTACAAATCTATGCTCTCATGCCTGAAATTTTAACCCTGAGTTGATGACTGGTAAGAAAATGAGAGGTTTCTGTTGTTTAGGTCATAGAATCATAGAATCATAAACCAGTTTGGGTTGGAAGGGACCTGTAAACATCATCTAGTCTAAACCCCTTGCAATAAGCAGGGGCATCTTCCATGAGATCATGTTCAGAGCTTCATCCAACCAAACTCTGAGTGTTTCCAATAATGGAGCATCCACCACCTCTCTGGGAAATATGTCCCCATGTTTCACCATCCTCATTGTAAGAAATTGTAACTTCTTCCTTATATCTAATCTAAATCAACCCTCTTTTAGTTTAAACCATCAACCCTTGTTCTATCTCAACAGGCTTGCTAAAAAGTTTGTCCCCATCTTTCTTATAAGCCCCTTTTCAGTACTGCCACATAAGGTCTCCTTGGAGCCTTCTCTTCTCCAAGATGAATGTCCCCAACTCTCTCAGCCTTTCCTCATAGGAGAGATGCCTCAACCTCTGAGTACCTTTGTTGCACTCCCCTAGACTCATTCCAACACATCCACATCCTTTTTATGTTAAGAGCCCCACAGCTGGACACAGGTCACCAGGCTTTTCCCAATGTGAGTTAGTAGCAGCCAACAGATGCAGGTAAGAAGGCCAGTTTTGGTCACCCAGGGCCATGAGGCAGCTGTGATTCTGGCCCATCTGCCTAGCTGGGCAAAGCAAAAGCAGTGACTCAGTAAGACTGACCAATGAATTTTTGTCTGCTTGGCAAAACAAATATAAAAGGAATGGATGGATGGAGCCTGCTGCCTGTGAAAGGAAATCTGTCGGTCCTGGGAGGGTAAGTGCAGGTCTGTGAGTAGGGATGTGTTACAGCACCTGCACATACTGCCCAGGCACTGTCCTGGAGGTAGCAGGGTCACAGAGCATGCTGCCAGAATGAGTTATGCTCAGGACATGCACTCATATCACAAAATCATGGGAGGTTGGAAGAGACCTTTGGAGATCATCTCATCCAACCACCTGCTCAAAGCAGGGTCACCTACATACAGCAGGTTGCTCAGGCCCATATCCATGTGGGTTTTGAGTATCTCCAAGGATGGAGACTCCACATCTCTGGGCAACCTGTGCCAGTGCTCAGTCATCGTCACAGTGAAAAGTGCATCTCCAGCCATGTCTCATTCCAAGTCTCATTCCAAAGGGCACATTGCACAGGTTTCTTGCCTCCTGCAACAGAAGGCTGAGACACTTTGGGAAGGCAGGTGTCATTCATTTTATCTGTGCTGTACCTATTTCACAAAGAGAGAGAAAATTTGAAATGCCAAAGCAGGCAATTGGACTTTTAGAAGATCCCCAAAATAATGAAAAGCATCACTGTTCAAGCAGCAGCTTTTAATACTTTTTTCTTCTCTCCATTTCTCTTTTTTCCCCTTTTTTTTGGCTGCATAATGAAAATTTTGAAAAGGACATAGTTCCCCATGCTTCAGTCCAGAAGCTACCTCTTACTAACAGGGGTTAGGAACAATGCTTTTATTTTACTGCCTCGCAGGGGTTTTGGGGGGGAGCTTTTAGTACAGGGGGTTGGCAGAGACCTGGATACAGGATGCTCCATTGATCTCAGCTTGTTCCTGCCTTCCTAAATTGTACTGTGACCATTTTATACCTCAAAGCTACTGAGAACAGGGTATTTGCTTACAAGAAGTGCAGTCATATCTGTCAAAGACTATAAGACTGTAGTCTCTTATTTGACATAGTAACTGCACAAACAGGCACTGAGGCTGCAAAATGGAATAGCTTAATTGGTTTGCTTTCCCAAGGAGATACAGTGCCAGACAATGAGCATAGCAGCTTAAGCCTATGCTCAACAATACCTTTGTCTATAAATAGGATACTTTTAAGCAATGGGAAAAACATTTGGGGTAGAACTAGAAATATTTTTTCAGATGAATAGTTTATTTGCTAATAAATGCTGTTTCAGGCTGACTGGAACTATTCACAGACTCAGCTAATGTTTTCTGCTATAAAATGGGGGACCTATTTTTCTTGAAAAACCAGAGAAGCTCCATTCTAACATTTCAACATGAAACATTTAAGTCACTAAGAAAATTCCTCATCTTAGACCTCGCCTTGATTTAATTTCTTTACTTTGAAAACCATTTTTTTCTTACATCCATCACAGATATATTCTTTCTGTTTTATAGCAGGGAAAGCAAATTATTTAGAAGGGACTTTCTTAGTCTGTTCCCACCAGCCTGCTTGCTTTTCCAGTGGCTCTGGAGTGTGAACATAATGTACAGCTGGTGAGCTTGTCTTTACAGCTGATAAAGCGAGTTACACCAGGGTCATGCTGAAATGAACGCTGCACACAGGTCGAGTTCATAAAATAGAGTTCTCCTCCAGCGGCCTCATGTTACAGACCTGATTTATGTCTCCAGAGTTTTGGTTCTGTTTGGAGCCTGGCATGGCTACGTGCAATCTGCCCAGCCAAGCTTGAAAGCTTCTCTCTTCTCAACTTGTTTGTGCAAGGTGGGGAAGGTAAGAGGCATAAGAAACAGCTTTAAAAGTCAGAGATGGATGGAGGCAACACCAGTGGGTCTTTCTGCACCAAAGGCATTCACTGTGGGAAGAAAACTTGTTGAAACAATTCTTGCCAACAGACAAAATATTCCTTTTCCAGGCAATCTGACACTTGAAAAGCCTCATTAATAATGATTGCAAAGTGTGGAGAAACTATAGCTTCTATCTATGGGTCACAAGGCATTTTTCAAGTAGTACCTGAATGTCAGAAGATAAAAGGGAAGAACTCAATCTAGGCCCGATTTTTGTAGAGGTTTCATGGTGGTGCCTGGAGAGATTATTAAAAACATCTAAGCAGATTAAGCACACATAAGTCCCCTTAAAAGCAGTGGGGTTTAGACACCTCACTTGCTATTGCCTTTTGCAAACCATACCCAGAAAAGGGGACATTGAAACTAAGCAACTTCAGGTGTGTAACACACGTGGTTTAAATAGACTGTGATGTCCCTGTGCTGCTCTGCAGTCCAGGCAGGGTGTGGGAGGCAGAGGAGGAAAGGCAAAGCTGCAGCACTCCAACTCTGAATCACACTCAGGAGGACTCTTCTCTGAGATAATGTGACCCATGGCATAACATTACAGCTCTGTGGGATCAGACTATGGTTCATCTGCCCCAAAACCAGCCACCAAGAGCAGGCAGCCACAAACACTTATGAGAAGAATAAAACAGGGTAAGTCTGAAGAGATGCTTCCTCAATACATCCTCCCACAGCCCAGGAATCACCAATTTAGCCACTTCCTGACTTTATCAGGTTTAACAACACTTTATGGACTTTTTCTGTGTTAACTTGACTAATTATATTCCCAGCCTATCTATGCTATTGGCTTCCCCTGCATCTGCTGGTGATACTTTCCCTACTTTCACCATATGCTATTCAACTAAGAGATTTCTCTTGGTCTAAATCTGCAGTCTCATCATGTCAGTGCATAGTCCATGGTCCTGGTGTCGTAGTATAAAAAAATTTTAAAAACCCAAATAATCCTTCTCTATTCACCATCTCTTTCCCCTTCGTGATTTTATATGCTTTGATCATATCTTCCCTCTGTCATCTCTCCAGCCTGAACACTCCTTATCCATTGAATCCCACTGCATAAGAATTTGCTTCCTACCTATATAGCGAGCCTGTAATTAAAGTGATGGGTTACGATAGATGAGAAGTGAGTGGCAGGCTGTGTCCTAGGGAAGTGGGAGAGCTATGCTCAAGATTCCTGCTGCTGTCCTCCTCCATTTGCTCAGCACTGATTTACCTCCTATTTTGAAAAAAAATAAATATCTGTGCTGGTTATAGAAATTGTTCCACCACAAGTTTGTCAAAAGTGGCCTGTTTATCCTAAAATGATGAATCTTCTTTCTGCTCAATGGATGTCTTTAAAAATATCATAAAAAATATCTTTCTAGGTGATCTAGGAAATGCTTCTTATATGTGAATGTCTCCTCATTCCCTCAATCCAGCGAGAGTAATCTCATAAACCAAGGGTATGCAGTGATGTTTGCAAGTGACTGAATTATCACAGATTAGCAACTTCTTACTGTTAATTTAAATTAATATGCTTCATATTATAATGTGCTGGAAGCATGTAAACATCTTCACTTCAAGCTGATGAGTAGTAATCTGTTAAGCCACGATAACTTCACTCTTGCGATGCATCTCCCTTCTTGAGGGAAAAGCTGAAATATTTGATGATGGTTTAGGCAGTGACAGGTGACTGCTGCAGTCATATATAAATAAAATTTGCATGTCCTTGATGCTTGAGTCATGGCACACCAAGGCATCATTCGGAAATGAAGCAGAACATGTATTTTAATGTCTGCAAACAGAAAGACGTTTAGAAGAACACAAAGATCATCTTTCCTGAGCATTAAGTGATCCTTGAGCTCCCCACCATCCAGATACAGGGCCAGTTCAGTAGAGGTGCTAATCAAACCCAGCCCAGATCCTGTTCTTGGAGGGTCTCAGGCACTTTCCAGAAAGGCCGAGCAGTTTCACCAGCACCGCAACCATCCTCCACAGATGTTAAGAGGTATTTTCACACACTTCAGCTGATTGCTCAAGTGGTATGAAAGGCTTTTGCCAGACAATCCCAGAGCAGCAGGGACCCCCAGGGATGTGGTCCCAGCCATTAGGCTGCTTCTTTGAGTGTTTTCCTCTTGCTTTTTAGTGCATGTGACATCTCTGTGCTGTATGCCTTCTAATCTTTAGAGGTTTCTCATCATCCCATGCTGCCAATCTTCTCCTCTTCAGGCCGTTTGATCAGAGCACTTTCCACTGCCATACCAATCAGTATCAGTGGACACATGGCCCTTTGTAACTGTTGGGGACATCCCCCACTGACAGTGATGAGCAGCTGAATTCTAGGCTGCTCTTCCCTACTGTATCTGTGCCCCCCTTCCCTTCATGCCACTGCCCCTTTGATTTCAGCTGGTGAAGCACCTCTTAGAGCAAAGCTGCTCTCCAGAGCTCAGAGCTGAGCTGGTGGGTGTCTGAGAGCAATGTGACATAGCACTCCTTGGAACACCCTCTCCCTACTGACCTCCAGGCAGGTGAAAAAAGTACGTAAGGAATTATAAACACTGAGGTATGTGCCCAGAATAGTGAAAGAATGGGGATCTTTCTCTTTGGTTTTGGTGGCTTTCCTTCAGGTGATGAATTCATCGAAGCATCCCATCTGATACCTCCACACCTGCCTGTTTTCCTCAGCAATACAAGATTAGTCTGCCAGTGTTGTCTGTCCATATGTTAGATTTGATTGCTGGAGGAGAAGGGATATATAAGCAAGGAAGGTATTTCAGCTCCAGCATTGCAGTGTCCCTCAGACATTCTCCATTTCTTTGGATTAGCCAGATGGATATTTGGGACTTGGTACTTATTTTACAGACAGAAAACCCTTCTGTGGGGGTTTGTTTGACTCCTCACACCTGGGGAATGCTCTGCTGAGCTCGATGGGGCCAATGCTGTTGGCACCCTGATATGAGTGACTTCTTAGATAGGGAAAGAAGGAAGAGAGAAATAATGAGAATGAACATTGCTGAGAGAAGAGCCTCAGGAGAGACTGTGCCTCAGCAGAGAGCATAAGCACTTTCACCTTATTAATAATTTTTTTAACAGAGAAAGAGGGTCATTTTGAAGCTGTCTGGTGTCTGGGCTTTGCTAGAGCACAGCACTCTAACAAAGGGCACGCCACAGTTAGAAGCATTTCAGGGCTGAAGGAATTAAGGATGTTGGCTTGTACCCAGAGTTGAAACAAAAATTGCTGTGGGGCTTAAACCTGTTTTTAACAAGGCTATGTGGCCTGGCAGACCCGGAGAGAGATTAGCAATTTAATTATACAGGCCCTGGCTTCCTGCTTTCCACTAAGTGCCTAAAACCCCTCTAAAGAGGCCCATTACCTTCCCTTTTTTTGCTCTTGCATTAACTAGGCAGTTCAGAGCAACATAAACACAGAAGCAAGACAGGGGTTCCCTTGCAGAGGTCTCAGGGTTTTATGGCTAAGTGCCTCCTGATGGATCTGTCAGAGCATCCCACAAGAGGAAACCTGTCACTCCCTGCAGCGACCATTAGCTTTATCTCCAGCATCCCTGGAAGCACTTTCTGTTTGTCCCCTCTTGAACTCACTGAGGAGAGCATGGGCTTTTCTCAGGCACTGGTTGACTTTTAGAGAGAAAGAGAGAGAGGCAAAGTGAGCAGCTGGGCTCTGGGCACAGGGATTTGGGGCAGAAAGCCTTGGCAGGAGCCTTCAGGGATGTTGTAGCGTGGCTGAGTGCTGCTTCACGTGGGAAACAGGGGAAAGGCAGGCACAAAGCTGCTGAGAAACATGTGACATCCAACCTGCTGAGCTCCAAAAGGCTGTTTGAAATATGGAGCCAGGAGGAAGAAATGGCAGATGGGGCCTTTTTGTCTCTTTCTTTCAGAGGAAGCAAGTTTATTAAGGATTGTGAGGTCTCATAGCATAAGCAATGTTTTGCTTTCCAGCACTGCCTGTGGAGCGTTTCAGACAGTCCTGCTTCACAGATGCTCTTCAGAAGTGGAAGTTGTCTTGTGTTACTAGTGCAAGTCAATCCATGCACACATTGGGAGTCCCTTTGGTTTTCTGAGACTGTGCTGCTGTCTCTAGGTTCAGCTCTGCTCTGCTCTCCCAACACCACTTATATCCCCACTCAGGCACCTGCTGATCCACAGGGTTTGGGTCCCACTGTTATATGTACTAGAGCCCATTTTGGCAGTAAAGTTCCTGCTAAGGAGTGCAGGGAGCAGGAACCATATACTTTTAACAGATATTTTCCTGATAAATTCCCTTATGATTCAGAAAAGTAGTTATCTCTCCATCCCCTACACCTTTGTACATCCACAGGGCAGAGCTGGGAACGGATCAGACCCTGGAGCACTAGGCTGCTGCCACCAGATGTGTTAGCTGTTTTACCTAAAATCCTTTAAAAACCAGAGCAAAAACATCTACTCTGCAGGCAGCATAGGAAATCTTGCAAGAACATAATGGAGCATAATCAGTGACAGGTTTGTCATCTCTATTCCATGGCTGAGGCACAGGCAGGAAATCGTGGCTGGTTGTTACAGCAAAGCACTGTGATAGATGAGACTGTGGCGTCCTTGAGCTATTTTTATGTTGTGCTGAGCCAGGCTTTGGTTTCTGGGACAGGGACAGAGAAACCCACTTCTCTTTTATCAGTCATTTGGCCCTGGGGGTCAGCCCTCTTTGGGGGTCATGCTGGGGTAGCGAGAGGATGTAAGACAGCAGTGACACTGCTCGAGGTGTTACGGTCTCCCCAGTGCATGGTTTGTGTGAGCTGATCACACCTTTAGAGGTAGGCCACACTCCAGACTTGGGGCTGGAAAGCCATTTCCCCCAGTCATATTGCGAGTGTTGAACCCTTACCTGGTGTGTCTTCCAGTCTGCTCCCTGGAACCATCTGGAAAATCTTGTGGTTTTGTAGGAGCACTGGCAATGTGTTGCTGCCTTCTGCCATGTTTCCAGCCTTATTTGGAATAGAGTGTTGGTGGGGTTTGTGATGATGGGAAGAAGATGCCCTCTGGCGCTTCCTAAGCTAAATATAATTCCTAGAACTGTCTGCAGCAGCAGGACAAAGTGTGAGTCACTTCAGGTGAAGTGTTTGAGCCAACCAAGGTGGTCCTTCCCATCTCCCTCTTGCTGTTGGCCCTTGCCAGGCTTAGAGACCGTGGCTCATCCCACTGAGATGCTGAGGCTCCCTCCAAGAGTCAGTGAAGGGAAGGGCTGAAGACTCACAGCATGAATGGCTTTTTTTTTTAAGTATTTGTTAGTCTTCTTTGACCATGAACAGCTGGGCAAGGCCCATGTAGACTAAGATATTTTCCCTGTAGGGAGCTCAGTGAGGGTGAAATGAACCAGGGGACAAATCCAATGGAGAATGGTATCCCTCTGGGAGTCTCACACTCCTTGAACCCTTCCTAAAACCTTGACTCCTTCAACAAAGAGACTATTTGGCATTGCCAGACTTGGTCATAAAACCCCCTATTTTTATGCTTCACCATCCTGGGGAAGAGCATCAAAGTCTAACAAAGTGTAACAAAACTAGAAGGCCTTGAGAAACAGGCAAAACAGTATTTTCTTTTTTGAGTTTCATAGTTGGAGGTGCCTTTTTTTTTAGCAAATAAAATAATGCTGAGGTTTGATTCATGTTTTTTTAATGCCTCAGAAGTCTGCAGTGTCATTCTCCTGGTTTGGCATCCTAATTCAAAGTGAAATACATAAAGCCAAAAGGAGCATGTCAAGGAGTTTCTCTAGCTTTCATCATCTTTTTTTTTTCTATGAGCAGCCGCCATCCTTTTTGAACTGACTGGCAACATGCAAAAAGGAATAGAGGGAAGGGTTTGGTAATAAAATGTTAACAAGATTCTTAGTATTGTTTTCAGAGGTATCAGGATAGAGCCTTTATGCATATGATATCAGCTAAACATTCAACAACTGAAACTTGTTCTTACCAAGCTTGCAACAACTCACTGCAACGTGCTCGCAGTGTCCAGCTATTTGGATAAATCAGCAGCCATCAATAGATCTGTCAGCAACTGGATACACACCATAAGAGGAGTTTTTATCTTTACACAAAACAAGGATATGAAAAAGTACGTGAGGATGAGGCATAAGCTCCCGCGGCTCTGCAGACCCCCCTCTCGGGTGCCGGCTGAGCTCAGGGTCAGCACGCCCCTGCCAAAGGTGAGGTGGTGGCACCGGGGTGGAGGTGGGTTCCAGGAGATGTGAAGGGCTGGAATGGGTCAGTGATGGTTGGATACAATTTAATTATGGACCTCTGCAGGAGTTTCACAAAACAGAAATCTTAAATGGAGAAGGGAGGGCGATCGTGTGGGATGGGGAGGTGGGGAGTCTTTCCTGTGGGGTGCAGTCCTCTGGAACATGCTCTGGACAGGTGAAATGACATGTTGCTTCACTGCATTAAGTGTCTGCAAATTCAAGCTAGAAGAGCGAGTAGAAGGCAATAAGGGATGTTGAGAGTGATCAGTTGAGAGCAGGTTGGAAAAACATCCTAATCCCAATGTGTGGTCAGTAGAGGCACAGGTTTCTGCTCAAGAGAAAACTCTCCCTCTCTATGTGTGCAGAGCAATCATCTAGACAGGGGGATTAAAAATCACTGAAGATCTCTCTGCTCCTTTCACCCCCCATCAGCTCTACAGTGTTTTATCCTGTGCATGTTTTAGAGTTTCAGGACATTGCTTCTCCTTGAGTCATCAAATCCTGCTGTCCAAAAGGTCATGTGTCACACAGCAGGAAACACTGCAAATGTCTCTGAATGCCCAGCTGTACAGAGAGTGCCACGGAAATACCCTGGAAGTGCCTGAGGATAATTTCTGTGAGCTGTGTTGGGTGTGAGCTAGAGGACGAAGGGGGCAAGGGCATGTGGAATCCAGTGGTTTTAGCATGAGTCATTGTTTTGGTACTTTTAGGTGCACTGGATTCCCCTGTGCCTCTGTGTGTCTCACTGTGAGTAAATGGTACCATGAGCTGAGTGCGACATACCTGCCCCATCAAGCAGGTTAATTCACGTCTGGGAATCTCAGGGTGGGGTGGAGGGGGTGCTCCATGTTCACTGCAGAAGAACTGGGCAATAAAACTCTTCAGCAAACACAGTGTGATGGAAATGGCCTTGGCTGCCTAAAGCCCCTCTTGTGTGGACTCCAGCTACATGGGTAGCACCAAGGATGAGGGCTGCTGCTTGCATCGCCAGGGCCCCAACCCTCTTGCTGTGCCAGACTTTGTAGAAATACTAAAAGAAGAATTACAGGCAAGCATCTCCAGGGTACCGTAAATATCATTTTTAATTAACTGGCTATTCTACAGAGGAGACTTTGTGCAGCTGAGACATGGGAACAAAGTTCAGCCTGTCCCTGTGACAGAGCTCCAAATTTCCCCTGCTCTTTCCCGACCCAACGCCAGCAAACAGATGTGCTCTGTGCCTCCTATTTATGCGCTCCCAAGAAATTAGCACCCCGTTAAGCTACACAATGCAGTGCATTTATTTTTATTTCGCTGTTCTGAAGCCTTTCAATGGTAACTCTGCACTATTTTTTACTGGAATTGAATCCAGACTAGCATCAAGGGGTTCTTAAATCAACAGTCTATGAGGGTATGAATTTTTGCAGCAGAACTAGTGCCTATAGCTTAAGATAAATAAGATAAAGCAGCCATCAAGCTGCAAAGTCCAGTGTTTGACTCAGGTTCAAAAGAGAAAGGACAGAGAGAAATATTTAACTTACAAATACCTGAAGCTGGGACTGTGATTTGTCTGCAGATGCATTTTAAGGCAATAAACAGCTATATTTATATCTCCTGAATGTGCCTATTATTTCAACATCTCACCCAACGAGTGAAAGCGACATGACAAAGCAGCACTGTAGGGAGCCAAAAATTTGTATAAAAAGCAATTGATCCATTATAGATGCAGTCTCGGGCAAGCTCAGTCTATTTTTAATCATTTTAATAATGCAGCTGATTTGCTACATCAAGGAGGGAAGCTGAAGAGGGATCCCTCCCAGCAAGCTAAATAATAGGTTCATGTGGCTCAGTGGCATCTGGGCATCTCCAGGGGTGTGCACAGCTCAGCCATCTCCCAGGGAAATCTCTGCAGGTTCCCTGCCCAGCCAGTTACCTTGAGCCCTGGGAGACCCCAAAGACAAGTGGATGATGCTTTAGGAAAGCAAGGATAGAAGTCAGTGGGACCTTGAATTGTTGGTAGTGGGATTAGAAAAGGGGAAGGTTTCTCAATAATGTTTAGAAAGTGCACTTCCATTGCTGTGATTTGGGTAGGTGAACTGTGTTGCAGATTGCTGCCATGCAAGGCAGATTTGGGTATGCATAACCAAGCTAGGAGACTCTGATTCCTCCATGTTCTCCATGCTCTCCATGATCACAGTCCTCTCTCTGCACTTGAAACAAACAAAACCCATCTGAGCATCACCCACCCAGCTTATTTGTGCCAAAATGTCTCCTCCATCCTTGGGTGGCTTGTCTGGCCCTGGGGGAAGTCTGGAAGAAAGAAGACTTGAGGTTTCCCTTCCCTTTCCCAGAGTGGCCTTTAAATGAAAGCCCATGTGAGAGGGACGAGAGACAGATGCCTTCTAGCCAAAGGGTGGCTTTTAGGACATTCAGTTAAATCATGAAAATACAACAGTGTCTTAACCACAGAGAGTGGTGGGAGGCCATCAAGGAAAGAGGGACCACCCATGAGGAGTAATGCAATGGGGACAGTGAAAAGAATCAGCCAGCACAGCTATGCCCAGGAAGGAGATGAGATGTTGGTTGAATAGTGACAGTAAAATAGAATTTATAGCCATGTTTTTTAACTCAAAAGCTGAGGGCTCTACGACACCTGGGACCCTTCAGAGGCAGGGTGACCCGGAACTCCATTTTGCTGGTGCTAAGTTCCTTTCATAAAATAAACAGAAATGTCCCTGTTAAAGGCTGTAAAAAGGCTGGGGTGAGCCTTGGTGCTAAACCTGCCAAGCAGCACGACTTTGGTCATTGCTTTCCTTCTCTGTAACACCTCAGGGCTGCTGGTGTTTCCTGTATGGAGACTCTCTTATAAAAACGTTTATCTTGTTGCCGTGTGGAACCGGCATTTTTTCTCCGTTATGGAGCTATGTCCATCCCACTGCGGGCAAGAGGTCAGGAATGGGACTCCCACGCTCATTCTTCATCTGGCAGCACGGGCCAGCCCCAGCCTGGCAAAGCTGACAGATGCAAGCAATGACTTCTCCATCCCATTGCCAGGGAGAGGATGGATGGACATGTGGGATCAGCTGGCCTATGACACAGACCTCAGATGTGTTGTAGCCCTGCCCAGCAGTGCTCTATGTACCTGCAAGCTTTTCCCACACAGGTTAGGATGGAGAGATGCTCTTGCAGGATAAGAGTGTTTATAACTGAGGCTGTCATTGTGCTCATCCCTTCTCCACAGACGGTCTTGCCTGCCAGTTTTGCAGCAATACAGCTACAGGTCAAAGTAGGTGCTTCTCCATGGGGTGTCATCACCTTGGGACAAAGACAAGACTTATAAATAAATGGAAAAGAACATACATAATTCCCTCTTTAAAAAAAAATAAATCAAACAAGTATATCTGCTTTTTAGAGAGAGACAGATAGTTCCTATTCAGTAGATCAGAGCTTGGGCACTTAATCAGCAACCACTGTCACACCACTTCCATGGCTTCAGCATGCATATACCTTCCACACAAGCCTAACAGAGTATCTAAAGGTCTGGTGACTCCTTGGGGTCTCTGATATGTCTGTCTTTTGGAGGTCAAAGACTTCATGGAGAACTTTGTTTTGCGAAAACTGGAATTGGCTTAGGAATTTAGGAAATTTCATGATAAATCTGGGACAGCTTCTCATATGGGACTGAAATTTAAGAGCAGTCATACTGGGTCAGAGCAAAGGTCCCATCTCCAGCAGAGGGTAAGAGTGATGCAGAAAAGAAAATAAGAAATATGCATGATATATTCTGGATATTCTTCACCTACATATTTTCAATTTTGGGACTTCCTGTGCTGGATGTGACCTCTAGACATCCAGTATCCCACTGTGGATTTATCATCCTTTATTTTATCCAGTCTTTTCCTGAGTCCAGGTGAAATATTGCATCCCTGCCCTCCTCCAGAAGGAGTGCCACAGATCAGCTATCAACTCTACTTGAATTGCTTCATTGCTTCCTTTAACTTGTTCCGAGCATGGCTCCTGCCAGCTCCATTTGATGCACCCTTGTTCTTGTATTGGGTAAAACAGTGAAGAGTTGATCCTTTTCCACCCTCTCCATGTCACTCACCATCATTCTGTAGATTTCTTTAATTTTTCCTTCAGACATGTTTTTTTTTTTTTTTTTCCCCTGACTAAAGAATCCACTTCGCTTATTAAATCACTTCTTTATAGGACCCATTTTTCTTGTATTTAATCATCTTTATTGCCCTTCCTTGAATCCTGTCCCTCATCTTTATGTCTATTGTAGATAAAGGTATCAGAAGACAGTATTCAAGATGTAAGTGAACCCTGATTTGATTCAGTGGCATATTAGTATTCTCTTTTACTTGCCCCTTGGTAAACATTAATATTTTATTTGCTTATTCCACTACTACTGGGCAATGAACTGATGTTTCATGAAATTATTATAATCCAAATATCTTACTCCTGAGTGAGCCCAGAGCCCATAATCTTATACGTGAAGTTCAGAACACTTTTCCTGCCATGAACATTATTTCACATTTGGCTACATTAAATTTAATTAACTGGTTTATTGCTCATTTATTTAGTCTCATCGTGACTTTCTGCAGGCCCTTGTTCTCGCTACCCTGAATACCACAGTGTCACCTGCAAACTGTGCTCCCTCACTGCTCACCCCCTTTCACGGACTGTCTATTAATAGGTAGAACAGTGCATGTCCGATGCCTGAAGAAAACTGAAATGCCATCTCCCTACTCATTGCCTTGACTGCACAGACTCGAGGTTTGCAGGACTCCTTCTCTGGAGATACTTTGTGAGAGCTGGATGCCTTCATCAGGTGAAGTTGCTGCATTTCATCCTGGCACAGAGCTTTGAGGTTGGGCCATAGGCTGATATCCAGCCCTTGATGCAGCATTAGGTTAATGAATTCACTGGAAAATTATCACCAGGGCCTTCAGCTGACATTGAAAGCTGCTGCAGGATAGGGCTGATTTACAGCATCAGGGGCCAAGGTGAAGGCAGATGGCTGTGCCCTGGGCCAGCTGGAGCCTGATGGGCTTCAGACCTAGCTCCAGATTCGGTGACTTACCACAATACAACCTGAAGGTGTCAGGTTGATCAGTTCCTATGTCCAGGTTTTTGTGTGGGAAGGAAAACTGGAGGTGGAAGGAAGATTTTGGAAGGTGGTGCTTCCCTGACACTCAAGTTTACCAAGAGACATCCCTCTTCACCTTCCACAAAATTAAAAGCTTTATACTTTGTTGCAGCAGATCTATTAAGAGGAGAAAGCTTAGAAAAACCTGTGGGGGAGATAAAAAAGACTAATTTTCAAATCTTCATTTTGATTATTTAAAGCAAAAGATTTCATAAAAGTTCTCTACTAATTGGGTACAAAGACAGCCTGACTTGCTGCAGCTGAGTTGGAGCCCATCCCATGCTTGTGGGATGGAAAAAACACTGCCCCAAATGGGCTTTCACCCATATTTGTCACAGATGTTCATAATCCACAATTACTGAAGTCCTGTCCCCTGGCCTGGAGCAGTGGAGGTGAGTCAGGATTCCTTTCCCGGTGGGCTCCAGGACCCAAGCATGCTTTTTGCCTCATACAAGAATAATCTACTTGTTCTTCCCAGACTCCTCATCTCCCATCTTTGCAAGCTGGGCTGGCCAAAATACAGCATCCTGGGACTAATTAAGTCCAGATCTGCTCTTTAACCCTTCCTTGTCAACTTTTGGCCTTACTCACTGAACTTTGTGCTCTGTTTTCACACCCATCTCTATTAGCCAGTCCTTTCAGGGTGACCCTTTTCTACCATCACCAACCACCTTCATGCCTGAAATTCCCCTAAGAAAACAATTCTGGGACCCAGTATATCCTCAGATAACATATCAGCTTTTGAAAAAGAGTTTATTTTGCTGAAATCTCATTTTGGCAAAAATCCTCCAATAATATCTACTTTTCAGCTCTTTTCTGATACCTTATTCCCAAATGGCAGAAGAAAATCAGGAAGGAAGTAAGGAGAAAACGTGGGTGTAGAAGAACATCCTGTTCTGCACAAATACCCTGGTGTGTTGTCAGACGGATGCTCTGCTTTAAATAGAAGAGGTCTCATGCTTGCAAAGGCCAAAGTAATACATTCTCAAAAATCAGAAAACATGGAAATAATGATTTAATAAAGAAACTGTTTAGACATACTGCATTAAAGAATCAACCAGGTTGGAGCTTCTCATTGTCACGTGATCTCATTTTTGTGTGTACCTATAATGCACATACACAGAGGTTTGGGGAATAATCCCTGGGGAACTCAGAGATATTCTTTTTCTTGTTTACTGTATTTGAGAAGCTATTTCCATAAAAAAAGGTCATTTGGGGTAAGTAACATGGAAGTGAGAGCTAGAAGAGATCCAATGGGATGGATTAAGAGCTCTGCAAGCTTTTATGTGTTTGAAGTTCTTATGCTTAGATCTGATTTGGTGACTCTGATTTTTGCTATCTGCTTTTTCAAGGGATTGAGTAAAACAACCTTCTGTACTTTGGTGACCTTTTTTTTTATCATCAGTATTTTTACCACAGCCATACCAACTGCTTCTGTTATCACTAGAACAAAGAGACTTTTTTTTCTCCTCTTCTGCACCTTTTTTATATTTTAGAAATTTTCCCATTGTGTTTTGTTTTAATCTTAAATGTTATTGCAATTTGAAGGGAAAATGAAAAGAGAGACATTCTTAGGTACAAAATTCTCTGCAGTCTAGAAATTAAGAAAATTCCACAGGAATTCCAAAGAAACTTTCCACAGCATTGTTCGCAAAAGTTTTTGCCATCTCTAAAGACAGTTAATATCGATCAGGAAGAGAATTGTTAACCTGGATATTGCAACTGCAAGAGTCTAAGTGATAGTATATCTCCTATATCTGCTATTTATTGTGGTGATAATGGAAGCCCAGGCCATGGAATGCCAAGCCTGAGTGAGGAACCGGGAACCCATTCATCCTCCTTGCCATCTCCAGTGGAGCACGTGGTATTTTTAGTGCCAGGTGTTTTTTGAGTGGGAAGCAGGAAAGCCATTATGTGTTCGCCTCAGCCATTTTCTTGTGCCTGACACTATTTTCTCCATCAGTTTTGAATTAATCTTGAAATTCATCTTTGCGAAGACAAAAGTGAGTCTGTGTTGGAGTCAAAGGGTCTGTCACAGGGACACTGCGTTCTGACCCTGGAAGATGTCTCCTGTTGTTTATCTCTGTGGCCAACACAATGCAGCTACAGGGACAAGTCAAGGGACACAAGTGACGTGGTTGCCCTGTGCTATTGCACAGAGGGAGCCTAGAGAAAAGGATCTTTAATTTCATATTTCAGTATTTAACACTTAGCCTTTGTACAATAAAAGGGGTGGGGAGGGGAGAGGCAATCACATGTTTGGTTCCAGTAAAGTTCTTGTTGTGGTCAGACTGGTTGGACAGTAGTTGGATCAGTAGAGACGGACAAACACATGATTCAGTCCTGCTGGGCCACTGTTGGTTCATCTGACACAGCCCAAACACAGCTTTCTGTGGCCCAGGGACCTGCAGAAGGACAGTCAGACATCCCTTTACCCAGCCTGCTCATACAGAAACCATAGCTTCCTGCTATCTCTGAATTTCTATGCATGCTGAACAGGATGGAGGCTTACCAGCAGTCAGGTCTTCTTCTGCAAATACTGCTTAGAGAACAGAGCATGTGAAAACCTGTCTGCAGTGAGCCCTGTGGCCCCGTGCAGCCATGAGCAGCGCATGCCAGCTTGCTCACTGGTGTACTGCATTATGGTTCCCTGGGTTTTGACCACCTTCCCTCCAAATATATTTCTCTTGGTTTTGATCCATGCCCATTAAAACACCCCTCCACTCAGACTGGTGTAGGCAGACACTTTGTCAGAGCTTTAATGAACGGGCAGCACATGAGTGATTAACAGGCCTTTTTGCAGTAGATAAGCTTCCCATGCTGGGTTTGTTTCTGGAGCAATCAACCTATTACCTGCTGTAGGGCCTTGTGTGGATGAGAGTTGGTCCAGCTGGAAAACAAATGATATGCCCTGTTTTGCTATTGAAACTATCCATCATATCAGGTCCCAAAGGGTCCATCATGTTGTTGTCTAGTAAAACTCGGCCATCAGAGGCAGCTCCTGGTCAGATGCTGATGGTAGATGTCTGAAAATGTGATTTCAGCTATAACTCAGAACATTTTGTTGGAATTTATGACTAGAGGTCCCTCTAATCTCCATCAACTCTATCCATCTCACACCTTTGTAAATAATACTAGTCTTCAGTTTCTGAATCCTTTAGGGCAGCACTGTGGGGTTTTTCCCCCCACTTTCTGGAATGCATCACACGCAAGATTTCACTCAGATTTCAAACTATGTGGGTACATATCAAATAAATAAAAAACAATTTGGCTGAGTAATGTGGACATCATGGAAGGCAGTTTGGTGGACGTGCAATTGTCTGGGATGCAGAAGACTTTGGCACTGGTCCTAGCCATATAAAGACTTACAGTTTTTCTCTTAATGCCTCAGTTTCCTTTCCAGGTGGTTCCAGCTAGCATTAACCAAAATCCTTGGAGGATCTCCACTGGGTTTTGCTTTGGTTGGGTCAGGTCCATCAGTACCTTCCCACTCCATGTGGTGCTGCGAGAGCTACAGACTAAGTACTAAGCAAGCAGAATGTCACCTTTCCTCCACTGAGTTAAGTAGGAGCAGATGTGTGGAGGAACAACACACACTTGGGAACATGCTTTAAACTTTCCATAAATACAGTAAAAGGAAGGGTCTAGTCCTGAGAAATGCTTAGGGAATGGGGATGCTGCAGAACTGAGGGGGTTGAGTGGTGGGGAGTGTGTGTCAGAGGGGGTGCCAGGGTGTTTGCAGAGTCAAACCTTGTAGTATTATTTGAGGTTATTCCCCTCTCTGCATAACCTCAGCAATCACCACTGTACTCTCATGCCTTGAGGAGTGGGTAAGGGGATCTATTAATACTCTTAGGAAAAAAGGAGTATCCAAACAACTCTTGTTTCCTTGTTTTTTACACGTCTGTGCTCTCCTCTGTCACTAGCTACAGCACAGAGCCTGGTATGCTGTGACAAAGAGCTATTGATGGTGTGCTTGTGTGAATTGGCCCGGCACTGGTCACAGCCAACTTCTGTGGGACCTGCTGCCCCTGCTGTACAATACGCTCCAGTGTGCTGGGCCATTTGTGAAAGGTCAAAAATGAACAGAGAAATGGACTGGAGTCAAAAACAAGTAGTCCTATAAATATCAGTCATAGTCAAAGGCAGTTTATTCCATTCCTCCCCTCTCTCTCTCTCTCTGTGTGTCTCTCCCTCCCTCTGTTGTGGTTTCCCAGATATAACTCCATGCTTCTGGCTAGGGAGCTCTGAAAGGAAGGCAGCACACACACTGCAGCGTCTGCTCCCATCTTGCACACATGGAATAATCCTCAGTCCTGCAGCAGGACTGACAGACAGCACGGAGTCCAGGCATCATCTGGACTCAGATGTTAAGGTTTGATTTCTGGGATTTTCTTTATATGTGAGAAACTCATTTGTGACAGTTTGAGAAGTAGATTTGGCCACGGACACTTTGGATTGGGACTTCTGACAGCTCTTCTCTGTTTCACTTCACAATGACTTTAGCAGCTAAATTAGAGGATATTGAAGTGACGCTGGAGCACCTACTAATGGATGTCTTTGTAAGTAAACTACAATTTCCTATATAAAGTGAGATATCATTAATCCAGAAGGCAGCATACAAATGTAATGGTGTATCCAAAGTGTTGCATTAACTTAATTCCTTTACATTTCCTGATAAGCTGCATGTAATCCAACACTACCAATATGTTGTGGTACTGCAAGTCTTACCTGCTACAAGAGGTAACATGCAAAACTGAAACAGTGAGATCCAGGACAGGGTATATTCTGCATTGGTTGTGTGCATCATCTACAGTTTTGATGTGAAAAGGAGGAGAATTTTGGTCACTTTGAGGAATATAGCTCTGTTAAAACAATTGTATTAACAGAGCATTTACATTGTGTATTGCTTGGCATCAAGTGTCCTTGTCTTTAGGATTTTGACAGCTATTAGATTGCAGTCTTGACTTTTCAGTTAGTTTTGTGAGAGTTGGAGGAACAAGCGAAATAGTAATTTTCAAGAAAATCTACTTTATTCTTCCAGGATGTATCAAATACTTTAAACCACTCTTAATCTGGGATTGCTTCCTTGAAATCATCAAAGCTCAGTGAAGCAATGTATGATTTGCTTCTGCACATCTGAGATAAGAATCTGTCTGTATCATCACTTCATCACATTTAAGAAGTTTCTTAAAAATACCAAAACCTTTCCAAACAGATTATTGCCTTTTCCAACACAGCTTGATGGGTTTTGCCTAAAGGTCAGAGATGGTCGTGTTTTGGAAGTTTTTTGGGGAGTGAGGGGAAAACAATGAGAGATTGCCAGAATATTTGTCNAAAAAAAAAGAGAAAAAGAGTCATGCCAAGGTGGTTTGTACTCTCTGAATTCAGTCTGTAAGAAATAAGATGGTAAATGACAGTCTGAATTTTCAGAAGAGTGTTTTGGCATCTCTTAAATGGAATGCTTCAGATTTCAGGGTCTAGTGATGAGGAATCTAAGGCATCAACCAGAAAAGTGAAAAACAGGAGATCTTGCCAGATTTCCAGCCTGTGGTCCAGTTATTAAGGTGTCCATCTGTGCTGTGAAATGGATCCAAGCCTCTCTGGGCTGGCATTTCCCCTCAGTGCTTTTGGGAAGTGCCTTGTCCCCTTTCCCAGGCTGCTGAGAGAGGGGTAGATGAACATTGTTGGACACTGCCCTGTGAAAGCACAGAGTATGGGATGTAATATTTGAATCAACCTAATCATTATTTGCCACTCTGGATTCACCTCCTTTTCCCAGCTCCAAGCACTATGTATCCATGAGAAAATCCCTAAGGGTTTAAAGCCCCATGACAAGCAAAGATGCAACATCTGCCTCTCATGACCACAGCATGCTGTGAAAGTGTGTGGGAAGGGGCCAGTGCTTTCTTTGGACTATTTGCAAATGTTGTAGGACAAACTTGGCACCACAATCTCTCTTGTTCTATTTGTAGCTCAGTGTCACTTCACTGGCCTGCGTGCTTGACACCTGGGAGGCTGAGACCCTCCATGGGGCAGGTGTCATTGAGGAGTGGGTACTTACAGCATTTTGTCACAGGGTTACTCCAAGCAGTATGTCAGAGACTGCCAAGATGTAGAAGGCCAGGGTTGACTGAGGCTGAACAATGCTACAGCTCTGATTGTGTTTGAAGGCCATGAAAAGCCTTGTGCCCTGCTAGAAATCAGCCAGCCCTATAAGATAGGACATAGGGAATAATTTCTTCTTGGTTTTTCATGTCCCATTGTCTATTTTATTATCCATCTCTTGATGCCATTCAGTTGTCTCTCATCATGGGATTTGGGGTTTGGGCTTTGGTGGGTGTTTTGCAATGAGTCTGAAAGTAGACAAATAAAATATGGGCCAAATTCCTCAAAGGTGCAGGTGACCTCAGCTTAGGAAACCAATGGAGTTCTCAGGTTGTGTTTGGAACTGGTTCCTCAAAAGTGCAATTCCAGAAACCCAGTGAAACATCCCTAGCAGGGACAGTGCAGTCACAGCTGTGATGCAGGGCCATGTCTGTACAGTGCCATGCTGTGCCACTCTGGAGCACCAGCTGGGTCTGGAAGAGCTCGTGTGTGTGTGTGCAGCATTGTGCAGAGGGACACTGCAGTAGTGTCACAGCCTCTGCACAGCCTGGGGCCATGCAACTCCAGGGCAGCATGTCCAGGCTTCACATCTCACTTCAGGGCTGTGAATCTAATCCAGCCTCCCTGCAAATCAAGGAAATAAGTTTTCCCTGATGAATAACCATGTTCTCAGCTAGGTTGGTTCAACTAAAACCTACCTACGAATTACGGCAGGAAGAATTTTGGATAATCTAGGTCAAATATCCCAGATGCAGAATCATCATTATCAGGCACAGTTTTCAGGTTTTACTCATACATCACCTTGCCTTGCAGCTATGTTTGATCTTAAACCACCTGTTCATTGAGCAATGCTAAAAATAATCTCTGGATCTACTGAAAACAGAAAAGTAAATATAAAACTCAATATGAAGGAAGGGCAAAACGTCAAGATCTGGCTGTTATAGAGCAATCTAGCAGCCAGGTTCATCAAGGTCTTTAATCCACTACCAAGTGTTTTGCTGTCTACCAGCAAAACTGGTATTCTGGTGGGGAGCACAGGGCCAGACTGGTGGGGCTGAATGGGTTGCAGGTCGACAGAATGCCAGGTAACAGGACCCTCCTGGGAATGATCTCAGAGTCTGCTCCATGCCATGCATCTTCATCTGTGTCAGGTTTATTGCTGAAAGAGAGAAGCCATCTGTCACTGTAATGCCCCTCTTCCAATTATTTGGTGCCCTCCATGACTCCAAACCAGGTGATTACTTACAAAATTGGGAAACTGTGGTCTATGGAGCCTTGAGTTATCTTGTTTTTAATTCTGAAGAAACCTAGTTTTATACTCCTTGGACCTTAGGGACAGTAAGCCATTCCCTGATCGGTGGACCCTGACAAAGCTCACTTTAATAGCTTGTACTAAGCTAGCAAGCCCATTTTGTCACAGTGCAAAAGGTTATAGCAGACAACAGATGAGAAGCAACCGCCAGCTTCTATAGAAAATGAGATGAAGCTCAGCTCAGACCAACCCACCTTGATGTAAGTTGTCTTCTGCAAGAAGAAAGACTATAGGATTGGGCCAGATTTTCTCTGGACAAGGTTTTTATCTAAGTTGTCCTGCAGGAACTCACCTGGAGTGAGATCAGCAGAGTTTCACAGGGAGGATAGTAAGCCTTGGCAGCAGATATGTTAAACACTTCCTCTGGAAAGCTAATACTACATGAGAACACTTTTTAAAATACTTTTTTCTTTCTTTTTACGGAGACTAGAGATTTGCATCTACATGGCATGAGCTGCCACTTCCTTCCAGGACATGGTGTACTCGCCACATTGTCATCCTGCTATCAGAGAAGCAGCTGGTGCTGCACTGACACTTCCTTCCCCCTATTTCCAAAGGGCATTGGAGAGCTTTGCTGGCCTCTATGCGATGAGATAAAAGGGAAGCCTCCGACATGACATTTCATAATTAGCTGTCATCACCGGCGGGCTGCCACCGAGCCGCTTGATGAGCTGGGACTTGGCTGCCTGGAGAAAGCTGGACAGGCAGGCAGGGACCAAAGTAGGGGGGCGGTGCAGGGACAGGCCCAGCAGGTCCCTCAGGGGTGCTAAAGGGAAGAGGAAGTCTGAGTACGAAATGCAGGTTCTAAATCCTTGTTTCACAGCTTGCAAAAAGCATCCCTGAGCTAAACCCCCCCTTGCCCCTGGACATGCTAATTATTCTTGTGTGATCTGTGAAAGGAGACCTTTGAGGTAAACCTCAGGACCAACCTTGCTGCATTCCAAGCCTTGCCTTAGGCACCACTAGAGTGAGCCTCCAGGATATACCATGTCCAGCAGGTATAGGACACTGCATGAGAAGTCTGGAAGGGTTTGGAAGTGAGAAGGGCTGTGGAGTCTGCCCTGCTGAGGGATGCTTTTGCTTGCATTATGGATGTGGCTTTAGACCTGGGAAAAGACAGACTTTCAAGGAAACAGGATAACGGATAATAATCCTGTTAGGAAAGTGAGCCTGAAGTAATCAAACATAAGCTGGCCTCAAAAAGGAGGCTGATTTCTGAGGGCAAGTATGATGTAGTTGTAGTGGATGTCCTAGGAGAATAAAAAGAGCTTCAGATGAAGTCTTTGAACCATGAACACTGTGTCCATGGCCCACTCCAAATACCACATGGCAATTTTTTTACAGAGGTTCACAGGGTCTTAGATCCCATTCAAACCCATCCTGTCAAATCTCCATAGCTTCGTCTACATTCAAGCAGAGATGTGTTTCCACAGCCGGCCCCTCAGCCACACTTCACAGAAAAACAAAACAAAACAAAGATATAGATACAGACATACATATGAGACTATCTGATGAAGCTACATTTGTGAGGGCTTCCTGGCATGGAGAGGTGCTGTGGTTCATTTGCCCTGGGTGGACGTAGCAATCGGGATTTGTTATGCTCCAGCCTCCTCCCTCACCCTGAGAAACAGCTGCTCTCCTCCCTCCCCGCTTTGTCAAGTCCTGGCAGAGTTAACACCAAAATAGCAAGGGCATGAAACTCAATCTGTTTCTAATACCGTAACAGTAAGAGGAAGTCAGGGTAAATTACCTGGGATGCTGCAAGTATTCTGGCTCATTCTTCTGCCTGCTAGCAGTGCACTGGAATTAAGGTCTGAGTCAAATCCCTGTATCCAGCCAGACCTAAAGCTGGATATGTGAAGGAGAGGGAATCAAATGCTAACACTGAAAAGTCTGAAATGAGGATCAGGTCCCTTGGCCAGTGGCACCAAAGGTGACAGTGTTCCCTGGTGGAATTTGGCAATAGGGGTGGCACCCTGAGGTGGACAAGGCCACTGTGTCCTGGTAAGGATTTGGAGTGGTGGCTACCAATAGCCATGTATTCCAGCTTTTAAACTAAGCTGTCAAAAGAAGGGCATTTAAGTGACCTGGGTCTCTATTAATAATAGAGAAATAGCAATAAAATCAGTAGTGATAATTTATCATTTTACAGATAAAGAAACTGAGAGAGAGAGACATGAGGCCATTTAAGCATTAAACCCTCCTCCATCTTCCCACTTAAAAAGGAGTAGAAATAAGAATTCCAGAATCCCAGCTTGGTGATTTGTTCCCTCTAGAGTATAACATTCCACACAATCACAGAATAATCCAACCATCAATGGCTGGGACACAGATTTCTTATGCCAAGGATCAAGTGTGCCTTTGGATCTAATCCTAGCATGCTCTGGCATAGATAGCTGTGAAATTTGTCCATTCTCTGGGCAATTGCACCAGTAACCTTCTCATTTTCTTATGCCATCAACACTAGTAAACAGTAGCCATTCTCATAGCTGGTGCTGAGGACATTCTGGATAAAGGAGGGCTGCAGGAAGATGGTTGTGATGAACTTGCTCCAATCACCATTTACACCATGAGCCCTGCACAGCAGTCCCCATCCTTGCTGCAATCAAACAAACATTCTTGCAGTTGCTATTGACTCCGCGTGTCTGTGTTACATTTTTCTTAGTAACCATTGCAATAATAAGACATTATCAACATGTAAAGTGATCCATTAACCTCTACAGCAGCAATATCTTCTGTGGCTTTGCCAGGCTGCCACGATTTGCTAATCGAAGAGCAAGCAGCAAGTTCTTACTTGGAGCAGTCACAAATCATACATAATGCAGAAGTGGGGATGCTAACCTCACCCTCTGCAGTATACTGGGTATTTCCATGTGTTTATTTATCAGAGAAATTGGTTCTTTGAAGCAGCTCCTAATGATATTCTCTCTGGCAACAAGCATCCTCCAGTTTATCCTCAGCATCCAGTTTGCAGGAGATTTAAAGCCTCACCCTCCACCACTGGAGTCAGCATGAGTTTTGCCAGTGCAGCAGGTAGAAGCAGAATCAGGCCCCGTGACCTGCACTAAAAGCTGAGGTTGCTCAGCAGGATTGTGCTATTACAGAGATTTAATTAGATATCTGTGCCTCAGGTTTTGTTTAGACACTTCTGAATCTGAGAAATTAAAAATGATCATACCGGGTCTTTCTAATAAATGATGCAGTCCAGCATTGTGTTTCAGGCAGCAAACAACATCAGGTGCCTACAGACAGCTGTAAGATCTGGGCAAATGCATAGCCACAGGCCCCACAGTTATCTTCCACCCACCAGTTCTTTGTACTCAGGGGGTTCATGACCCAGAAGCAGTGTCTTCAAATTTAGCAGCCCACAGTAGATGTTCTTTTGTGAATTTGGAGAGTTATTTTTTGAACCCAGCCCAAGGGTCTGAGTTACCAGGCACAGCTGCCATGGAGAGTCCTGGAACGGAAGAAAATACGTGGTGCTGTGCTGCAGCCCTGAGCAGTGTCATCAGCCACAGATAACTCCTAATCTTGCTCCCCTAATAGTCAGGTCATGCTGCTGACCCTCAGAAAGCCTTTGAGGAACAGAAGAGCTTTGTGGAGCAGCTTAGACTTGGGCACCCATGCTGTACAACACACAGAAACCAGACAGTGAGAATGAAGAGCTGGGAGTGTGAATGCCAACAGGGATGTTAGCAGATGCAAGGTAACTAAATACAGCTACCAAGGGACACAGCAGAATCTCTGAGAGCTGGAGAGGTAGACCAAGGGTGGCCAGTTGTAATGCTTATTTTGTAATCAATGGGGAGACACTGATACTTTCAGGTATCACAGGTTTGATATCTCAAATCTTGCAAGTGCCCATTTCTTTCCAGCTACGGCAAACAGAGTCCAGATGACAAGGCCACATAATGGGACCAGAGATAGGAGAGGTAAATGCCACTCCAGGTGTGTCCTACAGCTGGCATAGGGTATTGTATAAATAGATAGGAATTACAGGGAGAGACTCCAGGACTCCAAGACTGAAGTTCCAGGAGTCAAACTTTTCACATTTCTTGATCTGCCCAGATAAATCCACACAAAACACAATCAAGCTGGGTTAGTATTTTGCCAATGTTAGCGGTTCCTCTTTCAACTTTGTGCAAACACAGTTTTTTCCTTACTTGAAGAAAACATATCATTATTCCATGCCTGAGAGACCTCAGCTACAAAACAAAATTTGCCTGAGAGACTGTTTACCAAGTCTGGCAAAGCTTAGAAAAAACCCTTGTAACATCTCTCAGGGGTCTTTTACTTCCCTTCTTTCTTTAGGGACATGGTGGTCTCTCTGCTATCCATGTGGCTTTCTCTTGGGGCAAAATAACTCTCTGTCCTTCCCTCACACAGACACACATGCTTTCCCACAATATATTAAGATTAATCAAAGCAGTGTAACAAGGATGAAGTTTTAAAAGAGAGAAAAAGAACAAAGAAGCATTTATCTTCAGTGTTTGACATAGTCCATATGTCACATATCCTGTTTAAGGCTTAAATTGAGCTCAAGGCTGAGTACCTTCTATGCCATGCTGAGAAAACCCCTATTTCTTCAGGAATAAAAGCAAATCAGGAATAGCCTGCTCAAATTTTAAGATTTGATCCTGAGATGCAGTAAGTATTTGCATGTTCCTTGCAGTCACCAGGATTTGCAAAGGCTTTAGAACACATCCCCAACAGAAATACTGCACAGTCATCCCCCAGCTAAGTGCATGCCTGCTATTGTGTGCATTACATCCCGCCTCTGCTGCACAGCCACCATGTGGGAATGTGGTATTGCTGCCAGATATCTCCTCCTTTGTTTATATAAGCCCTGGAAGTCAGAGGTGGCCCCTTCGATCCCTCCGTGATGTTTACAGGGGCGTGTCTTCAGGGCAGTAGGGTCAGGCAAGTTCCCTCCCTAATTAATTACTGTCTCTCTGAGTTATGTGGGAAAAGAGCTGACCTGCCAGCACACTAAAGCACAAGGGAAATGTCCTTCCATCTAGGATAGGCCCCTCTTGCTCGCTGCTGCTGTTCTTCCAGACAGGGTTTTCCAGGAGCCTGGATGCACAGAGGCTGGGACCGCTTTCCCCCACAAGGACCATAGGTTGAAGGATGTAGAGGAGAACTGGAGGTGGAATGGAAGCTGCTCTGGGAGAGCCTGCCTGGCAGCAGGTGAGGAAGACGAAAGGTGCAGGTTGCTTTGTCCTTTCCTGAAGGCAGTTCCTGGAGTGTCTGCATCTGTGCCATGATTTTTGCTAGGGGCTGTGCCAAGAACTTGCTGGCTTGGTGGATGCACCAGCTGAAGGGTCTAAGTGCTTGGCTAGGTGCAGGCTCAGCAGGTAACATCCTGGGTTTCACACTCTGCTCTTCCAGTCATTCCCCATGACACCCAAAGCTGAGGTACAAAAAGAAACAGATGAGTAGCCATGTGGATACTTTTATGCTGGACTACTGGTGAATGGGGACATTTAGGAACACCTAACATGACATTCTGGGTTAACCTACAGCAATGTGCATGAAATGTGAACTTATCTGAGTCCAGAAGGGTTTAGTTCTGGGTTTCTGTTTAGACTTATGCTAGTCAGACCCACTAACATATCTATGACCTGCAGATGGCTAAACAATGCTGCTGCAGCACAATGTAAATCTGCCACAGAAGCTTAAAGTCCCCCTCATCTCTCTTGGTACAAGTGATGGACATGCTGCACATGCAGTCCAACACCACGCTGATCACTGCATAATGCAGAGCACCAAAACAGAGGAAAACAAACCCAGAATCTCTGTTCAAATGTGGAGCTGACCTTCATATTCAGCCTTGATTGCTGCACTCAGCAAGGGCACTCACATATGCTGCTTGCCCAGAGGAGACAGGGATGTGATGGTCTACATGGCCCCAGATGTGACACTGCACTGCCACACACAGGGGAAGCCCCCAAGCTCTCTGTGGCTGGGGACTGCAAACAGTGTCTCTCTCCCTTGCAAGCTGTTGGGTTACTGCCAGCTCTGATGGAATGGAGCTGCACCCAGTGTGCTTTCCCACATCCCTCCTCAGGCTAGAGTGATTGTAGCATTTCTCTGTAAAACACCATGTAGGACTGGAAAATTGTTTAGCTTTTTTTAACTTAAAGGCAAGCTGAATTTGTGATGACAACCTCTGCACATCTTTCACTCCCAACAAGGCAGTTTCCTTTACAGTCTGATTCCAAGTGCAATAAAACATAAGCTAAGTCACTGTAGGGTTTGCAGCCCCAAAGCACTACTCTGTTCTCCTTGTCTTCCCAACAAATCAGTTAGGGACGATTTCTTACAGTGGGAAGTAAGAAATTCCATGAAGATTAATAGGAGCTGCTAAAGAGCTCAAATAGAAGTGGTTTTCCTATCAGAATTCCAGAATTTGGCTTTGCTACTGACAGACCATAGACCATAGACATTAACCAGGGTGAAAACTACTGCCAGGAGCTTCAAGTTATCCTTGTTTTCCCCTCAGTCTGTTGCCATACTTCTGTCTTCATGATATACAGAACTTAAGTGCATTTTTCTGTACTGAATGACTTTTCAATTTCACAATACAATGTCTTATTGATAGATCTGATAGATACTACACACTGCATTTCACTGCCGCTGGTTTCCATTCACTGATCTCTGCTGGGAATACCCTGACTTGAAACTGGACTCCTGCATTGCCAATATAAGACACTCTTTGCAGCAGTAAATTATTCCTCTCTCCTTTTCATTAAAGACCAAAAATCAAATCTAGTCTAAATTGCAATGCATTGGATATACTTTCCTCTGATGCATTGTTACCACAAACCACTGGTCCTGGCAGCCTGATATTAGCACTGAAAAGCATTCCCTGCTTTAAAGAGTTTTGTCTTTCAGCAGTTAGTAAATACACTTTGTCTCTTTGAGGGTCCATGGGGCAAGGCCATGACGTTCCCTTAGAATACTTGGGGTTTCATTTCCTACTGTGCTCTTCAGTGGGAGATTGTCTCTGCAGACAATGCAGATAATGAAGCCTCAGTGATGAGCCTGGTCATCTTAATGTGCATCTGCAGCCAGCTACAGGGTCAGGGGAGTCTCCAAAGGCAAATTCAGAATTTGATGGCTGAAGTGCCCTTGGATGTGCTTATCTCTGCCACAAACACCTAAACTCCCTCTGGGAACAACTAGAAAGACCCTCATGGGAGCGTGTGTTACATTACCTACATGTAGGCAACCTATCAAACAAATTCTAACAGACTGCCCTATACATTTGCCTACCAACATGCCCTGAACAACTCTAAAAATATAAAGCAAACATCTCACCCTTCTGGATAGTTTCCACAGTCGTGATGATTAGGGTTTGACCTGTCTCTGTGTTCATACTGCTTGGGAAATGAGGATTGAGACAGAAGAAAGTGTCATAGTGGGTTCACATCTCCAGCTTTATGTGGAGGGTACTCATAGAGTAGTGCCTGGGGTGCAAGCACGGTGAGGGAGCAAGGAGGCAGGCCCAGTGGGTTATGCAGGGATCTTGTTGGAAGTGGTTCCAATAATATGCAAATGGATGGATTTATTCTACTTTTCACATGTGCAAGAGGTTTTCTGTAAAGAAGAATATTTTTATTATTATTCAACTGCCTTGAGCAAGACAGAGATTTGCATTTCACTGGCAAGACGTAAAAATCTAGGCAAAAAAAACCTTGTGGTTTGTGGAAATGACTGAATGAATGTTCCCCTTTCCCCTACAGAGAAAATCAGTGTGTGGTGCTTCACGCTGGTGCCACTGAACTGTCTGTGTCTGGTCCCGGAGCCTGACTGGTGATAGACACAGGTGGAGATGCGTGTTGCAGCTCTTTGTCCCCTCTAGTGGATAAATTTCTATCTACAGAGATGTTTTTTCTGTGAGCTGGTCCAGCAGGAGATCGTGCTTGCAGGAATATGAGAGCTCTTGGGGACAGGGGCTGGTGTAGGCAGGAGCCCCACTCAGGATTGGGTAAGCAGGGACACCTTTGCTCCTCTGTCCATGTATGAAACACTCACCCCCAGGGTCCTGACTCAGGCATGACTCAGTTTTGATTCAGGAAAAGCCCCCAGTAAGGTTGATGGCTACCACCTTTGCCCCTTTTCTCCACCAGTGGATCCCCAGTGGGTCTGCTGGTGCTGGCAAAGGTTCCCTATGAGCAGCTGGGAAATGCCAGCCAGCTTGTGCTGAAAAAAACCAGGTAGTCGGGCTGTGAGATACCAGGAGTGCATTAGCAATCATTTTTTAAAAAACAAAAAAAACCTGCAAGAGCAAAGACCCTAACTCTGCACCTAAAAGAACCTATATAAGTCAGTCATGCTTAAGATATTTCCATCTTTTCCTGTCTCGTTCACTCTCTTTGGCAAGACGCATTTGGAACTAATTATGAACAAAGGCCAATTGTTTTAATATTTAGAGTTTCCCACATCAAGCTGCAGGTTTTTTTTCTTTGACTGGTTTTAATGCCTGTGCATGTGCTGAGCAGATACAGAGTTTCTCTTTTTTATTTGAAATGGTTGCTTTAATGTCATGTCCCTAACACCTCCATCCTGGCTTTTGGACTTGGATCAAAACAAAGTATTTTTAGTTTTGCATTAAAATGAGAACAATACATGGAGGAAGAGATTGGCTCCCCAGCTCAGCAGATTTTGCTCTCCCAGCTAGACAGCTTCAAGGAAAAGAACATGGGCCAACATCTTTTCCATTTTACTAAGCAAATTCAGAGTACCACTATGGAATTGCAGGATTGGAAAGCTCCCACTTTGCACACATTAACTCTAAACTGCATCTGGACCAATACCTATAATGGAGCATGGAAATGAACACAACATCCAAAACACATTCCTTTAAAAGCACAGAATTATACCTGGCTGCTTTGGAACAACTCCCGGTGTTATAGAAAGACTGTGGGAAAGTATTTTTCTCATTTCCAAAACACATGTGTACAATTTGAAGTGTAAATATAGTTTCAAACTTTACTTCCAGAAAAAGAAAATGTCATTATTTACTAGCCTTTAAAATGGGTTTATAAGAGGAAAAAATAAAAGGAAATAGACATTGAGAGTGACTTTGTGAAGTGATACTTCACAGTTATAGACTGTAATATAATCATTTCTATAAAGGAGTAAATAAGTACACATGGAGGCTGTAGGCATGACCCATCAGGCTTTCACTGGTATGGATGTTTAGAGATGTGAGTGTGAGTGGCAATGTCTGCTCTCTGTACTTACACATGCACATCACTGTGCCACACAGACTGCAGAGCCCGTGTCCCTGAGCACTCAGTTCGGCTGAGCAGCCCAGAGGATCTGTCCGAGCCCTGTGCTCTGGGTATGTGCTTTCCACCCTCTAGGGGAGAGGAATATCTGAACCTAGGAATTAACATTAATCTCTGCACCAGATGGTGATACACCAGATATTCTTTTTAAGGTGAACATGTGATCTACTGTACAGCAAACCAGAGGGGTCTGCAGTCACATGGCAAAACGTATAATAATTCAGATAGAGCTTTGATTAGACAACTGACCTGGTTACCATCTGTAGCAACAAGAAGCAAGCTTGACATTTTTGGAACATTCTCCCCAGAAGCTTAATTCTTCCACCTCTATGGCACAGCCATCCTGCTGAGCAAACTACACCGAGAAACAGAAGGAAGCTAAAGATACGCTGCTTGAAGCATGTTGTTAAGGTTACAAGGCTTGGGGTTTCCTCTTTTTTATTTTTTTTCCCTGTTTCCCCCCTCCTTCTTTCAAACAAGCCACATCTTGACTCATGTGGTCTGATGTGAAAACCCACTCAGCTACTTGATAGTTGGGAAATCTAGATGAGACTGTAAATTCTTTCAAAGGAAGCCTGTGTGTGCTCTGAACTCTCTCTCACACACACGCACTCACACACGGGGTAGCTCTGCACTATGGTAGTACAGACAGCTGTGACTCCGGGTAGGACCCGAAGACTCTTATTCAAAATACCATATGGATCACTGAGGAGACGCAGTGTGGAAAGGGTAAGCCATGATTTCTTTGTGCTGAATGCATGCCCAGAGGATGAGGAGGGTACTGTTTGATAGCAGTTGTCTGCCCTGTTAGTAGTCAAAGCTAATAGGGATTATGTCATGGTGTGTAGAAATTACTATTGGTGTATGCCATGGTGTGTGGGAATTACTACTGGTGGGACCTGTGTGGTGATGAATGGGAATTAATACTTGTCAGAGTCTGTGTGATAACTTAGGGTAGAAATTGGTACCAGCAGGAATAGTAAGATAACATACAGCAAACATAACATATAACTAGTTATAGACTCTGTGGCAATACTTGGGGGTTATAATTTCTGAAAAACATAATTTCTAATAATGAAAACTCACTGAGAGAGCATGATGGCATATGGCAGCACCGACCTGTAGCAGTGGGGAGTAAATAATAAAAATAAATGTCAAATAATGAGCAGCAGTGGGAAGCTCAGGGTGGTGTGGAAGGGTTCTGTGTAAGTGAGCACAGATGCAGATGCCCACGAGTGTCTGTCCCAGCTGAGATTCACAGTGAGCAGTGGTGGCAAAGTGGGCTCTGCAGTGCACGGCGTGTCTCTGATCAGTGCCAGCTGAAGTGACACAACAGGGCTGGCTGTCCCTGGCTAGCCAAGACAATGCTGCTGCCTTCTTGCAGCAGCGAGCATAGCAGGGGGCCCTGGGGAAGCTATAATCTTGTCATTAATTATCCAAAAGCGTATCACCTTAGCAGCAGTGCCCAGGGAGCCAGGGGGTCCCATTGCTTTGAAGGATTGATGGGCTGGCAAAGAGGGGGTGGCTGGGACAGGAGTCTCAGGGCAGAGAGTGATGGACACCTGCAGAGCACACACTGAGCACACATCTGGCACACATCAGGCACTTCAGACTGCCTTTGCCTGGGATGCTGCCTCTGACAGAGCTGGCTGGGGCAGCACAGCCCTCCAGGGGACAAGGGACACCTTGCACATCCCCTCTGCTTGTCACTGCTTAAACCTTCCAAAACAGTGGTCAGCTCAGGGGAATGGGCACATTCTGCAGCTCCTTTCTGTTGGGAGCTTGGGCTGAGTGCCCCAGGAGCAGGTATGGGGTGCTGCACTTGCTGGTCGGTGGCATGTGTAGAAGCTCTACAATCCCAGACTGGCTCAGAATTACTCCCTCCACCCAGGATAGAGGGAAACCTTTACTCAAGGCAACTGTTTTGCTGAAAAGCAGTTTGGCGGCTGCTGAAGCCACCTGTGAGTTTACTTCAAGTGTGTTGCATGTGACACTCAAAAAAAAATCAGTTTTTGGGCATTTCAAATCTTTTTTTTTTCCAATGTTTCTTCCAAAAAGAGTGTAATTTCATTTGGATGAATTCCTTCATTTTTTTAAGGAATATGAGAAAAATCTCAAAAGTAAAAGCAGGTCAAGAATTTTATGTTTAAACATAAAGCCTTTTTGTTGCTTGCTTTTCTTTAGTCTCCATTTGGCAGAAGGGAAAGCAGAATAACTTTGTGTCAACCTGAAAAATATTTTCTTTGCCTTTCCAGTCTGTCAAGCAAACCAAAGATAATCAATTATTCACAGAGCTTTGGTCTGCTATTGTTTGATTGTTTCTTTGGAGAGCATTCAGAAATGTCCCTCCTGGTAAATTTGGGCTTTGCAGTTCAAGACACTGGTTCTGAGAGGGACTCAGGGCAGGCAGCCTTGCTGCCTTAACCTGCCTTGGGGTCAGGCTTTATTTGGGTCTCCAGTGCCATGCCCAGCACTGCTGCAGCACTGGCCAGGGTTCTCCCACCAGAGTAGTGCTGCTGCCACTGGAGGTGGGGTGCAGTCTGGTGGTTTTCAGCTGCTCTTGCAAGTGTGGGGAGGCAGAGGGTGTGGTGTGTCCTTCAAAGGCAGCTTCCCGCAAGGGATGATTTTTCATCCAGAGAAAGCTCTCAGCTCCTGCAGGGCCACCATCCTCTGCTGCCACTGGCCACAGGGGGTCCTTCCTTGTCTGGAAAGACTCACGCTTTTATGCAAACCATACCTGAGACTGATTATCTTGGAGACTACTCATAGAATCATCAAATGGTTTGGGTTGGACGGGACCTTAAAAACCACCTCATTCCAACCACCCTGCCATGGGAAGGATGCCACACACTAGATCAAGTTTCTCAGGATCCATGCATCCTGACCTTGACCAATTCCAGGGATGGGCCATCTACAACTTCTCTGGGCAGCCTGTTCCAGTGCATCACCACCCCCACAGTAAAGAATTTCTTCCTAACAGCTAATCTAAATCTCTTCTCTTTTAATTTAAAGCCATTCTCCCTTGTTCTATCACTACTTGATAGTCATATAACAGTGCAGAAAATGGGAGACCACTCTCCTCTATGCACACACACATCATCTTTGGAAACATACTATTCATACTGACTTGTCTGAACAACTGCTGCCTGAGTCTTAGCTCTGCTCTGTGCATTATTCCATGTGATGGAGAGGTGTAAAAGCCAGCACTACTCCCCTGGTGGGGAGAAAGGGAGAGCATGGAAATATCTTCAGAAGAAAGTGTTGGAGAATGTTAGTATTTATATAGGAGGCAGGAACGGATGCATAAGGATGACCAGCACTGCAGGGAACTTGGCAGTGTGTACACACTTAACAGCTCCACCACACATGGCCCAAGTGATCAGCCACTGTCGGGGGGGTTGTGTTGTTTTATATTCACTCACATGCACAGTTTATTTCTCTCCTTCCCACTTCTTGACCTAAGGTTCGGGTGGTTTAGACTTCTCAGGCAACTGCTGGAATCTTGCTGTAAGGGTTGCCAGAGGACTTGGTGGGATGGTTTTTGTAACCACCTTTTTGTCCTGAATCTCTGTCCTTGCTACTTTTCATTCTGCCTCATCACAGAACTGCCCCATAGGGCATCTGGCTCATGGGGTTGTGGTCAATCTTGCTGAAGCACACATGGTGTCTCCCTGGAGCCCCCCACCAGCTAAAGATGGCAGGACACATCCCCTGCACTTGGGGTTCTGAAGCCACAAAAAAGCTGTTTCTAAGCTCACAGTCCACAAAATCCCACTCTAGCAGTGAAAGAGCCCATAACACAGTCCCGAGTGAGCAGGTTTCACATCCAAAGCCTGAGCTGTGTGAGATCTGTGCAATGTGTGGCATACACCCAGCAGAAGAGATGGCTTTGCAAAGGCTTTAACAAGTCCAAATAAAACAGGTCAGTGTTTATATAAGTATGTACGACACAGAGACCACCAAACGTGTCAGCTGAGGCAGAATTAAGCCTTGTGTCACAGGCACACCAGTGGCTGGTGTCAGGACTGAGACATTAATTGGGTTCATCTAATCCAATGCCAATGTCTGTGAGATGTGTCCATCCTGATCAGCACCTTGGGTTGCCTTTGGGATCACAGCAGAGGCAGTCAAAATACTCTGCAGGGACTGCAGAAGAGGTCCCCTGAACAGCCACGTTTGGCTAATAACTCCTTACACCTCAGCCAGCTCTACTTTAGCCAGCATATACAGGGACACCTCAGTCAGAAGAGGACCTCCCCAGAAAAATAGGAAACATGAATCCCATCCCCAGGAAAGTTTTTCTCTCAACACAGAGCCCTCCCTACCGGATCTTCCCTCCAAGGGTCTCCTTCCCCCCATGCACACAATGTTAAATACGTAGTCCCTTCTCCCTTTGCATTATTAATGTGAGACTGTTTATGCCTCTGGGCTATGTTTATTATATCCATGTGCTGCGGATGTGTGTGAGAGGAAGATGAATAGAGTCCTGCTAATGTCTAACAAATGCCCAGCACTATTCAGAGATCTCTTTCTGCTGCTGCAAGGCACTGGTAAAGAAGAGCACAATTTACTCCTTCTCTCAAGACCTCACTGGCTATTTTCCAGCCACAGGAATGTTTCTCACCACAAACACAAGGCATTGTGTTTTTTTGAGTTAGAAAGCCTAGAGAAAACATGCAGCTTTCTTGTATTAAAAAACAACAAGTCTGCCCTCTCTTCTGCCTTCAAGGCTCAAAGGATGGCACTACAGAGGCTCCGTAAAAAGGAAGGCCATCTCCAGGCTAAATGAAGTGCTGTAAGAAACAAATCAAGCTGGGAGATATCTGGCTGGAAAAGCCATTTTAAATTGGGTTTTACAGTTTGTGCCTCAGTTTTAGGTCCCAGTTCTCAGGTCTGGTAAATTAAAGGCCTCATGCCCAGTTGTGTCAGTGGATGCTTGCAGCTCAGCAGGGTTTTAGTCCAGATTGCTTTTTTATTTCTTGTGCTTCCAAAGAAGATAAGTTAAGATTAAAAATGCGGCCAAAGCCCCAAGCCACATCTCCACTGTCCATTATACAAGTGTAAATCTGCACCAGCACAGAGCTGGGACTGCTATTTACCTATGACACTTCCTCTCTGAATGGATATCCATGAACACTCACTCATATCATGACTTTAAAACACACCAGGCAGAGATAAATCCGCAAATGGATATTTATTGCCATAGAAAACAGATGGCAGAAGACAAAGCTCCCATGTTCTTATCCCAAGCTGCAAGCACGTTAAGAATGCGGCAGGAAACGTCATTCCTCCTATAAATAAATTTCTCTTGAGAAGAGAGAACCCAGGGCTGAAAAAAAAAAAAATCAGTCTTTCTGCTCTGCAGGCCAAGTCTGAGGCAGGTTTTCCCACGCTACTCTGCAGCTTATGGCGACCTTTGCTTTTGGCAAGAGAGATTGCCTCCAAGCAAACCCAGCAAAAGAGTTCCAGTATGTCTTGCTGCTGCACAAACCTACCAGCACTTTTATTGTTCTGAGTTATTGATTTTCTTTTTCTAGTAGACAAAGCATAATTCAGCATTCAGCTTGTTATTAATAATTTTTCTGGGATGGATTCAAGAGCAAAGTGGTGGGAAACCTCTCACACCAATGGCTGTAGTGCAGGGTCTAACGGGGTGGAACAAGGCAGATCTTGTGGCATTCACGGTGCAGTGGTCCTTGTCTGTGAAACCCTCCGTGCGAGCTGTGTGAGTGATGCTGTGAGAACTCGCTCTGACACCACGACTAAGCAAGGGCTTTAAGGGAAGCTGATCTTTACAGTTCATGCTATTTGCTTGAAAACTCTTACACTGGCATGCAGATCCTTCAGACCTTTGCTTAGCACCTTCACTGACATTTTTTGGACAGTCTCTTACCTTGACAGCTACTGATCTGATAGACTGCCGTGGTGACAGCAGAGTTACTCAAATACTGTGGATAACAAACAAACAGTAGATATTTGAGGGCAGAAGTTGCCATAGACAGAAGAAAGACCTTCAAGCAAGGAAATCTTGTTGTCTTAGCTTTTTTCTGGAAGTTACTGTAGTCACAAGGTGATGCAAAATTATTCACCAGCCCTATAGACAAATAATTGTATCCAAATAAAAAAATGAAGAGACTAATCTTAAGTAGCAAAGCTGTCACCTGTGTAATGTTCTGATATAATCACTTGTGACTGCTGAAACATCAATTTTATCTACTTCATCTGAGCTTTATCTTTTCTGACCTGTTCACAAGTATTTTAGAGGAATTGGTTTAATTTGAACTCTACCTAGACAGATAAATGCGTAGTGCACCTCTCAGGTGTCTGGAAGTTGTAATATTTTGTGACACTTCTAAAAAGTGTAACAAATCAAACCAGACTTCTCTGTGAAATGGATCAGGACCTGTGCCAGACTTCATCCCCCCGAAAAGCAAGCAGGTTAACAGTGCAAGAGGTGAGAGCATGGCAGGGGCTAATGGATAGTGACTGGTGAACTCTGAAGAATTTGGAACCAGGATACTGCTCAAATTGGCTTTCAAGTGGTTGGAGTTTAATTAAATTATCAAATGCTCTTGAGGTCTGGAGACCTCATGAGCAGAGGCTCTGCTGTGAATTTTCCAGTGCTTCAGATTCTTATTTTGATGAGAAAATGAAAAGCCTTTTTCATTACAATTTGGCATTTGTTGCCTTCATGTTGGCCAAACCCTGGGACAGAAAGGCAAAGCTAGGGAACAGAGCAAGGGCAAGCTAGGGGACAGAGGTTGGGAGCCAGAAATGAGCCAAATGTTTTGGATTCGGGTGATGGGAAGGGACTCGTGAATACAGTTACAAAACTTTGAAGGAGGTGAAAAAGCTCCTTTAGTGCATGGATCCCTTTTGGTCAATAAGCCTGCTCAAAGGTCTTTTTCAGGTGGGTGGTACCATGCCCAGGCCATACTCCTAGTCACAGCCCAAAGCTCAGGAATTGTGATGGTTTAGCACCGAGTAGCTTACCTCAAGGTAGTGCTCTGCAGCCCAAAGGGTGAGAACATGTCAACCCTACAAAGAGGTTCCTGTAAGAGCTTTTCCATGCAGAGTCTGTGTTTCATGCAAAGTCAGCCAGTGATAGATAATGCAAAGTGGCAGCTTGGGTGTTTGAAATATCTTGCAACCCGTCCCAACCTGAAGTCCTAGTCCTAAACTCATGTTCTAGCCAGGGCTTATCCCTGGAAGGGCTTAGACATGCCTTCAGTTGGGGTTAAATGTCCAGACACAGAAAGTCTTCAGGTGTTGTCAATTCATGATCCGTACAAGAGATGGCTTAAATATTGCTTCAGTTTCCTGAACTACCAGCATCTTTGGAAATGAAGTGCCAAGTATGACACATGCCTTTTTCCAATTCTTAACTTCTTGATCAATCTTTTCATCCATTTAAGTCAGGATAATGTCAGGGTATGGAAAAAAAATGAAAACAAAACAGTGGATGAGAAGCAAACTTGGACTTCTTAGAGCTTTTCCACTTTCACTCTAGAGACTTCTTTGGTCCAGACCAGACACCAACAGAAGCCTGTTAAACACTAGCAGCGACTTTAGTGAGGCTCACAAGCACCAGGGATCCCCAATCAGCCTGATAGAAATCATGAAAGAGGCTGTTCTGACTACAAGGAAATCTGTTATTTAGGTAGTCACACAGTTCTCATTTTACTGATTCAAATTCAGAAAGTTGGATTTGGACTTCAAACACATTTCCAAACTTGTGGTCAAACTTTCTGTCTGAGCTTATTTCCTGGTGAAGTATATATTATCCTCATTGTCTCCATCATTTCTAATGACTTCAAAGAAATGGTGATTTTTCATTCCACCAGCCAATGGATATGAGTGATTCTTACACTTTAATTTGGGATTTTTTGTTGGGACCAAAGTATCACACTCTCCAAATTGCACAGGCAAGGAGCGCAATTAGTCTCCACTTCCCAAAGATACCACATGAAAAGCTTTTGAAAAGATAATGGACTGAAAATGACACCATTTAGTCACCCGCACACGCTCTACAATCCAGCTGTATTTCTGGAATATATTTAGAAGGTGCAATTAGGGTTGTGCATGCTTTGAAATAAGTGAGCAACATTCTTAACCGAGGTTGAAATTAATTTTAGTTTCCAGTACTCCCTCTATAAAAGCCACCCAGTCTTGATGGGATGGGATTATGGATATCTATTTTCTCTCCAGATTTTGCATCATCACAGATAAGGTAAACTCTGTATGAAACAATAGCTAAGGACCTACAACCTGCAATTAATGTTGATGCACTAAGTATCTGCCTTTTGGGGATCTATGTGCAAAACAAGTACTACTTTACTGTTTTACCATTTTAGTTCAGAATAGAAATCCCTGCAAGGGTGAATCAAATCAGCCTTAACTCAAAAGTTCCTGCCACAGGGAGTTTCCACCCTGCCAGCTCCCAACAGATGAGTGATGGGATGAGATGTATTTTGGAGAAATTCATGTAAGAGAGATTAAAGGTAAGGGTCGTATTCTTACTAGTGTGTGTTTCCCATGTCATCTTCCTCACACTTGTACCTTCAGCAAGCCTACATTTACAAGTTCATCATGTAACTGTAATAATTGTTACTACCACCTTAGGACTCTTCAGTAATCAAAGAAAAGTGAGTAATGTGTGTCTTTTTCGGTGACAACTTATCCCAGTATTCTCAAAGACAATTTAGGAGGGGATGACTTGCCCTCTGTGTTATCATCCACCTTGATCATGACATTTCTAAAGCTCCATCTTCTACTAACTGTAGAAGGAACAAGAGCCTTTTCAGGAGATAAACACAGTCTCTGCTCTGAATGCTTATTCCTGCTGAGGGATCCAGACTAACCCAGCTCAGATGTAAACATTGCTACAACAGAGGTCTGACCCCACAACTATTCACTAGCTTTGCACATGGCCCTGTGAATCTGGAAAGCCTTGCACTACCTCCTCTGATCAGTGTGATCCATGAGAAATTACCACTATTCAGACAGGAGAATGCCAATGTCTTTTTTGCCCTCCACAGTACTCAAAAAAGCTCTCCAACATCTCACTTTTATTAATCCTTTTGCTATAGATTCCATGGCCATGGCACATCTCTAACCACTTGTCTTGTCCTGCAGAGGTTGTAATATTATCCATGATGCATTGGAGCATCTTGGGAAGCTGAATGAGGATGGGAACGAGTGACTCTCTGTCTTTCAGTCTTCTTTTAATGCATCAGTAGATGGGGGAGGAGGTCGATCAAGGCTAAAACCCTACAGGTAGTTTAGCCTCATTAAAGGTCCAGATTTTCACAGAAAACCAAGAAAAGTGAGTTGCCAATGTTTCACAGACTCTCCTTTTCTCAGAGCTGAGTTCAAAGCTGTTACTATTGCCTGAGGGCAGAGCCTGGAGTTCCCAATATTTGAAAATACCATCCAAGAAAATCTGTCAAGGCTAATAAAAAAGATGGGCTATTGCAAGAGGGGAACTTGGCAATCCCACCAATTTAAAATTTAAAATATGTTGGGCTTTACATATTATAGAGCTCTGCAGACATTGATCCTCTGCAGATCTCTGCAAGACCCAGCCAGCACTGTTGTTCTCACTTGGCTGCCAAGATGCTTTCAGGGTAAAAGCCAAGGTGAACTGCCAACACCCTGCAAATTTTGGGGTGTTTGATGCAAGATCAAACTTCAGGGGTCCCATTAACTGGAAGCACACATCCACATTCCCTTCCTCCCTCTCCAGCATCTCTCCACCCAACCCATGCTTACAAACCACACCAGAGACTTGGAGGAGGCTTTCTAATTTTCATAATTTCCACTCTGAAATGTTGGAAAGCTTCCTTCTTCCATCCTGGACTTTGTTGCAATGCAGCCATCGCGTATCCTCCTGTAAACTTTCAAATGCACCAATACTGGCAGTTTCCTGCAGAAGAAAAAGGGTTTGTTTCAGTTACAGCATGTGGGAACCTGGCCAAGAAGAGTCATAAAACCAGAGGACGTTGATTTTTTAAAAGCACAATTATGCTAGTGCATTCCAATGTACCCAATCAGTCACCGGAGAGCGGTTAAAGTGGCCTTGGGGCCAACCTCCAGCTTCTGAAGAACGGTGTCAGGGGAAAGATAATCAGGCTGATGCCAGGGGATGATCTAGCAGCTTTTCCTGACAATCAGTCACAGCAGACTGTGTGGTTCTGGCCAGGCTCTGGGTTGCAGCAGTGTTTTGAAAACTTTTCATTCCTGAGCTTTGTTTTTTTGCTAATCCGTGGATGCTCTTATCCGCCCTAGACTGGTAGGAAAATTGCTGAAAGATCCAGAACAAGGGTGTAGGCAGAATAATTGTTTTCCTCCAAAGGCCGAGAGATACTGTGGGGTCTCTGAATATCCCTTATAGCACCCAGTGCCAGTGTTTTCTCTGAAATCAGCACCTTTTTCCCCAGGAGTGCTCTACTTAAGGGGCTTAGAGTGAAAGAACCCCATTTTTGAGGGAAGTGAGCAAAACATTTCTGAAATCATCACCTTTTAGCAAAATTGCAGATGGAAACCCACAAATCTAGACATCCTAAGTCACTCGAAGATGGATCAGGCATCTTGTGCAACCCAGGATATCTGCCACCACAGTCTTGCATTCAGCCCCTCTCCTGTGAGGTCAGCACTTTGGAAGGACTGACCTCAAATTCCCTGGGCACCAGACTATGAGAAACCTTCTGTTGTTGCTGTTTCATAACGATTGCCCATTGGGGACCGACCAACTCCCCCTCCCGGTTCCCAGTTTGCAAAGCCAAGAAATACCAACATGAAAAGGTCCACGTTCTCTTATCCTGGAACGAACTGACCACGTCTGGTCATACAGGGACAGAGCCCAGAATATCATCTACGGGGGCTTTGCTTTCCCATGACAAGTTTCCCAATCAGAGCTTGAATAAACATGAGGTCACCACCAATTTGTAATTGCTTAGATTTATGGCCCTCCTGATCACATTTTTATAGAAGCAGCAATTAACTCTCGTTCTTGCTATTCTGTCCGTATCTTAATCACTCCCTGACAAAACCAAACACCCTATTTTGAAATCAAACATATTCACAGCAGGTGTCCCTTGCCAAGGCAGCAATTCTTGTCTGACTGGACCACTGGCATGCTCAGTGTTGATTTTGGTGGGCTTCAGACATAAATCTTTCCAAAGACCATTTCTCTCACTGCACAGAATAAGAGCCCTATTGTTACAGCCTATGATGCATTTGGGACTCATCTCCATTGCTCTTTAGACCAAGGCAGCCACTTAATGGGGCTGTTCTCATAGCTGAGTACCCTTTTTCTTCTTCTTTTCACAATGGAGCAGAGAGGTCCCAGGTATTGCAGCAGAGGCAGGTGAGGGTGATAGTGTTGTTGCTCACTGTACCCATTTTGGGGCTGAGCAATGGCTTGGAGGAGTATTCATACTGAAGCCTAGGCAAAAGCATGATGACATAAATGTGCAGTCATTTTTGCTCCTCCTGAATCCTGAAATAAACCAAATTAGGTGAATCAGGACCAACTTTGTCTTTAAGTGCCTGGTTCTTACATCAGACACTTTGGCTACATGAAGTTTTTCCTGGCTTTGCAAGGTTGTGACATGGTTTTGTCAATTGATGCTTGCCCATGATGACGCTGACCCCCAGTTCCTACCCCTGCTGTCAGGGCCATCCAGAGGTTGTTCTTCAACTCATATGTGCATGGCTTATCAAGGGCAATGGACCATGCACTGCTGGTGCTGTCTGTGGGGTGAAGGCAGCAGGGCAGGGACCAAGAGCAGCTTGGTGTCCTAAACAGAGATGGAGTCAGAGCCAAGTCAGGGCAACATGAGCCATGAGTGCAGAACAAAAGACCTTCAGCCTTGTGGGATCTTCATCTCTGGGTAGGGATCATGCTGTGTCTGAGCTGCATCTGGAGCTGTGGAGGGTGTGTGGGACCTACAGGAGAGGGCACAGTGTGGCATTTCAGGCTGACATGGAGGGCTTGGTGGGAACTGCCCAGGAGAAATGAGGGCAATCTTGCATGTGGTTCAAAGCGGATTGCATGGATAGAATATATGGCTCTAAGCAATGAAGAAGTGAATTTATTTCAACCACATTCAGCTATTCAACTTGTGAACAACATTAGCTGGGTTTTGATCACTCCCTTTATTTTGAGCTATTGTGGCACTTGGGCAGAATTTCCAACTTCATCATTCTCCTAAAAGTTCCTATATTTGTTTTCCTTAGACTTGAGACTTCTTTTAAAAAAAAAATCTGCCATATCCTTCAGCTGCAAATGATTTAATAGCTCTTGGCTTTGTGTGATCTGAATATTTTCTTGTTCTCTTGCTTTGCAGCTGTGACCTACTTAATTACAAGCAGGAAACAAACCCCAGAATCATTAGACTTTCTGCCTGGCTTAAAGAAGGGGAAAAAAATAAAAAATCTCATGTTGTTAAATACTAGGATGTCCTTCTTAATAACAGGAAGTCAAGCTCCAGATAGCAACAGTGAACATTTGAATTCTTTGTGCATCAAGATAAGAACAGCAAAGAGCTTATGGGTTTTATTTTTTATGGCATGGAGGTTTTGGGGGCAGGGGAAATGACAGCCGCTTCGAACAGCTAAAACGGGAATGAGTCATAAGTTTCTAAATCAAGAGTGTAAATCCTCTTTGTTTTAACTTCTGAACGGTTTCAGTCCACTCTGTCCACAGAGACAATCAAGTGAGTGACTTGCTGCTTCGATCCAGCGGCTTTTTGTCTGTTTTATCCCCTTTTCAGGAGGTACGAGCAAACAAGCCAGACAGTGAGTTGGGATCCCCCATGGCAAATCATCAGGTTGGAAGACAGAGCGTGGGGGAGTTTGATTAACTACTCTCCACCTCTGCAGATGGAGTCTGGGCTACTATTTATACTTCCTAAAACTCAGTACCCGATCTGGAAATGCTGATGGTTCTGTGGGTGTAGCAGTAGCTGTAGAAAGCAACCAGAGAAAAGGAAAGCCAGGACTGCCAGGCTCTGTGACTGGCTGTCCCACACAGATACTTCAGCCCTCTTGTCCCTGTTTATCCACAGCTCTGATAGCAGCTCAATAATACAAACCTCCCAGTGCATCATGAGGCAATAGAAGCTGATGTTTGCTCAGGGTTTTAAACCAACCAGCAACAGCAGTGCAAGTTATCAACTTCTGTCAACTGTGCATGCATTATCACCATAGATGGCATGGATCCAGAGCTGTCCTACAACGCAAATGGAGATTTTCCATTAGCACGAGCCACAGGGGTCTGCGTTTCGGGAGCAAACAGGGTAGAGGTCAACTCATGCTCTACTGAGAAGGCCTAACTGGTCCCAGCTGGGGAGATGTTCTCAGCGTGAAGATCTGCTGCAGTACAATAATCCTCCTCTGTTGACTCCTGCGTTTCCCATCTGCAGATTAATTGTTCTGTGGCAATAGAAACAAGCAAACTGCCCCAAGTGAGCCAGTCCCAGAGCAGATGCCATGAATGAGTGTGCAAGTGTGTGCAGGCACAGTGCTTTGTGGAGTCAGCAGCTCACTGTGGCTCACTCTGAGACATCTCTACTCCAGAGTCAACAGAGCCGTCCCCTTCCTCCACAGCAGCCTCCCTACATGAATTTAGCATCGCCTGCATGTGTACAGCACTACTCCCACAGGAAGCATGCACGTACATAAGCAGTCTTCACCTCAGGGAACATTTATTTACCCATCGTTATGCTCATCCTGATAATCAGTGTAGGAGCTTTCAACACAGAGGGTACATTATTGATCCAAAATATCTTAAGTATTTCTGGTTTTTTACTGCATGCCTCCCATGGAACATGACCAGTTGGCTTTCTAGCAGGCTGAGCACTTGTTTACTTTTTAATGTAAAGCAGTTCCCCTGAGATTTCACGTCACCTGGCAAATGTCAGTGAATTAATCTACTGAGGAAATAGAGATCCATAATATTATGTCAGTCTTCTAATGTTGCTCAAGAAACTGGTGAGTTTTCTAGAATAGGACCAGATCCCTCCTCATTTCCATTCTGAAGGTTATATTTGGCCTGCTTATCTTTCCTCTCTATCCAGTGGCAATTACATCCTAATAAGCAATACCAGTATTATGTGTGACAATCTTTTATAAGGAGCTTCAGAATAAATTAAATATGTGTTCTTTAACTTAGGCAGGAGCAGGCATTGCAACCCATAAGCAAGATCAAACGAGAAATCTGGACCACTTATTTTCTAAAATATGTTCTTTTTGCCTTTCTCCTTTTTAATGAAATGCTCACTCTTGTCTGTGAACAGAAAGGACTTTGTATCCATCATTGAATGCAGTGAGTGTTACCACTGGGTCTGAATCAGGCAGATACTTAAATATATCTGCAGGATAAATTGTAGTAAAATGTTCTGCTGCAATGGGTCATTTGTGCTGGCTGTAGGTTTGTTTTGCATGGACAGCAAGGCTGCCCTTCATTCAGTTATCCATCTTGCCATATGGCAGAATTGTAGACTGGCTTTTTATGAGCCACCAGATTTGCCCCCTCTCCCAGGCAAATGCTATCAGTTAAGGGACACCTGCAACATGAAGCAATGTGTCCTCCAAACCACAGCCCACAGCCAAGGCCATTTGGACAGCTTGACCATCATCTGATAAAGGTGGGAAGCATCAGATAAATATATAATTTAAAATTATATGAACACAGGGGTAGCAGGGAAACCTCTCATAAAGAATTGTAGAATGGTTTGGGTTGGAAGGGACCTTAATGATCACCTAGTTCCAACCTCCAAAGGCAAATACTTGCTCCAGTCACCAAAGGCATAAGGAAAAGCTTGAAACAAAAAGAGTGCAACTGCACAAATGCGTGAGTTCTGTGAATGGTCAGGCGTGATTGATCCACAGTCTGACATTCAGTGCCCTTCTGATGGGCACAAACACAGGTTGGTATTGCTTCACCCCTGAGCCTTGTCAGAGGCTATTTTAGACGTGGGTGAATAACGTGGAAGGGAAACAGCTCAGCTGCTGGATGAGCTTTATGTTGTTCCCTGTTTATACCTTCCTCCTAAGCTCGCTGTGATTTCCCGTGGCCAAAAATAATTCTCCTGAGCATTTCTGCACATAATAACAGAGAGCAGGGTGATGATGAACCTTGTGGTGATGGGCATGTGCAAGCACGTGCTGCTTTGATTGGAGACCCTGGTCACAGGACGTTACAGTCCCCAGCAGGATCAGAGTTAATCATAAGCTTGGGTATCCAAAGTGAATAATCGTATTTAAGATCTCACCATTCACTTTCTGTGGCTGTTCTGCACTATTTCCTTAATACGTTGTCCTGACCTATATCCCCTCCTGCAGACTCATTCACCACAGTGCTCATGGAGAAAGAGGATTGAATAGCAAATCTCTGCACAATCTCTTTCACGTTTCTGCATAGTAGAAGTGAAAATCACTTTAGCTGGTGGAATATTAGGGACAAGTACAAGTCTGGCTTTATAGGATTCACCTACTTTTAAACCTTGTTAAATTGCTAACACAACTTACTTTAGGAAATGAAATGTGTATGATTTGAGAGTATGACATGCTCTCCTGTGTCAGTCAATAAAAATCTCTCTAAAGTGAGGACACGTACAGCCTTACGCAGAAGGAGCTGCTGTTCGCATAACGATAATACTCAGCACTACCAGAGCACTCTACATTTTCAAAGAGCTTTAGAAATGTTATGATCAAGGTGGATGACTGGAATAGTAAATTTTCATTCGCTTATTACTGTGAAACAGCAGTTCATTTCATTATGGAACATTTTAGGCCATATGGACTCATGAGAACATCTTGAGGAAATTGGCCAGGATTCCTGACTCATGATGTTCGTCCTAAAATGCAACCAGCAGGGAACTCTTCAGTTTCTTTAATTTTCTCTCCAGGAAAGTTTTAGGGCTGTCAGTGGTGACAGACCAGGGGGTCGGAAGGAGGCTGTTTGTATCCGTGGCTTTGGAAGCATGTGGTAGGTGAGAGTTAGGAGCTAACTGAAGCAGTGCAACCACAGGCATCACATTTGTATGGGGCAGCAGATCTTTGGGCTAATGCTTCCAAGTATAACGTCTTATCTTACAGCTCCAGTGAGGTGAGCTACGGGTGTGGATGCCTCCTCCACAAGTCTGTAAAGGGTCGAGCAAGATCATTGTCCAGTGTTGTGGCCCAGCCAGAGTGATGTCACAATCTTTTAGCAATCCAAAGTTAATACAGGATCAGCTCATAGTTGATCAAAGTGCTCAGCAGATCCAATACAGATATCCATACTTTATTTTCACTCCTCTTAAATTCAGGCAAGTTTCCTTGTGTTGTATAATACAGCCCTCAAGTCTTAGGATTTGCTTCTTTAACTCCAGTGTGATTCCCAGCTCCTTTTAAGACCCTTCCCTCAAAGCTTTCCTTATACAAAGTACAAGACCAGGCAAAGGTACATGAAATAAAGTCAATAGTATCCAGTCCTTGCACTCTGAGGAGCTCCCACTAGACACAGAGAAATTCTCTATGATCCCTCCTTGGGTGTCAGCAAAGTCACATGTCAGCAGAAACACAGGGAAGCTCAGCTGGGTCAGCATGAGGGATGACAGCACCTTGGTTTGGGTGGAAATAGGGCACTCAGGGGCTCAGACTCTCAAGTGGATTTGATGCACAATGGCCATTTGGAAATCTTGGGAGAGTCTGTGGTTCAGTGAAGTTACAGGAAGAGGGTCACTTCTCTAAGTCCCCACTGAGCACCCTGGCTCTGCCTGGGCACATGTGAAGGAAGGGGTGTGGTTCCTTCTTGGTGTGTTTGATCACTTGGCAGTGGGACATCACTTGTGCCATTAAGGCACAAGGAGAAAAATGTAACTAGTTAAATTTTTATCTCAAAAAAATTCCAGCATAAGAAAGCGTGAAGCTGCAACATGAAAGGGAACTTTGGGCACAAAGATCTTAACAACATTAATCGTCTTTACCTTATAGAGAAAGAAAGATCAAAAAGGGCCATGAATTTGAAATAAAACCTAAAAGACCACGTTGGGCTGGAGCTGCAGGGACTGTTGGGGCCATATGTGGAGCAGAAACAGGATGTTTCTGGTCTATCTACAGCAAGCTCAAAGGAAACTGCCTTCCACCCGGCACATCCTTCTTTCAACGCACCCAAATACATCCACACCCATCAGAAAGCTGTGGGTAGAGATTTATTCCAGAGCATGCTGGAAAGAGGCTGAGCTCCTCTTTCCAAGGCCAGAATACAAAAAGGCAAACATGGACCTGTCTCTCAAGCTCACAGTGCAAGCAGCATCCACCTACACCAGTGCACAGCAGGGATTTGCAGGGTCTGCAGTGAGGAGGATCTGCCTGCTGGGTTTGGATCGGGAAATCCACCTCCAGCCTTCAAGCCGCAGTGACAGTCCCATGAAACAACACAGCAGCCCAAGGGGTTTGCTTTTTTCCTTCTCTTCATGGGAAGTAAGGAGCTATTTTTATACCCTAGTAACAGCCTTTGGACTGTCAGTAGAATGTGGGAGGTTTCATAGTAAATGTTTTGGCTGACATTTTCTCAGAAACAGCAGGAAATAATCAGTGCATAATTAGAGAGGGAAAGACCTGCAAATGTCTACAGATCTATGTAGAGTGCAAAGGGCTTTTTTTTCCTAATTGACCTTAGTGAAGGTGAATCTGAACGTGTTTTATAGAATTATAAGATGATTTTACAGAAAATACTTAAAGGATACACCAGTAGAAGAGCCAAGCTGATGATTCTCAGTAATTTTTTTCTGCTCTCTTCTGCCATTCCCTGTAGCAATGACCTCTTCTGACTTTTTTGGATAAGAAAGAACACATTCTGTGTTGTTTCCCTGGAAAAGAGCTCCTTTGGTAGTGTATCCCCTGACTCTAGAGGGGATGGGCTGTCTTTGCCTGAGAAACCTCCATGGTTGCAATTCCCTCAGAATCTGCAAGGTGGGATGGGTAATCTGTACTCAGGCAGCTTTTACACTCTCAAAAGATATTATGTGTCTGATCAGCAGGAAAACCTCCCCAGGAAACCAAACAATCTGCTCTAATCATGAAGGTAAATCTACCCATTGAAATGTTCACTGGGCCTTCTATAGACTCAAGTGACTCCTAAGGAAACTGCTCCAGTCTATCAGTTAAATAAATACATAGGAGAGAACTGTTTTCAGAAAGTCTGATTATGTCATCAGCCAAGTGAAAAGGCTCCTTCAGAGCTGCCCTCATCTGTTGAGTAATTACAAAGTTGGGACTGGGGCTGAAAGTCTCCTTTTGACGGTACAGAAAGACTAGATGCACATATGGGGTAGCTAATTTTAAAACTGTGGTATATTCTCCCTTTCCCCTCCTCTCCCCTTTTCAGAATGCCAAAGGGGTTAGGTCACATCCCGGAGCAATCACTTGCTATGGTTTCTTTTCCCCCTCTGTTTTCCTTTATCAAACACATTTCTTTCTTTTCCTCTCCTGTGCTCCCGGGCAAAGATCTTACATATCAGGCTGTAGCCTGGAGCAAATATTGTCTAGTCAATTTATATATAAGAAAAAGAGTCCCTTTCTTCCAAATGAGGCTTTATAATGGAGATGTTCCTGGTCCCTTGTCTAGATCCCTGCTAACCAAAGCAGTGTTACCAAGTGTTAGCAAGTTTACAGGCAGGCAAATAACCAGGAGATGGTGTGTGTAGGGAGACTACAGCAAAGGCTGGACACCAAGAAAACAAGCAGGGAGAGGGAGAGGAGGAGGAAGGAAAACTGCACTTTGCAGAATGAATAGCTTCTAACAAGTTTGAAGGAAACATTATTACGATTTTATTACCATATTTTATGAAACCACTCTAAAAACGAAATCCTGAAGAAGCAATTAGGCTGAGAACATGAATTCTGCAGCTGTATTTTCCTGGCCCTCCACCTGCCCTGTCAATGAGCTGACAAGCATCCTTGTGCCGTTATCATGATGCACAGCAGCTCGCTTTATGTCCTCCAGTCCTCAAAGAACATATTATGGATGGGGTCAAGGTGGGACAGATCTACAGAAAGTCAAGCAAATATTCCTGCTCCTTCCCTGTCCAGGGAGTTGAATCAGAGAAGACACTGAGGCTCTTGGGAAATGATGCCTTCTCAGCTTTGCTAAACCAGCAGCTTTAGAAGTTCAGGTCCCTCATAATTTCAGCTCAAGCTGGTATTGTCCTGCCCACCCCTCTAAAAAGTGCCTTCTCAAAAGTGACTCCATGTAGGCATTCTCCAGCTGACTCCTGTCTGCTGCCTCCAAGTCCTGCGGCATTTTTGTGCACATTCCTCTGAAGGGAGAGTGAAATGAGTGAAAAATAGCACTGGCAGGCAGCTGTCTCCAAGGGTGCTGGCTTGTGCTGTGCCTTTGATAAAAATACTTCCACCTCAGTTTCCCAACCTGGTGATTAAATATGTAGAAGAAGCACTCGTGAGATTTAGTTGGAAAATGTCTTGCAACGTAACAGCATGATTTTGTGGTGATTTAACTGAACTGCAAAATCCTGATGTTGATAATGTATTTTCCCCCTCACTGGACCAGTTCCCTCAGCTCAACCCATCATAGATGTTGACAGCATTGAAGTCTCCACCCAGACAAGCTTCTCTTGAGGGGAAACAGCCAGGGAACCGATATCTTCTCAACACTTTTTTTAGGAAGGGATGCCAGAAGCAAATTTTTGTATCCATAGACTTAAAAGGGTATTTTGGCATCCAGCTCAGATAAAGAGAACTGTATTGCATTCTCCTGGGCTTGTTCAGATGAGACACACCCTTAGGAATGCAAGCTCACCAAGGGTTAAAAATACGTCCACACAAGCTGAATCAGACTGATTTTAAAAGGCTGTAGTTTCATCCATGCAACTTTCCAAAATATCACCCCTTGGGTAAATAAGGTGCTTTGCAGGCTGTTGCATAATTTTCATGTAAAGATTAAGTTCCTTTCTCAGTTCAAAACATAAAAAGGCTCCAGAACAGACAGTTGGGTGGGAAAAAGACTGGAGTGCAACTGTGCAATGGCAAGTCAACACATGAAACAAAAGGATGAAATGCTGCATGTGGCAAAGCTGCCTTCTCAGATATTCTTCGGAAGTGTTTGAAAGAGTTAAGCCCAATACTGGAATGTCTTGGGAATGTTGGCAGACGGAGAGTGAGCAGTTTTTTTCTTCCCTCTGGATGGAGTCCCAGGACCGAGCATGCAAAGTGATGACTTTGGATCCGAGTTTTCTTCTTGGTTCTGCAGTGGAGAGCTGGGAAGTGATGCAGTGTTACCAAGAAGCCCTTTGTGAGGGATGTGCTATTGCCTTCCTAAGTCAGGAGAGGTATTTTTACCTCTTCCTTGCTCATCTTTGGGGGCAGCAGGACACATTTTGAGAGGATACACAGAGGGAGAAACCACATCCTGAAGGGTGTGTGCAGAGGGGAAAAAGACACATCCCCAAACAGTTTATTTTGGCTGCTGGTTTTTTGTTGTCCGTTTTGGTTTGGTGGTTTGGTGGTTGATTATTTTTTTTCCCTTGCTTTTATTTCTCCTTCTTTGATGGAAATTGCAGTGACTTTTTAACCTTGCAGTTCATAAGGCGCCTTGGGATTAGCTGGTTGCCTCCAAGCAGGGAATCCGGGGTGATTCACACAGGGAGCTGGCATGGCTGCTGTGCTCTTTGGCTTTGAGGATCTGCTCTACAGCTGGGACAGCCTGGTGTGGAGTCTGACGTCCCGGGCTCTGAGGACTTGCCGCTTTGGAAACCTGAGGGTCCTGCAGCTCATGCTGAAGCCATGGTGCATTTCCAGAGACGTTTATCAGGTAGGGTTACAAAACGCCAGGCCAGACCCTCAAACCCCAGTGCTGCAAGAGGGAGACCCCCCGGGGGTCCCACAGGGTCCTGTTCCTACTGACCACTTCGGGTCCTACACAGGTGGTGGGACAGAGGGGACAGCATGGGCAGGGGAGGTATGGGAGGAGAAACATTTTGATTTGCAGGATGGGAATGGGGTCTCCTGTGGTGGAACACAGGTCCAAACTCTCCTTCCCACACAGCAGAGGGGAATAAGTGAAAGCAAATTAAGGGTCAGTCTGTTATATCCTCTTGAGCTCTATTCTCATAAGTGCAACCTTAACTGCTCTGTGTCCTCACACTGTCCCTACAGCTGCATAGGAGTAATTTATAACTTACCCAGGGGAAAGGATGTCTAAAGGCACCTAACCTGTAGAAAATGGGCATTCACAGAGGGTTTTAAACTGCAGTAGCACTAGTTATCCCTACTTGACTCGTGCCGTGCCTTCTGCCTGCTTCATCTTGCAAAATCCCAGGCATCTGATTGTCCAAAGCTTTTGTTTTACTTGATATATGGTTTATGTGGTATAGAGAGCTTTGGGGCTTGGTCAAACGGCTTCTCTGTAGAGTTACAGTAATTGCTTGCAGCTTGAGGTGTAATGACACAGCTCTAGTAAACGGTATGTGTTTCTGAGACTGACTATACTGGGTTAAATAAACTGAATGTCACTTAGAATAGCAACTCATTCCAGTCCATAGGTGAGTGCAGTGGCACTGTAAACCAACCAGTAACCAGCTCGTCTGCTTTTTCAATCAGCCTTAGACAACTGAGGCTAGACATTTACTCTGCTGTGGGGACAAAGTCGTTACAATATTCATCATGTCCACAGATTTGTCTAATGCCGGATGCTGGAGTGACTGATTGGTATTTGCATTTGCAAAAGGCATTTTCTGCTACTCCCATTTACTTGGTATTTCACTTTTCCTGTGCTTTGGAAGTCTCTGTGTGTGAAGCCAAGTAATACAGAAGAAGGCAGATTAAAAGACTCTAGAAATTGTGTGTGTTGCTTAGAGGGAGACCAGGGCAAGGCTCTTAGTAATTTCAGCAAACTTTGAACCAGCTTCAAATCATGCTCTGGTTTCAGCAGAATTCAGGAATAGATTTTATGGTCTTTGGACTTCAACAGGCATGGGCAGCATTTTTATTTTAAGTATTTGTTTGTTCCAGAAGACAGCCAGTAACATAAAACCATTACCCAGAAGGGCCCTTGTCCCACTGACTGCCCTGTGGCCCCAGGGCTTGGCTTTGAAACCTCCACAAGAGGTACCACCATGATGGCTGCAAGTGAGCCAAGCTGCCCTCCCTGGGCTATGCTGGGTCTTGGCTGGTGTGAACCCACAGGTAGCCTACAGTGTGGGGCCACCCCATCTCTCTGTAGCTTGTTTTAGGAACCCAAATCTGAAGCCAATTAGCTCATGAGGGCTTGGGAAAAGGGAGGGAGAAGCAAGAGGGTTCACTACTGAACTCCTTTTTACACTCCACCTGATGTAAAATCATCCTCAAAAACTAAGGAGTTAGTTTTTAAATGTGTCCAGATTCTGATTACTGATAATGTGTCCCAGCCTATGCACCATGCATCAGGAGATGCTACTGCTTGTGATGAATCCCAGGACTGATGGTCTTGTAACAGATTTATTCTCTTGTGAGCACTGAACATATCCACAGGTGAACTTTTTCCACTACAACATGCACATGCCTTCAGCCATCCCCCATGGCATTATATCACATTGCTGGTATGTTATCCCCCTTTGGTAGAGTCATCAATTAAATGGGACCAGCAAAGGTGCCTCCCTTCCCACCCCAACAAGCATCACTGCAGGCTGACTCAGGTCAGGGAGGACTTGAATGTTCATTTCTCAGACAGAATCAGTGAACATATGCAAAAGCTCAGGAAAATCATGTCACTTTATTTGCCAATTCCCACGAGCTTCCAGTTCTTTGGAGAGGATCTGAAATGATGGGTCAGGTACCAGGAGAGTTGCTGCTGGATGAAGGTTTGTTGGGAAAGGCATCTCACAGCTCATCACTGCAGAGATCCAGCAGCAGCAGTGTTATTAGCAGCCAGCATGAGCTGATAGCTAACTCTACACTTATGTATATTAATCCTAAAAGCATTTCCTCCAGTAGCCAGCAACCTCCAATTTAAGTGCTGGCAGGGTATTTTAGTAGGATATTACTCGGACAGAAAGCCTGACAGTTTAATCACTTCCCAGAGACAGAAACTTCTTCCACTGCTTATTATTTAGATGAGCAAATAAGCTCTTGACCATGCTAGTTTTTGTTGCTACTGTATCTTAATCCCTGTTACTACTGCATCTTGACAGCAAAGCAGATCAGCTGTAGGACCTCTGCATGGTACCAGAACTAAAAAAGAAAAACCTAAAAAGAAACATTAGTCAACTTTGTAAAATAAAGCAAAACTTTTTCATGCTATGAAAGGTATGCTTTGTGCTTTTTCTTTGAGTTCTTTTCTAATCACATCTCAGTGCATTTCTGCTTCTGGAGCTGTTTGCTGAGACCGAGTTGGGGGTAGCAGAGCAGTGTAGCACAGCCACCTTCCTGGCTGGGCAGGATCCCTGTGCTGGGCACACGCCACTGGGGAGGACTCAGTTCCTCCTTAATACCACCAACCAAGCCATGGCTGCTTGGGTATGGCCCTGACTTGAAGAATGATTTTGTATCCTTGCCCTAGACTGTTGTTTCCACCACACAACCTTCCAAAACTTTGAAATTCCCTTTTACTGCCCCATCTACAATATATATAAGAACTAAACTAATACAGTCCAGATTTACTGCCAATACAACAGGCAATAAGTTCTTGAAAAGAAAACAAGTTCCAGGAATCAACATAATCAGTGTAATTGTCCTTATTTCTGACAAGGGAGACTTTGCTTTCTTGGGTTATGAAAAATCAACAGCAGTGCATTAGCAGAAGTAGATGAAATAGCAATTTTGGGCTGATACTGCTTATGGTGGTCAGAGTGGGATCTGAAACCCTTGAGATTTCAGTCTTCAAATCCAAATTGACACAGCAATCAGAAGTCTGGACTTTCTCAGGCTGCACTCTGAGCAGTAGTTGTTATAAAATAGGTTAAAACAATCAAAAAATTGTTCCCTCATTCTCAGTCTCCAGACTGGATTTGACTTAGAGTTGCTGAGTGTCTCCATTTCTCACTGTCTGTAAGCAATGCTTTGTGTTACTCCGGCCATCTGAGAACTAGAGGCCTTTGGTACCCTGAAGCAAGGTACCATCATCTGTCTCAGACTGTGTTTCTTTTCCTGGAAAATAAATCCTCCTGCAAGTCTGCTTTGATTCCCAGGGATACATTTGTCTTCCAAGTCCGAACAAAACTCCTGCCTTGATCTGTTTTCAGTGCGGCTAATATTCACCAGTCGCTACATTTTAATTGTAATGAGTTCTTTTTATATTTTAATTGTGTTTTGTGATCCACCATGTGGTTTCCTGACTGCATGATCGGAATTCATTTGAAAAAGGAGATTAACAAATAATAAACTTCCAGTCAAGGCTTTCAGACAGTCAGTTGTGCAAGATGCCACCGAGCTGTCGGATGTATTTTTACCAATGCCCAGATGTCTGACTGCTCTGACCTACTAAACAAATGGCCCTGTGAACTAACACAGTGCCTGCTTTTGCAGAAATACTCACATTTCAAGAAGTACTGGGGGAGGGCTGGTTTACTATTATGGGATAGGCAGTCAGTTCTGCATTTTAACATCCTGAAGATAATTCACTATTTATTTAATCTCAAAATCCATCAACAAATGTTTTAATTTCCAGGCTATGCCTGTGCAATGTCAAAGAACATTAGGCAGGCCAGCACCTACATCTTCAGTAAAAATGTGTTTATGTGTCTGTCTGTTTAAAATCGCACCAACTGCTCCTACCTAGTCAGAGGCAGGCCACAGGATGCAGAGCCATCTCTCAAGGATACCAATCACAAACATTCCTCACACACTGTATACAGTAGTGCTGTGTACTTTTTACATGCTGCTCCTTATCCGTAAAGTACTTGGAAAAACAGTTAAGTAATTTTACTGCTATGGAAACTGATGCAGAAACTGATGAAATTACTCACTTCCAGCTACAGACACAAACAAAGAATTGTGTTTGGTGCCTCATTGCTCCCCAAATGTCCAGTCACAGGCAATGGGATTAAGAAAGGAGGTAGGCTGTAGCATCAAGGGGCTGGATGTTAATCTAAAATGAAGAAGAGGAAAGAGGTTTTGCCATGCTGGCAGACATGCAAATTAATGAAACATTCCGTATATTAGTAAAACATTTAATTTTGGCTATTAGGAAGAAATTTTTGGATATTAGGAATTAATTCTTCAGTATGAGGGTAGTGAAGCAGTGGAACAGATTGCTTAGAGAAGCTGGGGATGCCCCATCTCTGGAAGTGTTCAAGGCCAGGTTGGACATGGTTTTGAGCAACTCGGTCTAGTGGAAGGTGTCCCTGCCCATGGCAGGAGGCAGAAACCACATGATCTTTAAAGTCCCTTCCAACCCAAATCATTCTGTGATTCTACTTTCCAGATCCTGTAATTTTATTTTCCCCTGAAGAGAGCACATCTGAGGTGTGTTTCCACAGGATGCCCACTGCTCACAATGAGGTGCTAATGTTTTTTCCCCTGCAGCTGCCATGGACATTGGGAAGTTGAGCTGAAGGGCTTTGAGGCTTCTCCTCCATTCAGCTGGTGGATTGCTGGCACCCTGTGGGTAGTGCATCAGTAAAGGGACAGACTGTTTCCACCTTCTTGTGTGCTCTAAGACATCCCCACAACCCCATGTGCCCTATGAGGAACATGGTCTTCCTCCTCAAAAAGGAGCAATTTGGAAATTCCATTCTTGTTTCAGCAGAATTCTTCACCCTGCCTGCCTTGAAGACATCTTATTATGTTTAAGCACAATTAAAGATTCAAGAGCAAAAGAAGCATTCTGCAAGATTGCCCTGATGCTGTAAATGGCTGTGCAAATCAACGGCAGGCAAGAGGGAGGAAGGAAAGGGCTGAAATGTTAAACACATCATTTCAGATTGGTAAAACTTCCAGGTTTTGATTTATAGCTTCATCACCAAGTAGATTAATGTGGAATTCAAACACAACCAGCTCTTTGCTTTCCTTCCAGGCCTGACATATTAACATTTCCCATTAATCTAGTCAGCTCCAGCACGATGAAGGCTGAGGAAATGGGGAATTAGGCATGTGGGAGTGTTGGGTGGGCAGGAGAAAAGAGCCAACAAGTCACTTTAGTTAGCTAAAGTAGAAAGAATAGAAACTTATTCGTGTCTCAGGTTGTAGCTGAAGCTGTTTCTGACTCCCTGAAAGACAGCAAACCCAGATCTTTTCTCTTCTGGCATTGAGCAGAGGGCTTTTCAGTGGAGCTGTTGATTTTTTGCTCATAAGGACGATGGTGGATGTGAGTGCTGGTGCTGCCCATAGAGCTGTGCTTGCAGGGCGCTTTGCTGGCGGCTGTTGTGTTCTCAGAACATTGTGATGCCCAGGTACAGCTGGTGTTCAGGAGGCTTCAGGCCCCCTAAAGCCTGATTAGGCTTGAAGCCTGCCTAATTTCCAATTTTGAGGGGAGACAGCTATGTTTCTTTTTTCCCCAATACTCTTTGCTGAGCTAGTCTCTGGAGCTGCCCTGGAGACTTCTCAAACTTTATTGTTACGTATTTAAGCATTTATGAGATTTGAACTGCTTACACACACACACAAAAAAAACCAACCAACCAAACAAACAAAAAAAAACCAAAAACCAACCCCACAACAACTTACACAAATCACAGAAAAAAGAGGAAAAAATAACCCTCCACCCAAAAGCCCTAGAGCTGCAGAAAGGGCTAATGAGCTTCACATGTTTCCAAAAGCAACTCCGGAGCTTTTGGCTTGCAGAGTGTCTCACCCCATCTTCGTTACAGACAGAAGTTAAGAGAGTTAGACAGGGAAGGAAAGGGAGAGAAAATGCAAATGTTTAAATTCATCTTTACCAGAATTCATATGCAAACAGACTGGGGAAAAAAAGAGCCTGTGGGGGAACCTCAAGCCATTTCTACTCAAGATGTTTATGGAGAAAGCACAAGAGGTGTTAGTAAATTCCCATCCCCAGGTATTTTTATAAACCACTGTAAAATTGCCCTCAGCATTTTATACAGACTTCCCCTGCCTTTGTAGAGCTGAGAAGGACTGAGACAATCTGGTAGGATCCTTGCCACTGCCACCAGCCCCACCATAGCCCCTCAGAGCATTGTTGAATGTGGAGGGGAGGTCAGAATGTTAATGCTTCAAACTATCCAATTAGACATTAGTGCTTATTCCCTCTCTGAGACATGCCAAATCAGCCTGCCCAGGGCTGAAAATTCAAGTATTCTTGCATCAAGCAAGAGGGCAGTAGCAGCCAGGTTCAGGTAAAGCTAGAGGGGTACTTGGGATGTCTTGCCCGGGGCTGAGGATTCAAAGTAAAATGTGGTGGTGGAGCTCACCAGAGGAGCACACAGGGAAAGTTTGGGGCAATAACTCTTTTGCCTCCTGAATCAAACCTACTCCCCTCAACAGCTTGGGGAGTGTCACCTCTCCTTTCAGTACCCCAGGGCAGCTGTGGGTCAGGGCAAGAGGCACAGGGCTTTTCTGGAGGACAGGAATAAGCTACAGATGTATTCTGGGCAAGGGTTGAACCTGGACCATTAAATCATCTCAGGGATTGCTGTGCTGCCTTCCTGTTAAAGCAAACATGGAGCTGCACCACGGTGGGGCTTGTGCCCGCTAATTATTAGCAAACACAATGCCATGGTATTTTCCATGGGCTGCAGCTTGCCCAGTGCTGCTAGAAAATGAGGGAGACTTTAAACCAACGTTGACCCTCCTTTCTGTCATTGCATGAACTTTAAGGGATGGTAGGAGCAGTGATCCCATGACTGAGCTTTTTTGGTTGAAGAAATACAGCAGCCTCTTAAAAGGGGAGGTGTACTTGGTGTTGTTTTGCTCCTCTGTGGATTTTTCCAACCTGCTTCCCTGTGAGAAACATTCAATCTCCAGTGCTAGTCTGTTCATGAGAAAGGAGTCTGGCTGCCCTGGTTGTGAACATGGGGCAAAGTCTTTCATGGTGTTAAATCCAGCCCCTTAACAAATGAGTTAGGATTGCCAGTGCAGCTTATAGAGGCCACCAGCCAAGGAGCAAACACAAGTGATGCTGAATTGTTCCTAACCAGGGTGAATTTGAGTCTGTCCCAAAGCTGAGCTCTCCTGAAATCCACTACCAATGACTGGGTGTTCCCGCCCCATTTTTGCTTTAGTCTGCAAGGGATGAAAACTGTGCTCTCCACAGGGAATTGTCTCAATGGAGACAATCCCCAGCAGCTCACGCTGCTTATAACAGAAATGCACCTTCCAGAAAGGCAAAGGAAATACTTTTTGATCCCCTGGTTTTTCAGAGGCCAGGTCTGAACTGCTTTTTCCTAAGCTTGGCTGTTTCATGCTCAGTGTCTTGAAACATGAGATGGGATGCATCTTGTGTTCCTTTAGTTATCAAAAATTAGGTAATTCATCTATTCTGATTGCTTCCAAGATAGGTGTCTTGATGCAAGTCACTCTTTGGAGATGCTGAAACCAGAAAAAGCTGAGACTGCTAAACCCAAATACATGCCAAAGTATTAAAGATCCACAGATACTGTGAGGTAGAGCTTAGTCATGTTGTTCTGATTAAATATATGTCATCCAAGGCCTGAATGGAAGATTCAGGAAGCCCACAGGAAGGTTGGCAGCCATCAGGAGAGTGTGCAGCAGCCCTGAACCTCAAGTCATCCAGCTTCAGCTGTTGCAGTTAACAGAGCATGCTTTGTAATGGGACAGGCCCCCAGGAACCTGCTTTTGGTAAAGAGCTTTGTTTCCCCAGAGAGACATTTGTGAACATTTCAATCCTCTAAAGTAATTGAAAACAGTGGGGTATTTTGCCAGAAGAATTTTTGTTTGATTCAACTCATTCTTCCTCAAAGAGAAATCCATCTTGAATATATGGCTCAGAATAGCCCCAGAACAGGTCCAGTCTCATCAGGCTTCCACGTGTTTTTTCTCTTGCATAAAAAAAAATCGTGGGGGGAAAATGCTTTTTCCTTCACTGTTTGCAACATGCCTTTGAGGCTCCACCAAAAGCCTTATGCAATGGATGCCGTTTCTTTCAGATGTCCTCCTGGGGCGAAGGTGGAGCTGACTTGTGCCATGGGTGCAATCCTGCCCTGACTGGGTTTGCAGCTGCATCCAAAATGCTGCCATGAATTGTCTGCACTCTTGCAGAGACTGTCTTCACACCCACCTAACAGCATCCAACTGTTTAGGGAAAAACAGTTGCTCTTGGGCATGGGAGTTTTTCCCTTCCCTCCATCTCTCCCAGGTTGGACTGAAGAGGATGCACCTTTGCCACCCACAAGGTGGCTACAGCCAACATTTGCACGTGAAGTACTTCTTAAGTTGAAATATAAAGAGCCATTTCTATTGTCCACTGATTTTGATTGATCTATAACACTCTTCATTTAAATCTCCTTACACATTGCATGTGTTCACATGAGCTCAAAGTGGAAGAAGGTTGTTGTTTTTCTAAATTGGAAGCTTATGAGCCCAAGTTGGAGGGAAACTGTCATGGGATTTCAAACCCTGCCTATTTTCCTTCCTCTTCTTTCAGTTCAGGAGGTGGGTTTTTTTTTTAACCATGTGAGTCCACTGAGACTCCAAAACAGCTGACAAAGCATAGTTTCAGGCTGGTCCTATCCCCCACTCCTAGAGAAGAGCTCTGCATGACAGCCAGTGCTGAGTCTCAACTACAAAAAGTTATCCAAGGTCAAATTCCTCCCCTTTGTGAACTTCCATCTGGCACCCCAATGGGGGATTAGCATCTGTCCAACACCTGGCAGGAGTCACCCCATGTCTGCAGCATTGCATAATTCGCAAGCCCCATTGTGTGCAATTACTCATCGACTTCACCAGTCACTGTGCTGTTGGAGCTGCTGAATGTTGGGACTCAAGGGGATCTTGTAAAGCTCCAGGAGGGCAGGAATGTGGGTTTTACAGTCATTGCAAACCTGTTTTGCTCCACTTCCTGAAGGTCTGATCTCAACCCCTCTGTCTTCAAGGGCTTATTGAGTTTGTACAGTCACTTCTGGGCCGGTAAAGAGTTGGCTCATGATGAAGAGACCTGACTGAAGGCTGGGAATCATTCTGTTACTTTAAGTTGCTGTACTTGAGTTGACCTCTGCTTTTTCTTTTTTTTTTTTTTTAATTTTTTTTTTTAGTATTCTTTAGAGCCCCACAGCCAGAGGAGCCTAGAGTCATGCAGGTCCTTGTGTGTAACCACAGCTGAGACAACAACTTGGAGTATCAGCAGGGCTGGCGGCTGAGCTCGGCTTTGCTAAACCTCAGGTGATCAATCAGGGGGTTTTGCAAAACCAGACTGCAAATGAGGAACAGTTTGTGCCAGATAAATTATATCAGAGCAGCCACTGGGATGAGGAGGTAGTGAAGGAGGAAGGGGAATAAGCAGCACAGGGGTTGGGTAATTTCTAATTAAAGTGAGAAAGGAGTCAGTGTTCATCTCAGAATAGAGAGGTTCTGGGAAGTTCACAGCATTGCATATTCTCAGGCATTCATCATCTGAAATGTCCCTTAATTGCCACTATTATATCATATCACAAACATTCCTGTGATTTATCAGTCACAACCTCCTACAAAGGGATTCTTTCATTCAAGCCATTTTCACAGAAATCTTTTCCCCTTGGATCCCAATCCTGCAACAAACTCAGACCAGGAATCTGAAAGTGGGGCTTTTTTTATTTCTTTTTTTCCTAAACACAAGTTGTTGCTTTGCAGACGACATGTTTCAATAATGGACTGTGTCCCAACTTCAACTTCTTTCCTCTTCATCCTAAGATAATCAGCTCTTAACAGCTCTCCTTCCTCTTATGGTAAAAGCTGAAATGTAAATAATCAGGATGTCTTAAGTGTCAGGAGCCAGCTGAGTCCTGCTAGACCAGACGTAGGGTCCCCAACATGGGGCCGCCTTCAACATTTGGCTCAGCCAACAGACTGTATTTATAATGTAAGCTCCCTTTGTTGGTTCCTAACTCCTGGCTTCAGTTTTAGAAAATTTAACATTTCTGGGGGTTGTATTTTCCCACCACTTAGTCAAGAGCTGAAATTTTTCCTCTCAGAAAATACACTTGTGTGTCAAAGGCCAATGACCAAAAAAATATCAGCAGTTTTGCAGCCTAAATATAGCACAGGACTGAGATCCTGAATTCCTGTGAAAGAGCCAGTGTAAACAGCCATCGTCTGTACAACCTGGGAGGGGGCTGCACCCTGGGGCTTCTCCTTTATGTTATCATGTGCTGCAGTGCCTGGATGTCCTGGCATGGGTGAGGAGCCCTTCATGCAGAGACATCCTGGCAAAAGTGCTTCCCAACTGTGGGCTTCATTACTCAGTTTCAGCAAAAGGCACATGGATTCAGAGTCACTGAGCCTGAAGATGTTGTCTTTCCACTGGCTTAGACACACGGGTCATAAGGGCTTAGTTGTGCAGTCTTGATGTGGAAAAGCCCACTGTTGTTGACTTTGCCAAGGGGTTGAGTCACAGTGATAAGCCATGAGGACAGTCACCCTGTGAATTCCAAAGCAGAAAGAAAGGGTTAAATCTTGATCCTTCGTTGGGTGCTCGGGTAAATGCTGGCTCCAAGGAGTAATCCAGTGCCATTCCAACTGGGAGACTGTATAATAGCAAAACTAATCACGTACTTACCTGAGGATGGTTTAACAAACACAAACTCATCCCCATGATTCATTGCATCTTACAGTTCATACATGAAGCAGAAAGTTCATACATAAAGCATCTCCTTCCAGTGCTGTTGATAGCTGGGAGTGACCAGGAGAGATTAATCCATCTGCCCTGCAGAGGTCTAGGATTGCCCAGGATCATCTCCCACCCACTACACCTTCAGCCTAGACCAGCGTCTATCATTTATTAATACATACAGATAATGTCTTAGCCATTAGCTGTAGATGGGAAAGACGTGATAGCTATCAGAGCTTCCTCTCTCTCTTGCATCAGGCTTGGGAGGGTTGGAAGTAAATGAAACCTGGCCAGGAAAATGCAGCAGGGAATAGAGCTTGCATGGTGTTGAAATGATTTGTGAATGCTAAGGGGTGGGCAGAGCTAATTTCTGTCGGAGCTGATAACCGTTGGTTTACCGCATCCCTTTTCATTTCACTAACCCAACTCTCAGTGGATCTCATTATCCTGGAATTCATTCAAGAGTCTCCCTGTCCTCTAACAGGACTCCAGACACCTTGCAGGTCTCCAGGGATTAATTGATATTAATACAGACTAGTCATAAGTTTTCTCAGTGGGGCATTTGCTCCTGTGTCTCACAAGTTTGTTGTGTTTTAGGAACGAGGGTATCTGGATGGCCTCTTGGGATTTTCAAAGGAAATGTCTTCTCCAAATCTTTCTTCTCACATGCATCTTTTCCTAGAATGTGCCATTCCTCTTTCATTCTTAGCCACTATTCGTTTTGGTGCAACCAGGCTGCTGTCTGAGTAGCTGGGGTGAGACCTCGGCAGGGTGACAGACTCAAAGCAATGACAAGCCTGTGGCTTTGAAGAGCTTCGCTGCTCTTGAAATACCACATATCTGCCCTCTTACAGATTCAAGCAAACCTGCTTCCCTTCCATCTGCCGTTGCTCCTCTTGCTTTTCAGTATTTTTTGCTCTGGCTATTCTTGCCAGGAGTTACATACCCATTTCCACCCCATCTCCTGTTCATAAGCAAATTAAAGTGCTTGCAGATGACACTGCTACTAACATCTCTCTGAGGCAAAACCCAAATGCCATTCATGATTCCAAGTGCTGCTTCACATGTCCACGGTGCACCCCAGGAGAGAGCACAGCTGAGTGATTGAGCATTGTAGTGCAGCAGCTGCAGAGCATGGGACCAGCTATTTGAAGAAGACTCCTATATTAGTCATCACTGACCTCATTTTGATCACCCATCAATATGCTCGTCCTTTATATTTTGAACTACTCGGAAGGTCTTCATGCAAAATGAAACACATTCAGAATAAAAACACTGTAAAAGGATTTTTTGCTGGGCTATTTGGCACTTTATGAAATCTGCAGAATCACTAACATTTGATAGTTTTCATAGCTATGAAAATAAAGAGAGTTTTAAATTAGTACAGTTAGAACAGCATGGAATGGGAGTCAGACTGGGACAAGGCTGGATCTCAAATCACCAGTTGTTCTGATGCTGTTTTGGACTGGAGGAGGCTTTTGAGGGGTAGCTGAATGCTGGGGAGTGCTGAATAAGCTGCTTCATTTTTGAGGGAAGAGGGAGAACACATAAAGCAGCAATGCTAATTTAACAGAAAAAATGTAGGTCCATTGTCCTGGCCTAAGTCAAGGACACTGGCCTTTGCACCCAACTTTGCCAAGCAGACTGGAGGATCTTGGGATCTTGCAAGACTTTGATGCTTGTGTGTCTGTGTTTCCTCCTCCGTTGTTCAGAGCTACTTTGGGACAATCTGAGTTTATAAGAATGTGCTTGACAAGAGACTTCAGCCAGGCTACAAAAGCTGCTTTTTGCATAATAAACAGTTATCTTAATGAGAGGGAGCACCATCGTTCAGCACCAAATTCATGCAGTCAATACAACCTGTGTCATGGGCTCTCACCTCAAAAATGCCAGGGATGGCTTCCACACCACAGGCTGATAGAAGCAAAGTCGTAGTACAGGACTGAGTCCATGAATCAGGAGGCAGAACTGGATTAACAGGCTTTTTCTCTACACAAAATATGTACAGCAGGACCTGGTGTGGAAGCAAAGGTAGTTGTGTTATGTGGCACTGTTGCTCCTGGGCTGCCATAAGCAAAAAACACCCCCTTTTCCAAGTTCTTTCAAATTCTTTGAACTTGGATTTTTGCCAAGAAACCAAAGGAACACAGTGAAAATCCAACAAATCCCTCCGTTGTCCTTTTCCAGGCAGTGACAGGACTGATAAAAGATCTTTCAAAGACCCGAGGGTTTTGTTACAAATAGAATTGAAGATCTTTTTCCTTTCCCTGTTCTCCTAGAACCATCCCTGCTTTGTTTGGGTTTTCCTTCCCTTTCACAAGCCTGAGCATCTGGAGCTGACAGGTGTCACCAAATGGCTCCATGATGCAGCATTAGCGTGTGTTGTTTGACAGCAGAAACTCAAATCAGGCACCAGCCCTGAGCATTAGCTGAATCAGAGTCTTTGTCATCAGCAATAGAAGTATGTGAAGTCAGAGGCTATGCAGGGACCTGGACAACAGGTTCCCTCACTTTAAACACAGTATTTACCAGTAAAACATCTAACCCAGGGAATGGACAGGGGAGTGAGGAATTAGGAGAAGGCACAAAGCTGTGATGCACAGTACCACCTAGTGACAGAGCCTGGCTGCAGGAGAAGGGCAACCCTGCATTTGCAAAGCTCAGGGTCCGTTTCCCCATCCCATGTTTAATCTAATTTCCCAACTGTGCCATGTCCACAACCATCTCCTGTGGGTGAAGGGACAGCACCGAGACAACAACCCTGATTTTTTTTTTCTTTTTGCTCCTTTTCATGGTTTTTGTTTCGCAAAGCAGACAAGTTGAATAGATGGGCTCCTTGTGTCCCACCACAGGCATCAGCAGATGTGTTTTGGTGGCTACATGGGGTGTGCAGGTTGGGCTCAGTGTGCATCACCCACTGAATCACCCACGAGGAATTCCTCAGTGCAATGTGCAGAGTGGGGAAGGGAAAAATGCAAGGTCCAGTGAGTAATGCAGCCTTTCAGGGCATCTGAAATGAAAAGAAATGCCACAAACTTGTTCCATTTGTAGTAAGAATGTGAAAGAGCAGTGTGACAGGCTCTGCTCAAGAGCAGGCTTGTAACCTTTTCCATTAATTTCTTTTCAAAGAATTGCTTATTGAAGGCTAAGCTGCTTTTTATAAGCCTTTGAGGCTGAGTGTGTCTTTGCCCTTTTTATTATTATTGCTGCTCCTCTTCTTTGCTCTTTTTTAAGAGAAAGGAGTTACTGTACACTGGTGGTGTTTCTCTCTCTGTGACTGTCTGAGACCAGTCCAGCATCGAGATGGGAATTTTGTCACTTTTTGGCAATGGTGGGATTGCATACAGCAAAGTGAATTAGAAGAAATCCAGTTCTGTGCAATTTCCTCATATTCCAGCCCACAGATTTACCCATGATCCAAGCAACTGGGCTTAAAAGGATTTGATTTCTTCTCCTCATTAAGGTCCCTTTACACATATTCTGGAGTGAGAACTAAAAGGCTCCGCTCAGTCTCCACGTGTGGGTGAGCAGCTCGTGGGAGGCAGCAAAAGAGCACTGCACCTCCCTGTAAGACCCCATGCACATGTAAGACACACATTCTGCCTCAAATGTTTGTGTGAATTACAGCTGGGCTGGAAGGGGCTGGGGCCACCACTGTGCTCTGTGCTTTGTGTGAACAGACAGAATGAGCGCATGTTGAAGGGTAGAGTTGAGGTCAGGGTTAGGGTTGGGGTTAGGGTTAAGGTTAGGGTAGCTTTTTCTTTCTCTTACCCAGGGAAAGGCTCCCCAGTGAAAGGATAATCAGGCCCTCTCCTGGTCCTCATCTAGAAGCTTTGCTAGTTGATGGGCAGTCCCTTGCTTGCACATGGTTCTTAGTGTTTAAATTGACATCCCACCCTTGACTTTAGTGGAAGTCTTCCACTAAAGACTGGATGGGAACCCAAACACACAGTGCTGCATTTCCTTCAGTTGTTAAAATTTATTAAATCATTGGAATGCAAAAAAACAGCACATTTGTCAGGGCCATCAGTATAATTTTGTCCTGAAAAGGTAGCACAGAGCCCTTGAGTGTACTGCTTCCAACAAGAGTACCTGCTCACTGCCCCCCATGGGATGAGGCCATCTCATACTCACAGCCATTGCATAGCAAATACACATTTCCAGCATGGTTTCTTCTTAGTTTATTCTTCTTGAGCTTACTGCTTTTTTCTTTCCCACAATCCACGGTGCTATGTGCCGCTCCTGAGCATGGCAGCCCTGGAGAAGCTCCTGCAGCTGGGTAAACATGCCTGAGTGAATGGGGCCCTTCACAATGGAGTCACCAGGAAATCCAAACACTGTAAAGGCCAACAATTCAGCATACACATAATCATGTCATTTCAAGACACTGCTCCTCCCAAGCACCAGGAAAACACAGCCTAAATTGAGTTGCACCCCAAACAATAGGTTTTCCACCCCACAGATCTCCAGGAGTGGCTCTTTCCCTCTGGTATTATTTCAGCCTTTCTGCAGAGGGATATTAGGATCTTCCCTCCCACCCAGGATGTTTCAGCTACAACAGGCTGCAGCATCCCCATTCCCATTGCAGGCCTGGAGTTAGTCTGGGGAAAGGATGGAGGGATGATAAATGCAGGAATATTAACAGGCTAAATTCTGTCCATGTTTATGCAAGGGTAAATGTGAATTATGACAGTGAGTTTACTGCTGATTTATACTTGGCTGGTGGAAAGCTGGGTCAGATCACCTGCTTCCACAAGCATTGGGTTTATATGGGCTTTTAGGCACTGGAATGAGGAGCAGAAGTGGAGGAGTCTCCATCCCCGTATATTTTTCCCTGGCATGTTGCGACAGGTGTTGGAAATAGTGTCATTTATTTCAGTCTGTGCATTTTTCTAGTGGCTTTGCCCACTGTGGTCTCTTCTGGCTCTTGGATTTGTTCCTTGGACCCATGCAAGCCTCCTTTTCCCTGGATGTACTAATCGTATATATTTTCTCTGGAATGGAATGGTTAGCATGCAAAGCAACTATCATTAATCTCCATCCATTGCTGCAAGGCAAACTTTCCTTGCTGTAAATTGCAAATTTTACCAGGATCTGACCTTGAACAGAGAAGCCAATATAATACATGCTGATACGGGCAAACTGCCTTTGAGTCTCAAGTGAGCACACACCAAGCCAAATCCTGAAGTCCAGAATTAGGCAGCTTTATAGTGACTGAGGAGCTGGCTCACTGTGCTATTGGCATACGTGGAAATTAATCATATCCTGCAACAACGTTCACAGGATGTGTTTGATTTATTACTAATCCAGTACACTCTTGCAGCTGCTGATCTGCTGCCAGAGGGTATCATAATGATGCAGCTGGCACCCCCGTTGTGATGGCCATCAACACAGCCAGTGGCTGGTGTGGGACCAGTCATCCTCAGCATTTGCTACCTGAGCTGAAAAAAAACAAGCCCTGTAGCTCTGGGCTTAAGTTTGTCTCTTATACAGAGAATAAGAATTTATTATTCTTATATATTCTTATATATTCTTACACAAGGATAAGAATAATGTGCACTGATGAGGCGAGCATGTGTAACATAGAAGATGTTTCAAAATCTTCAAATCTGCAGAACACAGCACAGATATTGGCTCAGCCTATGTGACTGTCTATCACCCAGTTGCCTCGTGCTAGGTGGTCAGTGGTGGAGGTGCATGGCCCCAAGGCTGTGGCAGTTTGTGATCAAGAATGGAAAGACACTTCTATGGCAGTGCTGTCTTCCCAAAACACAGCTGACTCCCTTGAGATTAGGCCACAGAAAGAGAATGTGGAAGAAATGCAATTCTCATTCTCAGAGGGTTTCTTGCCTTGTTTTTATCCTGGACCCTGCCTGATATAAGGAATTTCAATTTTTAAAAATCACCACCAAATGTTTGGAAAAAATTGAAATACATTGACTGTGACATTTATATTACATGTTTCTCATAACCTTTAAAAAAATTGCAAATTGAAGACTTTTTTTTTTTGGTATGAAAAGTCAAAATAGATTGTTGTGAAACTTTCTGCTTTTTCACAACTGAGTATGATGTTTAGCAAAACATAAATTTTCAGGGGATTTTGGCATGAGTAATTTCTTTGCCAAAATACCACTTTTATCAACATCTTTACAGTTTACCAAAACAGCCCCTTTGTTCAGGGGCAGGTCATGCAGACAGCAATAAATGACCAGGAAAGAGCTGTGTCCATCCTCATGTCAATGGGCTTGTTAGAGATACCAGTGGTGAAAAAAGATTGGATTTATGCAGCTCAGCTCACTCCCTGTGGAACAACCTGCTTTGTGCAGACCAGGAGAGTCTGATTTTCAGAGCAAGATTGAGGTATTTCCAAAGATGAAGATGAAATGTGAGATAAGATAGCTTCTCAAGAGGATCTCACTGAGCTCAAGGTTGATTCAAAGACCTTATTCCATTAGGATGTATAGTCATGTCATGAATTAGGCCGGGATTTAATTCCCTCCGGATCAGGGATTTAGTGGTAGGCCTAGTTTACATGCACATAACCCAGAGCCTTGGACACCAAGATACAAGCCTTTACCTGTATTTTTAACACTCAGCTGGCATTTTTGCTTCATGTCCCTATCTCCTTCCACTCTCACCAATAAAGCAGGAGAAAGGTGGTGCATGGCAGAAGACCCCTGCACCATCTGGGGCCCCTGTGCTCCTCAAACACAGGCAGGACATTTGTGACCCAGTGTGGGTGACCCCGGGGCAGAGATCGCGGTCAGACGTCGCCCAGCCTGGCTGCTAATTATCCCACAAGGGAAGGGAACTGGCTGCACAAGCAGTGAAACGAGGGCTCTGTCAGCATCAGAGGGGATTCGCACTGGGGATGACAGGCATGACCTGCTTTTCATGCTTTCTTTTTTTTATTTGGTGACATGCTGTCATTTAGTGAATAATCTGGAGTTTTCCTCTCGGGGGTTTCTCCCTTGTTCCTTCAGTACTGAGGATAACCAAGGTGGGGATGTAGGACTGCTGTCCCACAACTTCAAATGCTCAAAACACAATCTGCTGCAGCTGGGCAATTCTAGTCATCCTGGATACATAAGGTCTTATTAAATGGTGATGGTACATAATGCACAGGACCTTCAGGATTGCCTTCAAAATTCCTTCAGCACTGCCATCCACTAGCCCTGATGGTTCTCACTGAAATACATCCATCTTTAGAGCAACAACTATATATTAATTTTGCACATAAGTATATGCATATGTATGGGAAAGAGTCCACAAAACAAGCAAACTGCCAGCCTTCTTGCAGCAACCTTTTGTTTCATTCTGTGTGCATGTTCAAAGAGGGAAAGGTGGGTTCTGAATAAGGGAATTCCTTGTTGTTGCAGGAATGGAGATACCAGTCCAAAAAGCCAATTCAAATGCCTCAAAAAGAGTGGGGTTGGTTTCTCAGCACCTGGGCTTCATTGTTTGCTTACACATCACCCCAAATGAGTTGCCTCAAGGTCACTGCAACCCTGAGTCTCCATCTGAGCTGAACCAAGATCTCTCTGTGCCTAATGGTGTGTGACATTTGGTCACAAAGTCTCTCAGCGCTGCACCAGGGCAGCATTAGGCACCAACCATTTTGCATGGGATGTGGCAGCATATTTAGACATGGCCACATTCAGGCCTCCCTTAACTAATTTCCCAACCAAAACCTACCATGTTCAGCAAGAGTCTTGCTTTAATCCCTTCTTGCTCCTCAAGCTGTCAATAATTACAAATCATAGTCATATTATAATAGTAAACCTTCAATTACTAGAGAATGTAGAAAGAGAAACGCAAACATTCTCTAAATTCATCCTGTGCAAACTGATTTTGAAAGACTGATCTGTGGACAGCACCTCGTATCCACCATACCAAGCACAACAGTAGCCTCAGTACAAGTCACCACCTACACAAGGGTTGTATTTTTATTTTAGTACATTGTAGATCTCACAGTGGGGTCCAGCAAAATGCAAAGGCACCAGACCTGGATTCCATTCTGCATGACTGCAGAGCTGGGTCTGCCCTGAGCATTGTGTAGGTGCAGAATGATGAAGTTCTGCACAAGTCCTGTGCATTTACAAGACAGGTGAGCCTGCACTCTTTGCTCTTGCCCAGAGCAGCTACCTCTATAAAGCTCCTGACAGGCAGACAGTGAGCTCTGCAATGCTCTCATTCCTGTCAGACTCTTCCTCAGCTTACATGCCTCAAGCACTCTACTTACATCTTATTTGCACGTGAAGTCAGACAATTCCACTGGAGGTGGCATCATGAAGCTGATTTTTTTCCTAAAGTGTGCATTTGAATAACCAGTTGCTCCTCTTTGTTCCCCTGAAGCCTGGCCTGGCAGGGCTTGGCAGGCATCTTGCACATGACCAGGGTATCTGCTTGGACAGGATGTGTGGGAACAGCCACGGCCACCAAGCTCCTCCAGGGGGGATGCACAATGGCCTGGACACAGCTGGGTGTGCCACAGCACCAAGTCCCCTCCAGCTGAGGTGGCCCCGTGCCTCCTGTGATCTGCTGTGTTTGGCAGGGAGGGCACTGCTGAGTGCATCTCCTCACCTGCTAATGCTCCCTGGCCATCTCTTCCTTGTAAAAGGGATTTTTTGCATTCAGGGTGGATGAACAGAGGGGAACAGGAGAAAACCAGGGAATCAGGGCCTCCAGCTGTGCCCACAGCCTCATAATGCTGTGCTCATGCACATCATATTTTCACTGTTTGCTGTACTACAGGAGCAAATCTGTCCTTTCACAAGCATCTTCTGGGACCATATAGCACGCAAAATGCAGAGTCAGCTCCTCCAGGCTGGACAAAGCTGGATGCAAAGTGGCAGCAAAAGCAATTTTTTGAGTGATTTGAGTTGTAGCCATCATAGGAGGTATCAACCCTCTAGGAAACCTCACGTGGCTTTGGGTACAAGTGTGTCCCACAGCCACAAGATCAGAAGAGAGTCAGAGCATCACGATCACTCAAAAAAGGCAAAGCCCAGGAAAAGCCAGATTATGTTTATGCCTTCCAGAGTGGGCTGGCATCCTTAAACACACCTTAGAGAGGCTGCAGCCATAATTCTGGTCCTTAAGGTGCTGCCAGTAGAGCCAGGGTGCTTGGTAGAAGGAAGGAACACAAGCAGGGCACAAGCCACCTGCTCCCATTCCATCGCCCGTGGTGCCACTGAGGCACAAAGAGCAGCACTGGAGAAACAGCCCCATCTGCACAGATACCCTCCACAGAGGGCTGTGCAGCAGGTGCTGGGTTTGTCATATTTATGTCACTTTAGGCTCTGTTTCAGATGAAGACAGGGGTTTGGGTAGTTCAGCTCCCCAGTGCTGCTCTGTAATTCAGTCTAAATGCTACTTTTCCCTCAGAGGCAACCAGAGGCCACTGCAGATTGCACTGAGGGTTAGCCACGACCTTCAGAAAACTGGAAAAATACGCTGTGTTCTCTGTCCTTTGTCAAAATGCTAAATAACAGCCCTGCCAAAGTTGGTAAATATTTCATGGAAGGCACAGGAGGCCACAAAGACCATGTTTTAACAGTCACCAGTACAGCATTTGCATCTGGCAAAGATCCTGCTCTGCACCCAGAGCCACGTGAGTTTTCGGCATTAGCATTGTGCCTTGAATGCATTTTTCACCCGACCTCCTCGTTTCTAGGGATGCCATTATCAGCAGAGGACCTGGTTTTATTATTAAGAAGCAAATCAATCCGGCTATGCCGAGCACAATCCAATTATTGCTTGTAGTTACTGTAGGCTGAAGAAGTCATAAATAAATGAACACGCTGGAGGTATTTAACATTTCAGTCCCGCCATAAGCACCCAGAGCCTTGTTGGCGGTTTTGGAGGGGTTTTTGGTTGGCACTGCAGGGCAGCATGGTCAGAAATCAGGTTATGGTGCTCCATGTGGGTTTAGACAATTGCAGGATAATCGGGGGCAAATGCAGACTTCTTTTTTCTTTTGTTTCCCAGGATGAAGGCCAGGCAGGGGCCTCTTCCTGCTCCTCTCACACTCGCCCAGTGGGAGCAGAATGAACACAGGCTCATGTGTCAGTCCATGGGTGCAGGAAAGCCAAGAAAAGGTGCTTTCTAAACCCCAGGCAGCTCCCAAGGGGACAGGGCTGAACCTAAGCTCACTTTCCTTCTCTTACCACTATTCCCAAAGCATCCCAGATGTTTGGTTTTGGGTTTCAAACCTTATTTTTAGAGGATTTGGGTTATTCTGTGGAAATAAAGCATCTTGTAGTATACAGGCACCTAGTTACTCATTACCTCGTTAGCACAATGATGTATGAACAGCCGCACAAGTAAAACGATGCTCTGCTGCAATATAAACCCAGTCATTGCTAAACAGACTCATTTTAAAAAATGTTCTTTACATCTGGCTTTCTTTTGGGCTTTTTTCCTCTCTTCCCCTCTTCCTTTCCCCCAGACTGCTTTTCTACTTCTGCTCATTAGGTTCATTTTGAAGCATCTGCCCTCAGTCACCACAGTTTTCAGGGTAAGCGCTCCAAGGAGGGAAGGTGTCCCTATGCAGGCTGCCTGCAGGGAGCTGCCACACAGAGCCTGCATCCATATCCATGTCCCTCTCCATCCCCAGCCAAAGCAGCACAGAGCTCTGCTCATGCTGTGTTAGTGATGAGGAGGATGCTGGTGTTTAACTTGTGCACTCATTAGTATTCAACTGTAGGATGAAATAAATCATTTTTCCAAGCTATTGCTATTACTATTATAACTACTACTACTACTATTATTATTCTGTCTCTACCAGGGAGAGTATAAAAATTACATTTACAATCCTGCACCACCATTTATGTGATTTTGTCCCTGGTCACTTAGTAGTGCAGAAATCAGTTGTCTTCACTAGTTTGAAAAAAAAAAAAAAACCAAACAGTGAAGCATCAAAGCAGGTGGCAACTTCTCCAGTGTATTTGTCAGAAGCAGCAAGCTGTCTTCAGCCATCCAGCAGTTTAAGGATTTTGTTTTGATGGAATAAAAGGATGAGAGGGAAATGGGGCATTTCCTATGGATTGCCTTGTTTATTTGCTTGAGTTTGCTTGTTCCTTTGCAAGGGGAAATCAGCAGGAAAAAGAACTTCTAGTGAAAGCCATGAAAAGGGAAGACTTCCAGATTTCCCTCCAGATATTTGGCACAACACTACATAAAATATTTGGTAAGCTGCTACTGAAATCAACTCCTCTCAAGTGTTGTGCTTTCCTTCCCTGACATGAGTAGAATGGCCAGTTATGAGGTCTCCACTCTCCAGGTCTGAGTGCTGTCTGTATTTTAGCTGAACTAACTATCTGAAACATTGAGATTTGACATCCTTGTTCTTGGGGGAAGCCTTGTAATATTGTCCTCACTCCCCATGAACACAGTGGCATAGAAAGGCACCAGGCCAGCGACCAGCCACATCCTGATCTCCAGAGCTTTTCCCATGAGGTTGAAGAGCGAAGTGCTGGCTGCTGCTCACTGCCCCCAGTTGCTCTGAAGAATCAAAGGCAAGAGCACACTGCACACAGATCCAATGCGCCATCCTTAAAACTTAAAAATCTCGTGACACGACTTGAAAAACCTACATATTTCTATGTAGGTCATAAGGTCATGAGATTTCTCACTCGACTTAGGAAGTGGCAGAGGAAGGCAGCAGGTTTCAGTGTATTGGCACAATCCTTGGACTTTACTATAGGCCTTCACCAGCTCAAAATTTGAGACTGTGTGCTCTTCCTAGAAGGTTTATTTATTTTGGCCACATGCAAATGGAAGTACCAAGCCCAGTACTGGCAGCAGCAGGAACTGTGCTGCTATGAGGACTCTGGGAATAAGTGAGCAGAGAGACAACCTATGTGATCACCACTGGAAAAACCCACCATTCACCACCAATTATCACACTCTAGGTCTCAAGAGAGGCTACAATTATTCCCTGCTCCCAGTCCAGAGCAAATCAGCATTTTCCCAGTAATTGCAGTGTAGTAACTATTGTAGATGTTGACTTTTTAATAGCAAACACTGCTCAAGCATTAGATTTACAGTCATGTTAGTTAGCTTTAGTGACTTGGGAATCAATTACCTTGCCGTGGAACATGACCAAAGATTATAGGGTAGCCCATGTAATAATTTACACTGCCATCTAGGAGTGAAACTATAACTTCAATGTTGCACGTAGACAGACGCTCTGTTTGTACAGCAATAATTCCAGTAATAATAACTATAAAAAGGGAAAAGGAGAAAAACAGTGACTACAAAATAGGGGGAGACCCATGTGCAAACAGGGCACTGAGAGGTGTTGGGAGCTTTGCCATTCTCAATTATTTTTCAGAATTATAAAGGCAGTAGCATTTAGTTAATGAATGTGTTTTACCAGTTCACTTCACTTGGGTTGGCATATGATGCTGCACTGCTCTGCCCAGCAGAAGGCTTGAACCAGCCCAGGCATTGGGACACACAGCCACTGTGTTGTGTCATCAGCAACACAAAATCTGCTGCTGGCCCTCCCTAAAATATCCCCTCTTGACTGATGTCAGCATTGCTGATTTCTGGGATCGGCTTTACAGGCAGCATTTTTCCTGTTTTCTGCCCACCTCTCTGCATCCCAGCACTTGTTCCCACACTTGACTCCTTTCTCCCATTTGGGACAGGAAAAACTTGTGCTATTTCTCCAGGCCTCTCTGCACAAAGAAGACATTTTTTCTTTAACTCCTTTGAAACAAGACCACCCAGGTCAGCTTTTCAGTCTGTGTTTCCAAGCAAGTTATGGAGAAAGAACATTAATTAAATGTTTTTCCTCCTGCAAAGGAGTTGCCGCTGTGCCCCTTTAACTATTGGCTTTGTCTACCTTCCTCTCATTTATTTTCCATTTATTTCAGTCCTCACTTCACATGATGCTGGCAGCTGAGCTTTATGGATCTTCCAAGTACAGTAGTCCCCTTACAAAGCAATGATCAGTGAAACCATAAGAAAACTGTTTACTGTCATAAAATGAACTAGGACAGGATCTTCCATATGCAAATGTTCATCACCAGAGAGTAAAGTCTGTACTTATGTATCAGGCTATTCCCTTGGGTCTAACCAGCAAAGCCCATTCCATTTTCAAAATTGCCAAGGCTTGAAAATATTAATTGCTAAGGCTCAAATATATTAAGACTGCTTTAAAATAATGGAATTAATAAAATGCATAGAGGTGGGCTCTATTGTCCTTCACCTTCTGGAAACAGCCCGGAAGAGCAGGTTTTCAGAAAAAAGTCATCTATCATGAGATTTGGCAACCTTGTGCTCTCAGATCATAAGGTCACTGTCACTGCAGAAAGGCAGCTGTCTCTGGGATGAGGAGGAGGGGGAGAAGCATTTGCCTGCGAGCCAGGGGACAGGAAAATTAGCATTGCTCTAAACGAGGAGCCTGAGCTATGGTGGGGAAATAGCATCACTACCCCTCTGAGACAGTACAAACCCTCTGGGGATGTGCAACCCTCCTCCAGCAGCGTGCCCATCAGATGGGGGCATCCAAGCCATGGTCCCCAGAGAGCAGCACAGCCCTGCCACTATCCATGGTGCTCCTACACAATTCATACACAAGGCACAGGAGAGCCTTTTATCACTAGTTTCCTTTGTTACAGCTTGAACATGCAAAGGATCGTGTATGAATGCAGTCGACTCCCAGTGCGGGTGTTGGTCCCAGTTTTGGAGTTGTATCCTGTAGTTAAGCAGTGATATCACAAACATCAGGGACCGTGGGGCACTTGGGTTTTATTTCCTCTCTTTCTCCCATGCAACCTTCCATGAGAATCACTGCAGAAATTCTTGGTTTCCCTGAAAACATGTATTTGACCAACCATGATTGTGTTTAAACCTTTCAATTGCTTTAATAACAACACTTCCAACACACTTCATATAAAAGCATTTTCAGTGTACTCACAATCTTATAAACAAACAGTGCAGTCACCATCACAGTGATCCTGCAAAGCCAAAACCCAAACATTAGTCAGTTTGTTGTATAGCGTACTTGCTGTGTATCATCTAACCAGTGGCATATGCTGCTATAGCTAATCTGAATATAATTTCTCACCATTTTTTTAAATGAAACAAGCCCAAGAAGTCATTGCTAAAGGCATCACTTTAGCAAGAGTTGACTTATGTATTATGTCTGAAGTCTATATTCACCTCTCAGGGCTTAAGGAATTACACTTCACAGTCCTTCTAGGATAGAGGGAAGTGTGTTATGATCAAACACAGGTGAAGACAGAGGGATAATACAAGCCAGAGTGTCACTGAGAAATAGGTGGCAGAGAACAGACCCAACCATAATCAAGTCCTTCCCCACCCTAAAAACCTAGTTTTCCATAGCCCAAGGACTGCAACGACACTACAGAGCTGCAGAAAGTACAATTTTAATAGCCAGAAGTACTGGGTTTGTTGGTAATTGATGAGTTCAGTGGAGATGATCAGACTTCAGAGACAAAATATCTCCTGTTTCCTATTTCCAGCAGTCAAGGTGGTCACAGGGAAAAGGTGCTACAGTGCAAGTCCCACATCTTGTCTGTAAGCCGTAGCTCTGAGGAAGTGTCAGCCAGCTTAGAGCTGTTCTCAGAGTGGGGATTAGATGTGTAATGATGACTTTTCAGGAATCAGCACGCTGATCCATCCTTTCCTGCAAAAATGGAGCAGGGATGAGGAGTTGAGCAAAGGGAGGATTTTTGAAGCCACAGCTAGGTAAATGTAGGGGCTCAGTGGTTTCAGACCTCCCTCAGGATGTATGAATTTGAGCTTCTCATCTCCTTTTTTTGGGGTGAAATATCAATGCCACTTATCCTACAGCCTCACATGTGTCTGCAAGGCCTACTAAGTCATTAGATATAAAGAGTACTCCAAGAGGCATCGATACTCAAGACACTCCTCTCATAAACAGCAGCCAGCAAAGGCTGCTGAGTCCCATCTCTGGGCCACTTCCAGGCTCTCCTGCCCTTCTCAGGGCTGGTCTCTAGCAGCTCTGGGTCTGTGTGACCCATGCAAACATAGTTAGACTTCTCAGGGACATAGACTGGAGCAAACTGCTCAGAAACCAGGCCAGCACCATGTACAGAGAGGAAATGAACAAACTTTATGGAGGGAACTAATCAAACACTTCAGTCTCCTTAGCTGAGGGTTAATAGTCTTGTGGTGACCACCCTGGACAGGGTATCAGGAGAGCTGGGGTTTATTCCTGGTGTGCCTCAGTAATGAAAAGGAAATTGTGTTCAGATGAGTGATAGAAGCCCGTGCTCCCAGAGACATCAGATGGGCAGCAATTAGACTCAAGTTAAACAATAAATCAAGTAACACTGAGCCTTTGGCTCTAGCAAAGCACCATTATGACTAGTGCTATGTTTATTTAGAAGATGATGAGCCCATTTTAAATGTTTTCATATTAAATGTAATTTGGTTCTTATTGACTGGGTATAAATGCAAACATTATTGGTCAGATAAATATTTTCTGACGTATAAGATCTGCTCATTGCACTTTTATGACATGAGGGCTTACTTGCTCCAAGATTTATTTTCTGTTTGCTTCCTCTCTTTGCAAGGATTGCCTCATAAAGATTAAAAAAAGCCAAAGTGAACAGAAGTGTAAAGTAGAAATTGCCGATTAAACTGTCAGAAATGGAGCAGCCTTTGTTAATCACTGATTCATTAGCTGGGGGAAGAAGAGGGGTCTCAAGCCAGCACAAAGGTTTTGGTGTCACAAGGCCTGTGATTTATTCCCAGGTCTGTCTCTCTTTCTCTCTCTCTCTTTCCAATTTGGTACAGGATCTTACCCAGGTAAATTGATCTCTCTATGACTCCATTTTCCCATCTGTTCAACTTTGGTAATGATCTTGCCTCACAGAGACAGTGAAAACTTTCAATAAGAAGAAAAGGTTACCTTAAAAACCACACCTGCATCTGAAATTAGGCTACCCCCTGCTAACACCTAAAAGAGCTCTGGATTGAACAGCTATTTCCTCCTATAGCCAGAAAGTTTCCCTGATTTTGTTTGGTGGGAAAGCAGTGGAGTAGAGAAAAACAAGTTAAGAAATAAAAAAGTATGACCAAAAAGTAACAGAAATCGGAATGCGAGCTTACAGCATCTTTTTTTTCCAATTGCTAAAATTGTCATTTTGCTGTGCCACTTTAATATCTCCTGAGTCCTATTTTTAATGTTGCAGTGATGTATTGAAAAATTGTCTAACTGTTTTTTTTTTATTTTTGTTACATTTATTTGGCAAAAGCTGTTAATAATTATTTCGATGCCATTTTGAAATGTTCTCAGGATTTTCCACAAAATGTAAAATAGAAATCTTTTCCAACTGCTGTAAGTTTTGCAATCCTCGGTAGAAGGCAGTGTAAAACTACAAAAATAGTCTTCAAATCTGAGATCCTGTAAAGTACAAAGGCTATTTCAGTACATAAAACAAGCAAATGACAACTAGTTTGCTTTATTCTTCTGTACAATAGAAAATACTTCATTATGTAGGTCAATGCAAGAGGTACATGTAGATTTTTCCTAGCAGGAGGCACATTTCTGGGCTTGGCTCTCTCACCTGACTCAGTCAACATCCTTCACAATTACCTGTACTGCCTTTTTGGCACCCAAGAAGGCTTCTGGTTGATTTTTAGACTGCAACATCTAAGGAAGGCATGGGGAGAATAATCTTGCCTTTTTTTCAGCCTTGTTCTCAGGTTCTTGCCATTCACTCATTTGCCATTTACTCAGCAGTTCCCTTGCATGGATTAGATTGTTTACTTGCCTTTGCACAAATGAGATTCTCTCCTATTATTTGCAATCTACTTCTGTCTGTACTGTGGCCACATTGGTGATCTGTGAATATTTCTCCAGGTCTCCCCCAGCCAAACAGTGCCCTTTGCCAGCAGTATGAGAATTTTCTGGAGCTCCTGTTCTTCTTCTGGGGCCTCCCCATTTCCCAACACCACCCACCCCTTTTTATGGATGAAAGGGACCACCACTGCTCCTTCCTGAACTGTTTTGCTTTCAGGCCATTTCAAGTGAAAATGGCAATATTCTGGGAACAGGAAGAAGTTCCTGAGGCAGAGCTTGCAGGGTTCCATGTGTCCCCTCTGCCCCATGGGAGGATAGAAGGGATTTGTGAGGACTTGACCTCCATCAGGGAGGGGAACCCCTCATCCCTCCTGTTCCTCCTGCAAGGAAGGACAGGGATGGCTCACAGCATGTTCCATCAGGAAGATGTCCTTCTCTCTTCCCCTTGCTCCCAGACCCACGTGGGTGCAAAGGAGGGGGGAACTGCAAGAATGGCGCTTTCACCATCATCACTCCACTGAGTCATGGGTCACCCCAGGAGGGCTGGTGGCACACCCGGCTCATCTTCAGTCCCTTATGCACACTTCAGCTGTTCGCTTTGTTTGGCCTCTTGGATGCTGGGATTACCCGGAGCTAACTGGGACACAGGCGACTTACACGTGACTCCCGTCCCTTTCCACACCAGCTCCAGGCTGGAGGTGGAGGCAGCAGGCAGGATTTGCCAGCCCAGGGTCATAGCACCAACCAGCTGGAGTTGGCTTGTCCCCACCATCCGTTTCAGCTGCCTCGTGAAGTCTGAGCTTCGCTTCCCTGCATAATAATCCTGCCAGCATGCACTTTCTTTGCCTAATGAAGGGAGGATTTATTGCACCAGCTCTTTGGGAACATCGAGGTCTGCTTACTTCCCCCTTCAGCTCTCTGAGATCCTTTAAGTAGACTCTGTGTGAAAATTAATCAGATGCCCTGGAGGCTTATTTTGTCCAAAGCTAAAGTCCTGCTGCTCCCTTTCCCCCCTCCTTTTGTGCCCCAATTACTTAAGGGATTGTCCTGGAAATTAATGAAAGCATGACATTGGAATAACACCCATCGTTCATCTCAGAATGTTTCTGTGGAAGGCTTAACTAGAAACATCTCGTGGTTCACTTGGCAAACCTGGAGATCTTCCCAGTCGGAAATGCACTGCACCATGGCAATTGATGTTGTATGTGCCCTATCTCCGAAATGGTTTGCAGGTCCAGACCCAGTAATGGCATTTTACTTTTTGACTGAGATCCCTGTGGTTTCCTCCTGGTTTCAAAACCCTTAACATGAATTGTCACAAGGTCACAACTCATCACAACCTAGTACAGAGGGAAAATGGAGTAATGGGGACAGGCTTTGTTAGTGGTACATGTAGCCCTCCATCTCTCTTTTGCTGGCCCTGGTACATGGAAGAGGGGGAGGGCAGCCTGGTGGCTTGGGTGATCAACTGGGTCATGTCAGTGCCTTCTCTGCTTCCCAACATTGAGGCATATTCAGTGAGTGGAGGATACAGATTGTCTCAGATGAAAAGAGATGATGCCACTGCTTTTTCTCCAATCAACCTACATCAGAGCTCATGAGCAGTAAAACCACATTATACTGTGAATTTCAGAGGCACCATGTGAATCAACGAATAGGCTAACCTGACACTTCATCTTCTAGGGCTGGCTGACCCTTGTCATGCTTACAATAAGTCAGCTGCATTGATTTACAGCCTACCAGCTTATATTATATCCAGAAATGGATTTCAGCTCCCAGGCTACTTAGGCCCATGTCGCTTTTTAATTTTTGAGGCTTTCTAATCTTTTACTGCCACTCAAATATTATGAGTTGTGTAATCAATGAGAGATAGGCCATTGAACACCTCCCACAGGGAGGCAGGTAGTTAGATACCTTCAGCAAATCCTAAATATTCTTTGAAAGCATTTTCCTCACCTTCCATGGGTTTCAGATGTACCATATGGGGGGAAATTACATTAACTTTTGTAAATCACTGCACCTCTAACGGTTGCAAATTGTGGAGTAAGTGTGAATATTACTTTATGACACGACATCTCCTCCAACCCACTGGTGCTAATTAATGCGGTTCTGGGATAGACAATATTCATTAAGCTTTTCTGAAAATACTAGAAATGTTCATGTAAGAGCTCACACATTTTGATGGCACCCACAGTCCTATCACCACGTTCCCTGTAAAGTATTTTGGTTCTTTAATCTTTGCTAACAAGAGTGGAAATGAATTGTCAACAGTAATTCTCCAGCGCAAGGCCACGGTGTTTCTTCCTTGCCTCGTTATCAGGAACCAAGACAAAGGAATCAGCATGTTGTTATACTGGCACAGAGGCGTGTGGTTGCTGGAAGCTTGACTTTGTGTATGTTAAAGGTAAATATTTGGGTTACCGGTCTCTTTTTGGGACTTGCCATGATTGGAACCAGCTTGGAAGAAGTGCAGCCATTCCCTGCTTCTAATCATTGCACTGACAGCAGCTTTGCTGCCTCCAGACTAGATGTTTGCTGCCAGGGGGTATTGTTTGGGTAGTGCCAGCTTCAGAGACCTTGTCAGATTACGGAAGTTCCTTGAAGAAAAGGGCTTTTGCTGCTGCTGAACTACAACTGGGAAATTTAGAGAAGAATGTGCATGAGGTGAATTACTCTTTTTTCCCCTGAAAGGATACTGTTTAGGAAATCTGAATTACAATGTGTATGTCCGGGAGAGGAAGAATGGGAGAGCAAACTCCTCGTGGTACAAGGCATTGGCTTTGCACTGCAGTGCAGTGATCCTTCTGTGGGCTTTAACCAAGCTGCTGGCAGCTTTGGCAGCTGTTTTGCTGGGCCAGCAGCAAGCCCTGCATGCACTGAAATGTTTTATTAGGTTTTGGTGTCCTACTTGGGCTAGTAGTTCTAGACTTGGTGATTTCATAGCTACCATCATCTAAGCAGCCATCTGAAGCTGTCCCAGGTAGGGACACACCAGGCTGCCTGCCCAGCAGTGTGCACCCACCTCCCAGGGTGGTGCCCTCCAGTTTATTGGCTTGATTTCCCACACATCACAGAGCCCTGAGTGCTGTTCTGATGTGATATGTGTTTGCTTTTCTGTGAAATGGGGCTGGCAGCTCTACCCAACACGATGGGAGCGCTGCACGGCTCAGTTAACTGCAGCTGCAGATCTCTGCAAGTGATGCCATGTACATGCAGATAACAGCAGATCTTCAACCAGGAGTCCCTTTAACATCCCCTCATGACCCAGCTCACGGATTTACCCGAAATAGGCAAGGCAAGGAAGGAAGGAAAGGAAGACATCCCAAATGCAGTCTTCTCCTTGGAAGCTTTTTCCACTATTCCACCCCAAATACATTTTCTTATTGTTGAGATCTGCTGCCACTCTGAGAGCTTCTGTTTTCTCTCTGTTTACAGACCCCAAGTAGTCTGCAAATGTTGGTCTACTCCCTCCACCCCACTGCACTTGCAGCTCAAGTTACCACTCTGTTACCACGGAATAAACCCAGATCTGGCCGGTTTTTCTAGGAAGGAAGTGTGCAAGGAACAAATGAGAATAGATGGAGCAAATTCCTTGTCTAGTTCCGGGGCTAAACTGGTTGAGTATTCATAATCATCTCTTGGCAGGGACAAAACTCTACTATTTTTCCACATTTTAAAAAACAGTTCCCATTTCTAAATTCTTTGTTAGTTCCACCAGGTACTGAGAAGATGTCATCTTCACTCAGACCTGTAATTTATTTTTATTACAAATGTTGCACCATGAATTAGAGGATAAAGGAAATGTAGCAGGAACATCTCTCACCATTGAAGGAAATGTTAAGCTTTTGTACCAAATCATATTGAACTTCCTTTTAGGGAAGTGCTGTTCACATGATCTTGGATGGGTAGGAAAAGCCATCTCCTTACAAGGGATCTGAGGATGATGGAGCTTGAGGTATGAGGGTCCAGCTTCTCTTTCTGCATGGTGGGTCTCAAAGGCTGCAGAGGTGCTGAGCACTTGTACCTGGGGGAACTAAGAAGCTCCCTACCTATTTCTGCCCCATAAATGCTCTCTTGCTGCCTTCAAACAATTCCAAAACCCATGCCAGTTTCATGCCAAAGGAAGAGACTGAACTGTTGCAGGAAGCCTGTAATTTCAAGCTAAATATAATGAAAATCCCCACACCTGCTCTGAAAGCTGAACATTGCAATTCTGGGCAGAGTAAGCCTCTCTTTTCAGTTTTTGCTGCTATGCATGAAACAAATTACTTTCCAATTAGAAGCTTCCAATCTCTGTTGCTGCTTATTTAACCCACCAGGCAAGCTCTTTTATCACCATCTGAATAATGCTGCACCACACCCTGGGTCTGCTCTGGGTTTAGAGACAGATCTGCCAGGAGAGCTACCTGGAAGGGCAACATGTTCCATACAGCAATGGGTGAGGAAATTGTCTTGAGATTTTGCTACTTGAAGGATCATCCACCCCAAAGTCCAAAGGCAAAGTCCATTGCCTTGGCATACTCGTAGAGAGCAACAAGCATAAGCAGGCATCTGCATGGTGAGTGCACCTTTGAAGCAGCTTCACCTCCTGTTCTAGTGAAAGTTAGCTTGGGAAGGTGATTTTTCATTGCTAGTTCTAATCAGGGCTGAACCACTGCTGAGGTTCAGGCTTTCATGTTCCTCTTCACCACCGCAGGCAGAACCTTCTTGAGAGGTACTGTGATCTCTGTTGAAGGAAAGAGCATTTAGGAGGCAACAGTTTTACCACTCTTTGAAATTATGAGTTTAAAATTCCAGGAGGTTCTGAAGTGTGTATTTTGGGCTTAGGGCTACTTCAGTGGCTGGATCTAGATGTTAGTTAGATGTACCCAGAAAACCCCAGTCTTCACTCTTGCAATGTGGCCATGGTCCCCCTGCATTTTCTGCAGCAGAGATGAATACTTTTACTGCCTCTTGCCCCTATGCCCTGGCCTCGGGATTGCCTCCAGAGCAGAGCTGGGCCACCTTAGCTGCTCAATCTTAACCCTCATCAGTCAGAGGCCAGAACGGCCTCTATATTTATCCTGTTAAGCGAACCCATCCCCTTTGGTGGAGCAAGCTGAATGGGTGAATCTGCATATGCAGCTCTGGTTTTATGTCCGTGCCCTTAAAGACAGGAGAAGGAACTATGCTTCTGTTCCAGTATATTGTACCCAGAAGTACTTTGCAGCTCACTGTTCCTCCAAGCCCGTTGCAGAAGAGAGGACATAAAGTCTCATGGCATCTCCATGCTGGCGTGGTCTTGACTATCAGTCTGACAGCAGATCAAACCCAGAAACATCCCCAGCTAAAATGAAACATCCAGCTCATTCACCACCATGTCAGTAGAGTGACTCTGTCAACTACTTGTGGGGCAAAGAGGGAAACATCCCATGTAAGCCCCAGCTCCACCCTTACCATGAACATCCTCACAGTGGCATGAATGCCAACTGAAAAGGAATGAAGGAAAGGGCTCACCTCCACACCTCTGGTCCCAAAGAAGACCTCTTCCCAGCCAGCCTGTGCCAGGGTGTGACACAGCAGCAGCCTCGGGATTTTATATGAAGAGAATAACCCCAGTCTCAGAAAGGAAATGCTGCTGGGGAGCCAAAGCAGGAGCAACAAGTCAGAGTTCTAACCACAGACGTCATGGAGTGGGTGCTTCGTGCTGTGCTTGTTTAAATCAAAAAATCAGCACTTTTTAGAGGCCCACACATACTGTCCTTTTTGACTGATCTAATTCACTCTTGCATGAGGGCTACTCTTAGTGCATCTGTACATCTGTTCTACTGCCAGGGCAGCATACTCTGCTGCCCGGTACACTTTTAGACCATCACAACCAGCACCCTTCACCCAGCCAGGAGCAGAGGGGGCAATCACCAGGAGAAGGAAGGCTGCCCCTAGCCCCCAGGGCTGCCCCTGGCAGGAGCTGCTCTGCCTGCAGTCCCATGGGTGCCCGGGGCCCTCGCTGCCCTCCTCTTCCTCCAGCCGGTGCTGCATGAGCACTGGGAGCATCCTCACTGCTCTCGCCCCTCTCCCCTTTTATCATCTCAAGGTGTGCACGCGTGGGCACCGCCACCCCGCACCCTTCCTCCCTCCGTCCTTCCATCCCTTCATCCCTTCATCCTCCTCCCAGAGGCGAGGGGGAGCCCAGATGTTGGCAGGCCCGAGCCGGGTTCATCTGTTTCACATGACCCAGCGCCAACTGCCGCTCGC
>VXBX01009752.1:199682-303742 GCA_013400415.1 Scytalopus superciliaris | reverse complement strand
CTCCCCTTCCAGCCCCCGGGGAAAGCCCAGCCGCAGTGTGCGGGCTGCTCCACGCCCCCTCCCTCCATTTACCTCAAGCGGAGAGAAATGTGGGCAGCAGATGCTTTCCCTGGCCTTTCCAAAAAAGAAACCCACCAAAAACCCAACCTCAAAGCCCTGAATTCGGTGGGCGAGTAAGGGAGCCGAGAGCGGCGGGTGAAGGAAGAGGAGGGTGTGGGGGGAGAGAAGCCGGTGCTGTGATTCCTTCCCCCCTTCCCAAGCAATCTGGCTGCCTGTCCCCACTGACTGACTGCCAAGATGGACTGCTCCTTCCCTTCCCAAATGGCTGCAGCAAGTTTAATGCAGAGCCGGGGGCTTCGCGAAGGCAAAAGCCCCCCGCTTGTTTTTCCTTTTCCTGAATGAGGAATAGAAAAGTTGCTCCAGATCCAGGGCTGGGAAAGAAAAATGAATGGCTCTGCTTCCCAACTGTGCTCGTATGGGTGTATATCTGCACGCCTTGCAGACAAGCTCCGCGTGAGGAAGGTTCTTTGGCCGCATTGTTACCCGCTGGCTGCTGGGGAGGGCAGGAGAAAAGTTGTTTCAAACGTCTATATAAAATTTCCAGGAGAGACAATTGTTTCTAATAATAGCCCTGGCAGCGGTTTAGCAATACAACACACACAGATGCGTGAGCGAGCTAGCAAATCTCCTCTCCAAGGCAAGCCAGGTCGCAGGGAAGGCTGAACTCTCAGCTTGCTGGTTTGGTTTGGGCTTTTAAAACATTGTCCTGAACAAAAACCACAGCACCGCTCGCCCTCTCCACCGGGAAGGGGGTGTGGTGCCTGTGCCTGCGCGTTGTACTTCATGGGCACGGCTGGACCCCGTGGCTCGAGTATCGAGAGAGGCTGGATCCTGGCTGTTGGATACCCAGCGCCAGATGGATATCGGGGTGTCTTGGACTCAGTTCCCTCTAGATTGGCCCCCGGGGGTCTGATGAGCATCCCCCACCCGTGCATAGAGGGTACTGTTACCGGTATGGGTGCCTGTGCCATTTTCCGTGCTTAGAATTGCCTGCCAGGCACTGGAGAGATCCCAGTGGAGTTAAAGCCATCAGACCGATCCCTTTCTCCCCGGGGTCGATGGCAGAGGGCCTGCAGGAGGGCTGCTGCCTGCACTGCTGCCTGCACACCCTCCTGGCCCCGCGATGCTGACCTGTCCGGGTGATGGTGCACCGGCTCAGCTTGGTGGCTCAGAGCTGCTTGGCTCGACCTTCTGGGCACAAGTTACGGGTAGCTTGTCCTCTTTCAAATATTAACATTTTGAAGGTGGTTTTAAGTATGGTGTCAGGCAGGTATGTGCCACTGCAGGAGGGTGAGCTGCTCGTGGGGCAGTTTCTGCACTCCAGCTGTGCTGCTGAGCAAGGGGAGCTGTGGCAGAAGCTGTGAGGAGCCAAGGATATATTGCTTCTTGATATGAGAGGGGATATTTTGAAGGGTCTTCAGCTCAGCAGCACCTTGTGCTGCTGCTAAGGTCAGCTGTGTCCCTCAGAGGACCAAACAGACTGAAAGAGTTGGCATTGATGATGCGTCATGCTATAAGTGGCCCCATCCAAATCAGTTCCCAAGGAAGGCAGAAGTGCACCAGTGAGGCATAGCATGTGGATTTATGCACATGTAAAATAGACATTCTTAGGTGAATTTTTGTTTTAAATGCCTAGGCTAGAAATATGGGATCTGTGCCATTATTTGAGCATTGATACACTAGTGAGCCACTCGCAAACCTTTTGGGCAAGCTCTTGATTGTTTGTGGGAGTCCAGTTGCTGCATGTCTGAAATGGTTATTGCATTAAAGATGCAACTCGATATTTGGTGATACCTGTGGCAATGGCATTGAATGACTCAGGGCCATATAGCAATGCAGCATCACTCAGTAGAGAACATCCTCTCTAAAGTTATGTCAAATTGTTTAGCCAGGTCAAGAGCTTCAGTTAGTGCACTGTGTGTTGTTAGTAGGGACATAAGACTGGGAAAGGCTTCCCAAGTCATTGAGTCTAGTCCCACACATCACAGGTGATTACAGTCGTACATATCGCCTTTGTTTCTACTGTTACTATGTGAGTAATAGCAGAAGATTTGAATGCAGGTTTGAATGCAGCTTAACAGACAGCAAAGGCAAAGTAAAACTGCACTCATGGATGAGGGAGAAAATGTGGTATTTAGGGAGAATTGGAAAGGGGCTGGGGAATGACTGAACTCTCAAGCTGCAATGTGGTAGGACTGTGAAAGAGAAGGAAAGGTCATGGATTGTGAGAGGGGTGACACATGTAGAAGGTATTAAGGAGTGTGTTTATCCAACATCAACACAATTTGGGGTCAGGGCTTAGTGGTGTCCCCTGAAGATGCACAAAGACACTGTATGACCCCCTTGTTGTGAGCTGCATCGTTCAGACAAGCAAAAGCTGCTGTCAGGCCCGGGACCACTCTCACACTCAGCTCTCAGGGACCCTGGCTGCCTTTCTTTGAAAGCACTCCAGGTTTGAGGCAATCAGCATTCCTGGTCCTCTGAGCTGCACCCAAAATCTCCATCTAGATTGGAGCCATCCCAAAATGCCCCATCTTTTGTGAAGCTGGGGGGATGCAGTGCTGTAGGGTCAGCCATAAGAGCAGGTAACAGTGGCTCCCAGGGGTCCTCATGGTTCATGACAGGGTGGAGTGTGTTTGGGTGCACAGCTGGCTCCCAAGGTCACTTGTCAATGCCAGTCTCCAGTCATCCTTGCTGGCTTGCTCCTTCCAGCAGCTGAAGGAGTGAATTGCCCTGCAGCCCCCAGTGCAAGCAGAGCACAGCAGCCCAGCAGGCAGCAAGGTCTGACAAGGTTAAGCTGTGATGGAATTGCTTGCAAGTCTCCTCCAGCTCCAAATCCCAGTTTGTCCCAGCCTCTCTCAGGTTCCCTAAGCCAGCAGTGCATTGGCCAGCATAGCCCCAGGGACTACTGCAACTGACAACATTCCCTGATATTTCTCCTTCATCCCAGACTTTTAACAACTTAATCTCTAGCTCTCCTGTAAATCTCAATATGTGCCATGTCCTAGAAAGCCACAAACAATTTTCCATGGCTGCACAATGAGTTGGAGCCCCTGTTTTCTGCTCTGGAGTTGAACCTTGTCAGGGACCAAAAACGATTTTGACTGCTTTTCTCTCTGATCTGACACTGAGAAGGGGCCCCAGACAGATATTTGATCAGTTCTGAGCTTCTGGGAACACTTTCATGTTGATGAATCGCAAACACATGAGTTTTGATCCTGCCTCCTCTGCTCCAAGTCACCTTTGCACTCCACCTACTCACAAGTCGATGTCAGCCTGAAGGTTTACTCCTTGCCTGCCTTTGGCTTTAGTAGGCTGCCTGCCAAAATAGGTAGAAGATGACCCTGATGTACGTCTCTTTCCCAGTGCATCCCTGCTTCATGGCTGTTGGTATATTTCTCTGAGGCCTCATGCATGGTGCCAGATACACTGGGTGCATCTCTGCGAGGTGGGGACTTCAGCCCTTGTCCAGCCTTAAAGTGCAAAGGAGACAGAGGAGCTGGGACCATTTGATTTCCAATGCCATCAACAATGTTCTTGCTTACAATCCACTTTGCTCCTTTCCTAACAGATAGATAATCTTTCTGCTCTTGTCCTGAGCTTCTGTGTGACATTTGCATGTGGTGCTGAAGAGTTGATGTGTCCCCACCGTCAAGAAAAGATAACTAGCTAAATGCTCTTTTCACCCTCTGCCTGCACTGTTTGCATGTGGTCTAACCTAGTGTAGTAATCTTTGGGAAAAATCTTTGCGGGCAGAAAAAAGGTAGGCAAGTTGACCTATTTTTACTTAAATTCACTGTTAAAAGATCCATTGAAAATCTCCTAGAAAGCTGCAAACCAAAAAGAGGTTGATACTCCATTTTGCCAACAGAAATCCTTTGTATGTGCACTTCCACATGTAGCACATAACTTTTTGACAATGGCTATTGGGCTTGCCAACCCACTAGGCTCAGGCTCAGTGTTTAGATTATTTATTTATTTTTCTTCTTAGAAGTCCCCAGATCTCCCAACCAAAATAAACCCACCCTTGTTTGGGTTTCCTGACCGCGTGGGATTGAATGTGGCTGCAGCTGTACCACACACACTGCAAGTGCTGCTGGCATCCTGTCCATCCCAGCTGAAACATTTCACACCGGGAAGTGCTTTTGCAAAGAGTGGAGCAGCCACAGGCTGACCCTGGGTTTATGCAGGACAAGCTGGGGGTGGAAAGCTGCCACATCAAGTGAGCAGCTTGGAAAGACAGCACAAAATCTGAAGCTGAAACGTGGCACCTGTTCTAGAGAAAGGAGTGTGGATGGAGCTCTTTCCACCTTTAAACATAGCTTTGTCCCTGTTGTGCATGGGCAGTGTCTCTCCTGGCTATCCCCAGCGAGGGTTTTGTGAAGGCACCCATCATCTTAACACGTGGCTGCCACATGTGTGCTGTCCACAACCAGACTTTCTCATTTCCCAGTGAAATGGGGTACTCAGGGGGACACAGGGATGATTTAGGGGATGTGTAATCAAGTACAGTGCTTCCTTTGTGCACACACAGCCCACTGTGGAAGCATAGTCGAAAATAAATTTGGAAGGTGACTTCCGCTGTCTTCTGCAGTTCTGAACTGGAAAGACCAAAAGACTGCACAAAAAAGTTCTGTCTGAAGTGGTCTGGGCTCCCTGGGATTCTTTGCATCCCTGCTGGGGGTGCTTATGCAGCCATGGAAGGTGTCACTTGAGTTTGTGCTGCAGGAGATGGTGGGAAGCAGTGGGAAAAGGACTTGTTCCTCACCAAGACCTGGGAGAACGGGAGGGAAGCACCAAGTCTGCTTTTGTGTTGCACCATGGAAGGTTCTTTCTGAAATTCCCTGGAGTGCTGAGGCAATTCTGAGTGGAACCTGTGAGTCTAAAGGTTCTGGGCCATGTCCTGACTTCCTCAGTCCGTTTTTGCAGGCATAGCTGATTGTGTACATGGCAGAAGGCTGCTTTCAAATGGGTATTGAATCCTGGGAACTTGGGGCTCAAGGGTATCAGATTCAGCCACTGAGTTTACAGACATTGCATCAGACTGTTTGTTCTCTCTTTGCTTCCCATCCTTAACTCTTCTACATCGATTTTGCATGAGACTAAAGAGTTGCTGAGTTTATTTCCAGAAAGGAATATCCTTCCCTGGCTACTAAAAAGCAGAGGCACATGGTAAAGAGACAGGCTTATGCTGAGGCATTTATTACAGGTCCCTCCTGTGCAGAGGTTACAGACTGTCCATATTTATTATGCTGTGGGATGCCCTGATGCAGAGATGACCTGGTCTTGCTGCACCAATACCTGAAACATTCTCAGTTCAGGTGATTCAAAATCCTGTCAGTACTCCGGGGAGGAATGGGGGTATAAAAGCACAGTGTCCTTAAAGCAGTTTTCCCTGCTTGAGCCCAGAGTGGTGCTAATCTGAGCGCTAGTCCTCACCAGACACACAAGTGTTCAGCATCAGGAGCTGTCAGGACAGGAGAAGGCTGGTAGGACCGCTTCATGCCCTCACCCATCTGGGTGTGCAGGCAGAGCCCATGGGAGATGTCCCAGTCATGCAGCCCCAGCTCAGCACTGGGTACACTCCTGAATGAAGTGGGAGCAGAAAATGGTCACACCAGGCTTTTGCAAGCAGGGCTGGTTTTTGAAAACACTTGCATCTCTGAGGATGAGTCAGCTGCTTGTCATTTGAATGTGCTCTGCGTCTCACCCCGTCCTTCCTGTGAAAGCCAGTTGGGGGGTGATGCCCACCCTGTGCCGACCTTGTCAGCTGCTGCCGCTCAGGCAGAACCGCTGGCGGCCGCCCAGCCTGGGCATCAGCCACAGCCCTGGCTCTCAACATCAAATGTATGTCAAACCCACTGATTAGCAGTGGCTTGAAACAACCCGGTGACATATTTTTCCACTAGAAGCATATCAGTTTTTAGAGTGTTGTTCAGAAGAAGAAGGAAAAAAAACCCAACACTACTTCTGTGTACGGATTAACATTTTACTTTTCCCCCCACATCTGGAATGGCTTTGGAAAGTGTGTTTTCTATTTTGTGTTATATATAACACTGCTCAGTGCTACCTATTGACCTGCTCTGTTACAGTACCTGAGTGATGCACTGCCCAGTGCCTTGGCTCCATTGATCAGGTCTATCAGTGCTCACACCTCCCAATGCCCAGTGATACAGCAGCTGCAAAACACTCAATGAGCACTAAAAGGACACTGTAAACCATAAATCTTAATTTGTCCTTCAAAAATATTTCATACATACTATCACTTCCACTACCTTGGGTCACTTTGGTCATCTTTCTATGAACCTACATTGATTTTTTTTCTCCAGCAAATCACACTAGTTTCAGTAGCAAATAAATCGTCCTGTTTTCCTCTATTACTAAACCAAACCTCCTGTGAATGTGTTCCCAGAAGACTTGGATGCTCTCATGTAATTACACCCTGTCTGCATGCACAAACGAGTGATATCTGGAACAGTTTGCTGAAAATATGCCATGTTTGAAGTGTGAAACTGTATGAAAAATTAAATTTTTATGTGTGTTTACAAGGAATTTAAAAAGTCAGATGTAGGAGAGATTAACAGACATGCTAACACCTTTGGGAATAATAATAATAATAGTAATAATCTATTTCTGTGTACTTTATTGCCACATGGTCATTATCATATGATGACTCACAGTGCTTGCTGCACAATATAATAGGGAATGAACCATAAGGTGACCAGAAGTCCCCACAGAGTTGATGTGACTTACCAAAGGCTGCAAAGTTCCTCATTGGTAGATTTCCCTAGTAGATAATTTAGATCCTTCTCCCTTATACTGTGCTGTGGCCTTTGTGCATAGCAAACAGGGTAAATACAGAGTTCATCCAGGGGAAGCAAGACCCTCCCAGGACCTGTCATGGTTTTCTTGAAGCACAGCTATGCTCAAAAGTTGATGAAGCACCTGTCCCAGGGTCATGCTGCTTGTCCTTGTGCAAAGACACCAGAGATCCTTTATCCTCTTTCCCTCTGAGCATCCCATTTTAGCTCTGCTGATATTTATTTCTTTGGGGTGTATTAGGGACTGGCAACCCAAATGATGGATCACAGCTCCTGTATGTAATGTGCAAATGTGGGATGAAAGTGCAGAACTTGCCTTACAGGGATTATTACCTGGAAAATAAGTTCACCCTGGGGGAAATAAAAAAGTTCACGAAATAAAGCTGTTCGCAGTTTGCCTGAGTTGAGTTAGATCAGAAGAAGCTTATGTATAGGACAAGTTATTTTGGGTGTTGACTGGGAAGTTGGCAGCAAGAAGATTGTCTACCTGTCATCTTATTAAAATAGGGGACTATTTTTTCCAATGGCTTTTCTGGTGATAGTGGCTGTTTTTCAGTCTTTGGGCATTACTTTAGCATATGGATGAATACCATGGTATGAATGGATAGTCCCAAGGTCTGTAAGGTGAGATGAGGCCATGGGCTGCCTCACCAGTTCCCATAGGATGCAACCCTATGGTTGTAATGGTTTCATATTAATCAAGTGGTTTCACCACACCTAAAGATGCCCCTTAGTGCTCAGTGTGAACAGCTTGTCATCTTCTCCATAAGGAGCAATGGACAGCTGAGCAGCACTCTCCTCTCTCACCAGGACTTGCCCTCAGCTCCAGGCAGGAACTGATCCACCGCGTCTATGAAGCTGTACAGGAAAGTCTGTCAAGAGAGGATGGAAGCCCCATCCCTTCACTCATTTAAAACTTATCTGAATGAAAGCGCTGCCAGCAGGGAAGAACCCCAAGCTGGTGGGAGGAGGAGCAGCTGGGCCGCTTCATTTGCACGATTATTTATTTATTATTTATTCTCCACACAGCCCTTACCCATCACTGGGTGCAGCCAGCTTGCTGCACATGCAGAAAGGCTGTAGGAGAAACATGGGCTTCCCAGGTAAAAGTGGAGGAGGTAACTGCAGGATCCCAGTTTGAAGCAAGGTTTTAACAGCTCTGGCATGTTCTTGACCTAAAAATGCTGGCCCACAGCAGGTGTTCTTGTTGAACCACCTTCACAACTAACCAGCTGAGTCAAGGGTTATCAAGACACACTTCTCCTGAGTGCAGAAGGGTTTGCAAATCTGTAAGGTTTAAGACATCTGTGGCCAGTGGATCCCCTAGACTAAAAATAAAAAATAATACTGAAAACTGTGTTACCTCCCTGTGTTCAGCCTCAGCTCCAGAGCTCAGAGGATGCTCTGACCAACCATATCAAAACTCCTACACTCTCCACTCCTTCCTTGAAAATAGTTGGGATAATTCTTGGAAGCTGGTATATTTTTAAACAGGAAAATGGTTTATTTTCCGGCCAAGAAAGAGAATGGAAAGAGTTATGAGGATGAAAGAGTCAAACATAGTGAAAAGTCTGTGTTGGGAATGCACTCCTCCCCCTCCTGCCTCGACATCAGAAGGCAGGGAGGGTGCGAGACGTTCTCCTTCCCTTTGTATTTGAAAAGATTTAGATCTGTATTATTTTTAAGAAAGAAAACAATACGTGACCTAAACCAGCACAGCCTTCATTCTAGTGAGGAAGCCGATCTGTCCAGGAAAGGACTTTCTTATCTCAGGATATAACTGAAATCAGGCCTCCGAGGCTGTCCGTGCTCAGAGCAGTGATTTAGGCGTCTGCCGGGTAATACCCTGCTTGGTTTAAAATGTGGCGTTGGAATTAGATTTAATTCTAACTACATGGCTCAAGCACCAAGTGTTTTGAGGTTAAGACGCGGCATTCCCAGCTTTAAAGTTCGCCTGAGAGTTATTGCTTGATGTTGTAAATGGACTTAAGGACCGTAGGAGTCGGTTTTTCATTTCAGCCCTGATACAGTAAGCCACTTAAACACTTGCTTATGTCACACTGAAATAAAAGGGATTTATGGGCACAGCTATGTGCTTTGCTGAATCAGAGCATTTTTGCTGAGCGCTGTTTAGAGGAAACCATGAGAAATAACCTGTGCAGATGTCCCTGGGTGACGCTGGAGCCTGAGCGAGACTGGAAAGTGCTATGCAGAGGAAACGAGGAGCTCCTTGGGCAGGCCAGGAATTCTTTTGTCAGCTCTCAAGACAAAACAGGGAAATCACCAGGTCACTCAGCCTGTAGCTTGCCTTAATTTTTATCCCGTCGCTCCCTGTCGGATCCACACAATGGCTGGGTCATGCCGTTTGTGGTGTGCTTCCGCCAGGCTGACACCACAGCTGACACCATCCCACCTCATTTCTCAAGGAGGGCTCTTGTTTTCTAATTACTGAAGGTGTTTTTGCCTCTCCTGGCAAATGAGTATTTGAAGAAATGATCTCATCCCTTGATGCAACCCCTCTCAAACACATCCCTGTTCAGATCCCCCATGCGATGGGTGCTGTCAAGCTCCTCCAAGGATGGCAGCAATCCCTTCCTGCAGGATAGGAGAGATTTTTAAAGGGCTGTATCTGTAACCATGGTTTCAGCAATTTCATCTCCATTCCCTAATCCATTGGTAAGGCATTAATTTTTCAAGGGGTGGGATAAAGAGGCTTGCAGGGAAAGCCAAAGGCCTCGCACGTGATACATTTCTCTGGTCCTGTCAAACGTGTGGGAGATGATGCAATGTTGTCAGTGTATGTTTTCTGGCCTTTCAATCCGACTGTGGACTGTGTATGTATTTCACAGAGCCTCAAAGCACTTCCATCACAGGGAAACCTGTGCTGCATTGGAAGGTGAAGTCTTGTTATACATCAGCCATCAGCTACTTCTCTTAGCATTGACATTTTCCACATCTACATCTTTCCTTCTTCTCAGCTGCAAAGCTCCATTTGCCACTGAGTTCTCTTGAAAGGTAGGGCAAAAAAGGATGTTCCTGTTTCTTTGAATATGGAGCATCTTTGTTTTCTTACAGAAGAACTGCTGGAAGGTGGCAGATGCCTGAGAATATGGCTGGGATACCTTTCTCAGGGCAAAAAAACCCAACTCACTAACAGCTAACCTCTCCTGCTCCAGAGCATCAAATAGCCTTTCCCATAAAAAATCATAGCATGAACAAATTTTGAACAAAGTACTGTCCAATGGTTTACTTATTGTAGTCAGAAACATTGGTATGTCTTTATACCCCGTCTCTGGAAGTGTTCAAGATCAGGTTGGATGGGGCTCTGAGCAACCTGATCTAGTGGATGGCATCCCTGCCTTTGGCAGGGAGGTTGAAATGAGATTATCTTTAAGGTCCCTTCCAAACGAAACCATTCTGTGATTCCATGATTCTGTCGTGGCTTATTTCAGAAAACTCGGCCCATGTTCTGTAGTATGTCACTGACTCTGACAAACAGGACAAACTATATAGCCCTCTGCTCATTTTGCTGGGAATCTTGGGTCAAATTAAAAGCACTTTTCTCCCTCTTGAAAAATTAGTAACAACCCAGAGTTTCCATGACTTGTTTAGGAAAGTCTCTTGGAAATAAATGGTAAAAATTAGGATCATATTCAGAAACAACAGTTTTTCCTGACTCTCCCCTTCTCAGAGGTTTGAGCCACCAAGGTGCAGGTGGAAGCCAGCCTGCCTGAATATGGCCCATTTTGGTGAAGAGGAGAAGCATCAGGGGAAGGGAGTGTGTGTGAGAGCTTTGAACCTGGTCAGCAGGAGTTGTTCAAAAAGCAAGTAGATATGGCACTTCATGATATGGTTTAGTAGCTAAGGTGGCATTCAGCTGGAGAGTGGACTTGATGGTCTTGGAGGTCTTTTCCCATCTTAATGATTCTGTGACTGCAAAAATGAGCAAGCCCCAAGAGCAGAGCCCAGACAGTGCTGCTCCCCCACCAAGTGCAGAGTCAGCTCTGGCCATGTCCCCTCTCCCAGGTGCCCATCAAGGATCAGCCTTGTGACTCAGCTCTTTCTTTGCACAGCATCTCACAGCCTTCCTCATCCCAGTCAGTATTATTTATTAGGTGCTAATGCAGACCAGCGACTGGGGAGGATGTTCTGCCAACACATGGCATGAAAAGAAAGATAGTCCATTCCTCCAGGGTCTTGAAGTGTGAGTGTAGGACAGGAGATGGCAGATGGAGGCACGTGAAGAGGCAGTGCTGGTCAGTGTGACAGGCAGCCGCTGGCCAGAATGGCCCTGATTCAGCAAAGTGAATTGCTGCCACATGCATAAAGCTGTGCAGACATCAAAAACACACCGTTTTTTCTCCCTCCCTCTCTTTACAAGCTTAGGAGTTGCCAGGATGGGAAGGCAGTAAGAAGTGGTCAAATGGGAGCAGGATGTTTAATCTAATAGTTTACTGTAATCAGCGGGCTGTCATCTCTCCCTATCGCCTTTCAGCAGGTCTGTACAAACAGTGGGCAGAGTGACACAGAATTTTGTGGATTCACCACAGTAATTGCCTCCCATACAGGCAGCAAGCATTTAGGAAAGGTTTTGCCTGCAATTATAATTTCAGATTTGAGTCAAGGAAGAACACAACATATTCCTCTTTATTCCTGCAGTCAACGGCTAATGAAACGTGCCATGGATATTTATAGAACTGCCATTGTAAATAGCATTTGCATTTGGTGCCTTTGAGTTATTTAGTGTGACGGCACTTTCACCAGGAGGGTTTTTGCATTTTGAAAGGGAAAGGTTCCCTTTGGAGCCGTTTCCTCGAAACGCCTTTGCTGTTTGTGTTGGATGGAGCAGTTCTGTGGGCAGCTGTGATAATTTAGTGACGAAGTGACAGGCGCGCAGGGATTAGCTGAGCATGGTGAAGGTTTTTGGGCTGTGTCACAGACAGTTTATAGGATTCTCCGAGACAATGTTTGAGTTACAGTGAAGATGAATAGAGAGGAGAGCAGTCACCAGAGAAGTTCATGGCACAAAGCAAAACAACCGCCAGCCTGCCTTCCCTAGGAAACCCGTTGTGTAAATATTTGGGTAGGAGCCTCCAAAGGAGATTTAAAGTCTTATGATAAAGGTAACTAAAACGTCCTTTCCTTGAGAAAAACAGCTACAACTCAGAAGATCCCATGAGTAACCATAAGAGAGATTTCCTTTCTGCAGCATCTCTATGCTAGAGTGAACAAACATGTATGTCAGGACTTGTCACTGATGGATCTCAAAATGTTTTGTGAAGGAGGCCAGGATCACTCTCCCATCCTCAAGGTGCATAAGCCAAGGAGAAGAGAAAGAATGGATGCCCTGTGTATGATCAGTCCTCCTGCACACTAACCCAGCTGCACAAACACAGTGCTTCAAATCTTCCTGTGCCTTACAAGCAGTATCTGTGAGTATTGAAGATATATTATCCATAGTCTTTACACATTCATGTATAGAAATGACAGAGCTTTTTAAAAGCACTTATGCTCAGTTCTTCCAGCGCTCTGGGGTCATGCTGCATGTGCAGGCACTAAAAGAAGTGACAGATTTTCAGAAAAAAATGTGACTTACTGGGCTGTTTTTTTGGGGAAAAAATGTGTTCTGTATTTTGGCACATAATTTCCATCTGAGTTTGTGTTAAGTCTGGCCCATGAGATGCACGTGGCCCATATTCACACCCAATACGTGCAGCTCCCTGCCATATGGATGAACTGTTAGCACCCAGGAGTGTGTAACACAGTCCCACCTCTTCACATGTCTTGAGAAGCATTGGAAATCTTAGGGACTGATGTGGATACAGCATCCTGGCGGAGCTGTAGCTGATCAAGCAGCAGGCATAACCATGGTGCTCACCTAGGAATTGTCTCACCTCGCTTGAAATGTCTGAAGGGTCTTCCTGCTTTGAGCATCAAGAGCATGTCGACTGTCAGGTTGAACTAGACATTTGATTTATTTCTTTCTGGACTTAGGAAGGAGGGCTCTTGCCTACCAGAAGGAAAGTGGGGGACTGTGTTGGTACAGGAAATCTCACTCACTGAGCTCACAGTGAAACCCAGGACTTGATCAGGACTGAACTCCCTGCTTCCCTAGCACATCAAGTGTCCTCTTCTGTTAACAACTCTGTTCAACCATTATTTCTTGTCCCTTTGCTGGGATTTTGCTTTTCCAGGGTAAAGGGAAAGTTATGCCTTTGTGCCTCTTAGCTCTCAGTTCTCCCCATCCTTCTCTGGGTAAGAACCATGGAAAAGGCTCCAGCAGCCTTCCCCCATCCAAACTCTGATGCTGCTCAGCTCATTTTGGTGACCTCCCGCTCGCATCTATAGGATTTTGGCATTGATATCCCTTCTCTTATTGCACAGGGAGGCAGAAGGGGCCCCTGAGTTGTTGCCCAAGAGCCAGCCACAGCCTCATCCATGGCAGTGCAGCAAAAAGAGCAGAGCAGCCAATTTGCACAGCATCAGAAGCAGCATCTTTCATCCAGGCAGACTGTGCTAAATCAGTTCCTCCTTGCTGTGCTTTGAAACGTTCCTGTTTCTTGCTCTGACAAACTAGCAGAGTTTGTATTGATCTGGTGATGCAAAAAAGCACATAATGTGGGCTTCAGACACCTGGTGGAATAATAAAGCAGAAAGGAGGGAGGGCAGGACCATAATATTTTAACATATATCAAGTAGGAAGCCTGTCTCTACCTTCTTTGCTTTTCTCTTGAAAAGCACCATTTGTTTCTAAGTGAAATGAAAAGCCCTGTGGTTGGGCATCCTGTCTGCAGAAGGAAATGCTGTAGCAGATCTCCAGCTCCTGGCCCTGCTGAGCTTCAAGAGATGTTCATGAAATGCCATGCAGTTAGTCAACCCCCATGTGCTGCATTTCAGAGCTTCACCTTATTCAGATATTTATTCATGTTACCAGCAGTTTGCATTTGGGATTTCTTTAAGCAGTGAAAGCACTAAGGGGTTATGAAACTCTGGGTTGAAAAAGCGTGGAGAGCTCAAGAAGCTTCACATGGAAAGCAAGTGCTTTGCTGAAACACTAAAGCACAAAGTCAAACATCTCAAAATTTTCCCTCTTCTCCCTTTCCCCTTCTTTTATTCTTACTTCAACTTTGTTACAACTGATGGAGCATAACACACAAAAGCTGGACTATGTTCCTGTCCCCGCCGTCGCCACGATAAACTCACTGCTTTATCTCTCGCCTTGGGTAAACTCATATTAAAACTGAAATATCAATGCATCCTCCCCATCTTGGGGATGCAGCAGATATGTGACAGTAAGAGGACCAGGGAGATGCCAAAGCAGAGGTCATGCACTCAAGAGGAGCAGTCACTGGGGTAGCAAAGGAAGTTTGTGGTTCTTTGCACCCAAGTGAATGTGACCCACACAACTTTTGTTCCAAGCCCTTCTCTGAGCCTCTGGTGTAGATTTTCAGCTGAGCTGAAAGCTGTTTAATAGTGAAAAATCTCATCCACCATACTAGTAATACACCTTAGGAGAAGCCATATTTTGCATAACATTGCTTACCAGAGGAAACTCTAGTAAGACAGTTTATTGCCACGGCAGTAACTGGCTGACATTTATGAGAAGCCTTGTTTTACAAGGGTTTTTTTTGGCTGCAATGCCAGTGCTCCAGTTGTGCTCATGGAAAAAAGAGAAGGAAAATGATGTTACTTGGCGTGCAGGATGCTCAGAGGTGTGCTGATATGAATAATGAAAGAGGGTAAAATCTGCATGCATTGCATGGGAATGTGCGTTCCAGGATTGTGAATCTGGGGTAAGTTGAAGGGAAAAGGTCATTTAGACTGAAGTTTTCTCATAATAAACTCTTTATCTTGCATGGCTAGATAGAGGTTCAACAGAGTTGTTGGAACATTTGAATTTTTGCTTTGTGGAAGAGGCTGGGGCAAGGGTAAGACTGCTCCAATCAGCCCCCCGAGAAGGGGGAGATGGATGTGGGACAGAGTGGGCAAGAGGGAGGCCAGGAGCACAGAGAAGAGCCTGATAGGCTCCTGTGCCAAGAGACAGCAGGATAAGGGTGATGCTGCTGGACATGGCCAAGGCTGCATATCCCATAGCAATGGTCATGCAGTGCCTGGGATCTTGAACAGGCAAAGTTGATGGTGGAGCATCCACCACTGCCTCCCAGATGCCAGCACATCCAGCCCCATCAAGCCACAGGAGGGGTGATCTTTAACCTGCACAGCTGAAGCAGAAAGCTTCCTCAGTTGTCCTCAGTTAACCCCCCAAGCCCACTTCTCCCTGCTCTCTGCAAGGCGGCTTTGCATCAGGGGCTCAGCTCAGCTGGCAGTGGTGGGAAGAGGTGAGGGATGAGGGTAAGAATGCCCAGGAGGCTGCAGCACTCATCCCCAGCAGCCTGCCAGGCTCCTGTGGACCCGCTGCTCCCCTCTGGTGATGCTTTCGGACTCTCCATGGAAAGTAATATTAAATTGATCTGAGGATCCATGCAAAGCAAAGGAAGTTGCCTTGGTTGGAGAGTGGTGGGTCACTGGGAGCTGTGGGGCTGAGCTGGGTCTGTGCCACCATGGGCCCAGGTATGCATGAGTGTCATGGGGTGAGCCCACGCTGCGGGGGGCTGCCTGTGCTGCCTAAGTCGTGCTAAGGAAGGGATTTCCAAGAGCCAAAGAGGCTTAAAGCAGTCCATATCCCATTAACAGATAGTGGGATTGTGCTTGTTCCTGTGCCTGAAGGACTTTCCTGAGCTGAGCCAGCTTTTATAACTCTGCAAAGCAAAGGTGCTCCTTGCTTATGGTGCTCTATAGGAGAGGAGAGCCGGGAAAGGGCTTGATGCACTGTAGAGGAGTTACCTCAGATCACAGCTCATTTATTTCTTAGAACCCCAACCTGGACCTCAGAAATCTCATATAAGTCTTGTATTCATAATAGTTTTATTGATACACTTTGTTAACAGTTGTAATAAACTATACTGGTAAAGAAGCACCTTTGAACCAGTACAATGATAGCACAACTGGTTCCTATGGTACCTCTTAAATTGGACACCCCAAGCAGGACAAGCACTTTTTGGGGTTCAGGACCAGACAGGCAGCTCGTGCTGCTACAGAAGCACCATCAGCACGGCCCAGGGAGGAGCCCTGCTTGCTCCATGCTACCTGTGGCTGGATCACTGCTGTTGAGGGGTTTGGGGAAACTTGTCTGGTTGTCTCTCCACCAGCCAAGCTGGCTGCAGAGCTGGAGGCTGCAATATGAAATGTTGGGGCCCCTGCAAACCATCCCCTGGCCCCACTGTACACATTGGAACAACCTTCTCCCAGCAGCTGCATCCGAGCAGGCGCCAGATGCTGCTCCATAACAGCTACTGGGGTGGCTTTTCTTTTTCCCCTTCCAGACTTTTCTTTCCCCTGGTGCCAAANAAAGAAAGGGAAAAAAAAAACTCAAAAGCACTGCAGTGAATGAAAGCCCCCAGCTTGTGCTGGGGAAGGCAGCAGCCGCGTGCCGAGCTGGAACGCCGAGAGCTCTGACACATGTGCCTCTTCTCTCTTGCAGATGACGGAGGGTCGCAGATGCCAAGTGCACCTCCTTGATGACAGGAAGTTGGAGCTCCTTGTTCAGGTAGTACCTGCACGTTTCGCCATGTGATAGTTTGCTACAGCTGTGGGTTTTCACTGGGGTGGGGAGAGAAAAGGGTTTTCAGCTGGTTCTCTCAGCAACTTCACGCTGTGATTGCCTGCAGAGCTCAGGGAAGATCCATTAGTGCTGTCTGGGAAGGATCTGCAAAGGCATATCTGTGGGAAGGACTAATTCAGGACATATTTTGCTTTATTCTGTGCCAAAACTGTCCCAGTTCCTGCTAGTGAGATAGAAAAGCAGCTCTGGTCATTTTTTGACAAAGTCACTGTATCACTTCACTATTTTTTTGAGGTACTGCTTAGCTTTGAGAAGTTTATTGCATCTGCTTAAAATACATACAGCATTTGTTTTTGTTTTCTCTACTTGCCATCTTAAATTATTGGAGGTCAGTGCTGGACTCCACACTGTGCCCATGCACCCACCTGCACCAGGAGCACATCCAGCAACAGAAGAGGCTGCAGCAGTGCCTTGGGCAGTCATTGCTTGTAGGGTGTAAATCATGTGTCAAACACAAATATGCCTTAAAATAAGTCGGTGCTTCATCTGCCTCATTTTTTAGTTTTGGAAACCAAGAAAAACGAAAATTAGAAGCAGTGAGAGTCTGGTGGTGGCTGTTAAGGATGGGCTGATGGAAACTGTAGCATCCTGCACTTTCCTGACAATTTTGGCTCCCGTCTCAGAGATCTGCATAGGGTTAATAACAAGAATTAGAAGAATGTCTTTCCTTTTACAAAGGCTTCGGGCCAGCCACAGGCAGCCCAGGCAGCAGGAAATGAAACTTCCCATAGCACCCAAATCCCCCGGCTGCAGCTGATAAGCTGGGAGGGGGGGCAGGATCCTACCCAGCACCGGCAAACCTGAATGGGGATGGCTGATGGCGACTTGAATAGACGGAAGCACATTCAGCCTCACTTTCTGGAAAGTCACTTAAAAATACCATTACAAACATGTTAATGGGTAATGGTTTTTAAGTACAGTCATCAAGGAGGTGAAATCCCTCAGCTCCCTGTGACACTTAGTGTTTTCAGAGAGTGCTATGAGCCAGGCCAGACCTGGAATGAGAGCAGCTAAATCAGGATGACTAATTAAAACAAAACACAGTGCCAATGATCTTTGCATGGTGAACACCCTTGCACCCAGTTGACTGAAGCTTTGCAGCTGGCTGGGGGAAGTTCAGTCACCTTCATCACAAGGACACAGCACTTGGCTTCCCATTTCATCTAAATGCCTTTCCTAATTTTTCTTAGTTCAATTAAAAATGAATGGGCTATTGGAGAATAGCTCTGCTAAAGCACTGCTCACTATATTAATAATCACAGCTTAAAATATACTGCAGGAAATCTATGTGAGCTGCCCTGGCCAACCTGATTATTTGAGGTTTTATCAATGACACTAAAAAAACACAGGAAGATGACAGGCAATGAGGCCGGTTTGGGGAGCTCTGTTTCCACTTCCAAGTGAGCAGAAATGGTATCACATGATACTATGTTTTTTCAAGTGTTTGGTCACACCTTCAGTGGGAATTCCTCATAATCAATATAGAAAGTGAATTGCTCTGTAAATCACACTACCTAGTTAGCAAGTGACCCCTGGTTGAATTTTTTTCGTACAATAAATCGTTTTGTTGTTTTCAAGTAATGCGTGAATGGGGAAAGCCAAGGAGGGGTGATGATGAAAAATTCATGCCCAGAGAAAGCTTAACCTCTGCTGCATGCAGGTTGATTTAGATCTCTGAATACCTCTGTGTCCCTGTATGTACAGGATTGTCCACTGAGGTATCTCAGATGCTTTTCTGGCTTAATGAGGTTTTTCAATGCTGTTAGGTAGCTTTTACTCAGGGCAAAATCACTTTTGGGTGGAGCAGATGAAGAGAAAGTGAGTGTTTGGACTCAAGTATGTCTGTAATACTAATACTCTTTGCAGCTGTGGCCTCCCTGTAAAGCATGGGCTAAGCTGAGTGTTGGGATGGTCCTAGAGCTGGTCCATTGGGGCAGGAGCAGGCTGGTGTTACCCAGATGAGCAGCTCTTTGCCCCATTGGATCCTCAATTGACTGGGCTCCCTCCAGGAGCAACATGCACTTTGCTAGGGGAAATCTCACCAACTGACCTGGATTGTTTGTACCTCATTGTGAGATTTCAGATAAAAGCTGCTTTGTAAGTTCTGAGCACCATTATTTTTATTATTATTACCTTATCTTGTAGTTGAACTGAATAAGAAGCTGTAAATAAAATGTTCATCCAAGCCCAAGCTTCTGGCTGTCACTTCAAAGCTGTATTTTTCTGTAGGTGTCTTGCCATGGGCTGGAACAGAGTCTTGTTTGCTGTTTTTTGCCATGAAAGAGGTTCCTCCAAAGCTTTGTTGGGCCTTAACACCTAGAGACCTGCATTGGCTTGAATTGCTCAAGAGTGGAGCTCTTAAATTCTCATGTGAAATTTCCTCCTTCCCACCACTTCAGCGTTTCTGAGAAGTTTTTCCATAGCTAATTTCACACTCCTATGGCAAATTTAGGAGAGATCTCTGGGAATCAGTAGAACTGATTTCTTTGCCACGGGTGAGATCTAAATAGTAGACTAACCTGGATCTGGCTGTACACAGCCTTGCAGCACTTGTATGTGTAGTATCAGGTGCTCTGCTTAGAGAAGTGTTAGGGATCCTGCTCCTATGTTTTCATGGAAAGGGTTGGGCTGGCAGGGATCTTAAAAATCATCTAGTTCCAACCCCATTGCCATGGGCAGGGACACCTTCCACTAGAAGTGGTTGTTCAGAGCTCCTCCAACCTGGTCTTGAACATGTCTGGGAGTAGGGCAACCACAACTTCTCCTGGTAACCTCTTCCAGTGCCTTACTACCCTCTGAATAAAGCATTTCTTCCTAACATCTATTCTAAATCTCTCCTTTTTTAGTTAAAAACCATTCGTCCTTATCCCATCACTGTCTGCCCATGTAAAAAGTTTCTCTCTCCCTTTTAATAAGACCCCTTTAAGTACTGTAAGGCTGCAATAGGGTCTCCCCAGAGCCTTCTCTGCTTCAGACTGAACAACTCCAGCTTTTTCCACCTGTCTTCATAGGAGAGGTGCTCCAGCCCTCTGGTCGTCTTTATAGTCCTCCCTTTTTGTGTGGAAAAACCAGCAGAAGAAGCTGGGTCTGACTGAAGGAAAGAGCTGGGTGCAGATCCCTGCAACGGATGCAGGAGGGCTCCTGGAGCATCTTGAAACAACTCTGGCCAGTGACTCTGGGGAGCTGAAATTATTTCCTCTTCTGCCTCCAGTGCTGCTGGGCAAAACCAGATGCATCTGGGAACGATCAGGGTGTTTGCAAAAAGCAGTATATTAAGCAAATGTCTGTGAATTAGCCGTGATCAGACTCGGGGGTTTATGAATATGTTGTCTGAAACATATCAATTGGCAGGTAATGAGGACCATACCTCAGGCTGCAGGAGGATGGAGACTGGTAATGGTGGTCCTGCAGCTGCTCACAGGACTCAGCAGTGGCTCAGTGCAACAGTTCTGCCAGGCCAGACTGAAACATTTCAACATTTAACATGCAGATCTCTCCCAAAACTACAAAGACCCCTCTGACAGGCCACACAGCAATTGCCAGTGGGACCCCCCAGGCATATATGTTTTATTTGCATTACCACACACCAAAAGTGAGATTTTGGCTCAGAGACAGCATTTATAACCCCTTCTGTGAACGCTGGCTTGCTTGGGTGTTGGCACATAACACAAGGGCTTGGGGTTACCACCATCAGGAAAGCAGTCCTGGCTTTAGGCAATCAAAGGGTCTTGACCACAGTCTTTTCCTCCCAAGTTGAGTGACTGCAGAGTGCTGCAGCAGCTAAGCAAAAGCAGAAACCAAGGCTCTGAGGATAAAAGAAAACCCTCCCCAATGTGTTTTGTCAGATAAATGCTGAAATTTAGAAGGGCTAATCATAAACGGAGACGGAGGAGGATCATATGGAAATCTCTTCCTGAGGGTCTGAAACTCAAAGCCTGTTTGACTTGGGATTAGGCAGAAGAGTTGCATTTGGTGTGTGTTTCATTTGATAAATGCCTGTTGATAATCTTGGGGTTTGTGGCAAGTTTACATAGCGTGCTTTTTTGACAGTTTTTTCTGTCTGAGCAGGAGCAGAGTGTGGCTCCTTGGATCCTAGAATCTGGGGTTTTTTCCTGTTTCTGTTTGATGCATGTTTAGTTTCTAACAGTTGTGGGGTTCTTTTAAAGTGTTTGGATTTATCCAGCTAATCCTTTTCAGCGAGTGAGTCCCTTTTCTTGCTTCTGGAAAATGGATTTCCTCCATTCCCCACTCGCAGCCTCCCTATCTGTTATATTATTTCCCAGTGACCGTGTATCATTTGTCTGCTGCACATGAAAGGTTTGCGTTCCTTTATTTAAAGACTTTTGCGTAATTGGCAATTCGTTCCTTTTCATGTGGGTTTTATAAACATGGCTTTTTTTTCTGGGATGGCTGAATCAGGCAGCCTGCCTTGATCCCGGCTCCTGTGCCGGTTGCTGGTGCCTGTTATCTGACAGCAGCTCCGGCAACTGTCATCCAAAAGTGTTAAGCCTCCTAATTCTTTCTCTCTGGAGGAGTTATTGCAGAAATGGAGCTCATCTGAGGCTTGTAGCAGAGCTGTCTGTGGGGTCTGGAGGCTCTGAAATTTGATCATAGGAAATAACTGGGCAATTTGTTTCTAACCTTCTCCCCAAGAAGCACTGAGCCAAATTTGGAAGAGTCAGGGAGAGACAGGGAGGTCAGCACAACCCACAGGTTTTTTGGTGATTAACCCACCGATATGTCCATGTTGACACTTCTTGAGTAACTCTTCTTGCAGCATTTCTATCTCCCAGCTGTGATGCAAGTGCATCCAATTAACAATGATACATGTACACTCCCAGCCAAAATTTATGGAATGCACAGAACATCCCTTTCCAACCTTTCTGCCTTGTGCAAAACCAACTGCTTTGGGCAGGTCAGGAGTCTTTCAGGAGCCCAGGACTTGCTTCCAGTGTGCCTTCCATGCTTCAGCATTTCATCCCCAGGAACTGCTTCCAAGCCAGACTGGGAGATGCTGGAGCTGTGAGCCAGCGCTGGTCTGGAAACGTGCCTCGTGGGCTGCTGACTCACTGCCATGTGGATGGCTGTCACCAGCGTGGCTGTCCCAGTGGAGAAGCTCAGTTCAGGGCACAATAGTGTTCCTTGCTCCCCTGGGCTCACTGGCACTCGGCTGAGTCACGCTGTCCTGGGGAAGCAGTGGCATCTTTTGAGAGCAATAACTTCACTAATAATAATGGTTAGAAGGAGAAATAAAATGTTTTGCTTTCCTCCCAATAATCTGTTGGAGTTTTTGCAAGATTTTCAGTACTGCTTGTGATCAGAAAAGTGCAGCCAGTGGGGTTTTTACCTGTGTTTTCTTGCTGCCTCACTTCTGTATGCCAATCAGCAGGGTGGTTATCTAGGCTGGCACAGAGGAAAAACTGCAAAGGCTCCCCTTTAGGTGGTACTGAGGATGGCACCTGCCTGCCATCAGGAGAAGCTGTCTAACTTTGGATACAGGTTTAGCATGTGGACCACAGCAATATATCCCATCCTCAGAGTGGGATAAAAAAGCCCCAGGATGGCCTCGATCTCCCCTGGGAAATCACAAAAATTGCAGAAGAATGGGGTCCAACCCTGCTCCACTGCCAAAACTGGGGATCCTTTTGAAAACATCAGCTCCAGGGCTGATGCAGAACTGCAGCCTCACGGCCCTGACCGTAAATGGAGACGTTTGGGTGCCAGTAGCTGTCCTTGCCATGCAGCTCTGTTCCCTGCAGTGCTTGCAGGCTCTGCTCCAAAGGCATTTTTAACCATCGCTGTGGGAGTCAGCGACAGCCAGCGCTGGGCTGGGGGTGAGGAGGCAGGAGCGAGGAAGGGGGTGAGTACTACCCTGCCAGCCCCACTGCCCTCCCCTACACGCTTGCAGGAGCAGCATGGTGAATATATTGTTGGGATTGCCTGTAGGGCATATTCTGTAGGGCATGGAGAGCTGGGGTGGGCTGGCAATGATGCCCTTGGTGAGTGCCCAAGGAAGGATCCCTGCATCCATCCCCTCTTCCCTCCCAGCTTCTCCATACTTGCAGTGAAGCAGCTGAAAAATGTCTCTTCTGCTTAATAAAAGGGCTCAGAATTGACTTGACTACTGTCCTCTGAGTGGCTTTGAAGTTTGTCAGTTGGTGTGTTGCTCTTCTCAAAAAAAAAAAAAAAAACAGGCATGTTTTCTGTAGGGCAGGCAAGTAACTGGAGACCAGGCTGAACTCAAGTGGAGTTTTCTACTAGAAATCTGGCAGGATCCAGTCCCTCACATTGAGAAGATGTGCAAACATTGGATTTGGATCATAATTTAATATGGGTTGGAGTTGAAGGGGTGCCTTTCACTGCCTCCCAGGTCCATGTTTGAGACTTTTGATCATTTTGAGCATGGCTGCAAATGCTACAAATGTATGGCTGGCCTTGGTCACCATGGAGTGGGGAGGGGTGGAGGGCAGATTGCTCTGCCAAAAGGGAGGTGGGAGCTCAGACTGTCAATTCATGTCTGTGCTCTCACTGAACAACCAGTAAACTATAAGCTAAGAGCTTTTCTGATGTAAAGTTGTCTATTTACAAAAAAAACATTTAGTGTTGCTCCAAGGGGAATGTGGTGCTGGAAGCATGGTGCTGGGAGCACTGTTGGCTTTCCCAAACAGCACACATCCAGCAGACACAGTTGCTGGGCAAAACCTAGATGTCATCTTTGACTGCATAAATGGATAAATGAAAAATGGGCCATGAGAGCCAGGTCTGCTCCCAAACTCATCCTTTCAGCCAGCAAGGTGTGCCTTTATTGAGCTGCTCTGCAGAGCCTCTCTAATTCCCTCAAAAAGCATCCAACACCACTAACCATGGCTTACAGAGTTTCTGGTGTCAGACTGGAGAGCTGTTATCTTGGGGGGTCAGGTCTCAACTTAGGCTCCAGCAAACCCAGAAGTCCACAGAAGTCAAGCCTGGAGGGGAGAGTTATGAGGGCAAAACTGAAGAGTTTTGGGACAGGAGGCAGGAATTAACATCTCAGAGGGAAATCCTGATCCAAGCTCAGAAATTAGGGGTGAAGAGTCTCTGCTGGGTGCACTGGCTTGGCTCCATTAATGACAACACAGTGGTGCTGGTCCAAGCTCAGCAGTTCCCGGGTGTGCTGGTACTGCAGGCTCCCCTGACCTCACCATGGGTGAGGATGGACACAGCCCCTGTGCTGCTGACAGCACTCAAGGCATGGACCTGCTGAAGGAGAACCTGTCAGCAAGGCATGCTGTGCAGAGCAAGCTGTCAGGTCATGCTCATCGGTGAGGTTCGTGGGGAGCAGGATTTGAAGAGGTCAAGTAGGGTGCACAGCTCCGGGGAGGGATCAGCAGCAAGCCAAATGGACAGGGAGCACGGAGAGCCTCCAAGAGGATCTGGCATGCAGCGAAGGTCAATCTGGTCAAGCAGCTCTAGAGAAAGAAAAGCTGTGTCTCAGAAAGGCAAGACTGGAAATTAATGAAACCCAGCAGGGAGAGCTCAGCCCATCCAGATTTGTTTCTCAGCATAGGCATGGGAGGAGCATCAGCAGAAGCTGGGACAGGTGGAGGCAGGGGACAATAGCTGCTGGGAGCAAAGTGTCCCCTGAGAGTGAGTTGGGTCAGGACTGACCTCACCTTCTGTGTCTTGAGGAATTTAACTGGAGGAGAGGAGGCTTCCCTGGCATAGCAATGCTGCACATTCCCATCGTTCTGAGCTGCCTAATGGTTTCTGAACAAAGCTGAGAGCTGGTTTCCCCCTTTTGTGCCCTAAGACCCCCATAACTGAGCCCTGCACGTCTGTCAGGTGCCACATGAGGAGCCTCAGGGAACAGACTCCACAGCAAAGTACTTACAGCCTCATAAGGAAATAAACTGAGAATGGCAATCATTGTCCTCCACGGAGTGAAATGAGGGTGTGATTTCCAAGGGCCTGCGTAATCAATATCCCTATTATCAGTCTTCCAGAATAAATTGCATTTAAACTAATACAGGCTGGGGAGCTATCCATGAGCTGTCAGGAGAGAGATAAGCTGAAGACACATGTTTATTCATACTGCATATGCTGAGAGCTGGATATTCTTTACAGCTGGCTGAATGGGGGCGAAGATATTCAGCAAATTTTTTTCAGTTCTTCTGCTAAAATTTGTCAAATACCCTTAATTCTGAACACACCTGGAGCTTTTCAGACTTACATAGTGGGCTGGTATTAATCCCAGTAAAACAACTGGTGAAGGGAGAAAACTTTCCTTTCTAATGAGATAAATCCTAAAGTTTTGTAGAGAATCAGCAATTTAAATTGTCCTGATGACCTCCCACCACATACACCAGTATAAGAGTGGCACACCCAGCATCAAATGGGTCCACTACAGAGAAAATGTCTCACTCACAATTACTTGAGAGAAACTCAGAAATTCAGTATTGTTTCTGCCTAGCTCAGCTGCTCCATGGCTTCAGTGGAGCTTTTGTTCATGCCTGGACCAACCTGCCAGTGTCCAACAGTGGCAGTGAAATATGTCATTGTATCCCATGAGATGCTGCTCCAGACATGGACAATCTAATGTCCCTCTGCATTGTGTCCCCCTCCCTGGGGCAAGTGCAGGATCTGCTCAGCTGTGAGGCACCAACAAGCTCAAGAAGGGAAATAAATTAGATTTAGCAGTGGGACAATGAGGCTGAAATGCACAGAGCTCCTTCTGCTCTCCACCTCTGCTCTTTCGTGGGGGACTAACCCTTGTGTTGGTGCCAAATCCCATCCCTCACCTCCAGCCCTGGCTTACCTGATTTGTTCCATGGCAGGCAGCAGTAAGATTCATCTCATTTAATTTAAGGCATGTACAGCATGGGTATCTGTGCCTGAGCCAGGCTTTTAGAGGTGGGGAAGGGAGAAGGGCACTTGGAGGGCACAGCTGAGCTCATCCTAAAATGAGTTATGCCCCTTTCTCTACTCAGCTGCAAAAGGACTCTGCAGTCAGCTCTCGCGTAGGTCTTCAAGATGTGGGTGATTGTGTATGGTCAGATCTGTCCTGTTTTGGCTCCAACTCCTCTTTTTATGTCCCTCCTGGCTCAACACGGAACCCAAACAGTGAATTCAGGTGGGAAAGTGCTAAAAGTGGCACAGGACAGAAGCTGCCTCCTGGAAGGAAATGGAAATAGAAAATTATTTTTTTATAGTGTGGTCTGAGTGAGCAATTTTGAAAAATGATAATGCATGTACCAGGTGCTTCCAGGAGATACTGAACAGTCCAGGGGAGCGTAGCTCAGAAGAAATGATGAGAGAGGTAGCACAGCAGATTGGCTTTCAAGCGAAGGTAAAAAATCTGCATTTCCAATAGGAGCCAGCATTTCAGGATGGAACATTTTCCCTTATTGCTGCCATCGGACTGTGCAGTACAAATACGAGTCTGATAGTGAATGAGCGATGCCAGGCTTGATTGTCTAAGCTGTGTTGCTCAGCTTATAGAAAATTGTTGTCTATTCCCTTTCCTTTTCAACCTCAGTGAATGCAGTTTAGACAAAGGATCTCAACTTTCAACCAAAAGGCAATTTCTTTGATGAGAGTTTCAGCTGCAAGTGAGGCTCCTGGGCTCAGGGCCATTGCATGTAATGAGCATTAAAGGATCTTTAACTGTTACTGTCTCACTGGGAAATTACTTCCTTTCCCTTTCCTTTGCTGCAGGTAACCCAAAGCAGGCAGCCATGGCTGAGTGGTGTCAGGTGGGAACGGTTTACCTGCAGTGATGGATTCAGGCCAGTTAGTTTAGAGCAGCCTGTGTGTGCTCACACAGACATGGGTTTGAACATCACACCTGGCAATGGCACAGAGCAAAGCAAAAAGGAGCTGGATCCAGCACCATGGTCCTGCCAGCAAAGGCTGCTGGGGTTAGTTCACCTCACTGCCTGTGGCACATGAGGGACAGGAGACACCTGTGACTACTTAGGGGTCAGAACAGGCACGTGAGGAGACCACGCTGCCCTTCCTGAGGGAGACCTGGGTGCTCCCCAGCACTGCTTACCCTCCCTCCCCCACTCCACCTACAGTCCCCTCTGCTTTTGTCCAGGATAGTGTTTTTTAGGCCCAGTCTCTTTGCAAATGATGCAAAATGCCATTCCCAAGTGATAGAGCAAATCTCCATCCCCCAACCTTTGCCATATTTCCAGTGTGTGGCTCATTGGTCTTTGCTGTCTTTTTTTCTGGGTAGTGCCTACTTCTGAGGAAGCTTTGGGCTATCTGATGTCGAAATGGATTTGTCTCTCGTTTGGGTGGATTTTTTCCCTGAGTTCCCCTCCTCCCTCAGGGCTGCACTAGCTTGCTGACTGCAGCAGGCCCATGAGTTGGGTGCCTGGAGAAGGAATGAGGCAGTCCCAGCGTTGGCTGTGAGCACAGAAAAGCTGCCTGTGGCTTTCTTGTCAGCTGTGATACTGGATGTCATCAGATAAACCATCAGCTTTTCTAATTTTCAGGACAGAGGAGGTGGCACTTGGCTTATAATTGGGTCATGCTTTAAAAAAACCCCTGCATGACCTCATCAAAAGCAACAAGACATGTTCATTCTCCTCTTACATTCCTGTCCCAAGCTCTCCCGGAGAAGCAAACCTTTTGGATGAGAGGTTGTTAATACAGATAGGATGTCTTTTACATCTATCTGCACTCAGACATGGCTCATTATCATTATGTTTGAACGAAAACTCTTCTGTTATTACCTCTGCTGGGAAAATGCCCATATTTGGGGAGGAAGAAGCACAGTTCTAAACCTACCTTGGGAGGAAGCTTCAGTCTCTGTCCCAACTTAGCAGCTATCTTGGTAGCAGATGCTTGGCGGTAGAACCAACAACACATGCCAACTCTGGAAGGTTTTTTTATCTTTGGGAAAATTGATTAATAGTATAGATTTTGGGTTTGTGATTTATTCCTATTTTTTGAGATAAGTCTTAACTCCTCTGTGCTGCCTGTCTCCAGCATTCCCATTACTGGAACAAGCATAATCCCTCCTGTGCAAGTGACAGCAGGCTAGCACTGCAGCCTGGTCCTCATCACTCTACCTTCAGGAGCTGCTGTCCCCTTCACCCTTGGAATAACATGAGGGAAGTAATACAGGCATCCCCTCATCCTCACAAGGGCACAGGTACATTTTGGGCCACTGGGTTCAAATGGCTGCCAAGCTTTCTCATTGCTGGGTGGATAACCCTGTGGTTACCCTGGAGGATGGAGGAATAAATCCGAGTTGGAGCAGGAGGTGCAGCAGTGAGTAGATGTGACCTGGCAAGATCATGAACAGGCCAGCAACTTTCAGCTCTTCCTGGTCCTCCTGACTTGGCAGCCTAGACAATATGAGACTTCAGCTTGTCATTACTTGCTGGTAATGTCCCTAAGTTACACCTGTCTCCTGGAAGAAGAATGGAGTGAAGAGATTTGCCTTTGCCCATTTTAAGAATAAAATAAAATAAACCAGCCAGGCCATTTACACTTCATTTCCCTTCCCTGCTTTGAAGCCAAGAGAAGCACTTCATGTGTAGAGTTGTTCTGACCCACACAGCGATGTGGGCAGGGCCACTGCTTGTGCTTCTCCACTCCCTCTGATATTTATTGAAGGACACCATCCCAATATACGTGCATCAACCCTGTGTAGCAGCCAGGCCCTTGTGTGGGACAAGCCTCCAACTGCTGAGCAGTTCCAACTTAGAAAGATTGAGGGTTTGGCTATAGCACTGGGATTCTCTTGGGTACCAGAAAGATTGGGTTTGAGATAAATTTATTTCTGTCTTCCGAGGATGTTTCAGCAGTGAATGCCTAATTAGAATCCCTTTCCACTTAGACATTGTGTTTACAGCTTTGTCATCCCTATGACTAGTGGGCAGGGGATGAACAAACCTGTTTTGTGATGTTCAACTCTTTTAAACCTTATCTTCTCATTTGAATTTTACTGTCTTCTGAGCAACCAGAGGGTTAGTATCTACTGGCATGCTCTAAAGAGGAGGAAGCACCATCCATGCCCCCTGGTCTGTCTTGTGGGTACTGGACAGCCATTTCTGACAGCTTCTCACTCTTCTGTTTCCCTCCACTCTTCTCACAGGCAGGGACAAACTGATTCTACAGGCAGCAGCTGTAAGAAACCTCCCAGTGAGTTCAGTGTCTTTTTTTCCCTACACACATATCCCTTTCAGAGGGTTTCTGATGCTCCTTCAGCAACCAAACCTCCATCTGCATGCTCCAGCATGACTTTGTGTCCAACTATGGGGAGCAGAGAGTGAGATCTGATGGCAGGATTCAATCTGTTTCTGAAGATGGGGATTCCAGAGCCAAATGTTTCCAGAAATCAGTGGTCGTTTTTATATGTGTTCAGGATTCTCTCAAGTTATTCAGCAAATGTTACTGAGACACTGATGGTCAGGCATACTCGGTGTGATTCAGAGCTTGTCACAAGCATTTTGCACAGCTCTAGCTCTTGGGCTTTTGTGAGTGGTTTTAAAGCAGCCCATTCCCTGAAAAACACTATCGAGGCAGAGAGCATGAATTATTATTTGTTTTCACTGTGTGGACAGTTGATCAGTGACAGATGTTTCTAATTGCATTAAGCAAGTGGAAATAATGAGAATTAGATAGCAGATTCTCCAGGAATTTACATTTAGATTGAGTTACAATTTGCTATTAAAAAAGTAAATTCAATGTAGATGCATTGGTTCTTCGGCAGAAATGGGAGACGATTATTTTTAATTATTATTTGATTACTTAAAAATGAGATGTGTTACTGTACTTAAAAATATTTGACTCAAGGGGATGACTTAATATATGGGCTTTATGTCTCCTGAAAAAAGATACAGAACAATGAAATTGTTCATCAGCAAACATTTCCTCCACATCCCAGTAATATTGAAAGGCAAATAAAGAACGGAGACTGCCACAACCCCACCTCACAGTGCCTGTGCAAAATTTGGCCAGTGCTGGGGTGGCGGTGATGGGATCAGGCTCACCCAAACTGGCTGCAACCCTGACAAATTGAATTAAGTTGCACTGATGGAAGACAAGCTGCATCCCCCTTTGGACGCCACGGTCTGCTGGGCTTGGCAGGAGTTCCAGGTTGATTATCTGTGCCGTGTGTTGTGTGTAGCTGAGGCAAAGCCAGCCGAGGCCGAGCAGAGGTGGGTGCTCAGGCTGGAGCAGGGTGGGGGTACGAGCAGGGCTTCAGCACGCAGGGAGCAGCAGCATCTGCTGCCTCCAAATGACACGAATCTGACAGTTACCTCCCAGCCCATGCCAAGAGGAAATGAGCTGAGGTTCAAACCTTTTGGGACTCTCTCCCAGCTTTATTTTATTTTATCTCCTAGATTTCAAGTTCAGCTTCAGACACAGAGATGTGTGAGTCCCCTGTCAGCAGAGAAGGGATTTATGTGCAGTGCAGATTATTGTATGTCTCTGTTTAGCACAGAATCCAAGCTATAATATTTTTTTAACCAACTAGCTGGCTCAGCTTTTTATTTTTCACTTTTTTTCCTTTTGCCTAATGAGAGCCTTATCCAGAACTCCTTGAAGTCAGAGTCTGTCTATCAGCTTCAGTAGGCTTTGGATCAGATTTCACATCACTGATTCATTATTAATTACACATCTGGGACTCCCTTTTCAAAGAGTTCATTGTTAAATAAATTCACTTTTAGACATTACAGACTTGGCATTCTTGTGCATTTAATAAAAGTCTGGCAAACCAGCAAAGAGCCATAGGCCAGCTTCTCTTCTGGTATTGATGGATGAATCTCCACTGAGCAGCAGTGGTTTACACTATAAGAATATAACATATCTCTTTGCTCTCATATAACCGCTTTCTGTCTGAGACTAAGTCTGTGTTTGGGACTTTTGCCTTTTCTGGGATTTCTCCTCACTTTTTTGTAACTTTTCCTACCAGCAAGAGTTCCTTTGTGGATTCAGACCTTGCAGCATGAAATATATTTGCCATAAAGTTTCTTTGCTCTCCAAAGAGATACTGGTGTCTTTTTCCTGCACAAACTGCAGTCACATCTTCGGAGCTTCCTGGGAGAGCAGACAGGCAGGGAAATACTTTCCTGATCCCTATGCCAAGTGAAATGGAACAATGTCTTTCTAAAGATATGAGGTCTTTTCTCATAGTCTCCAAAAATGTAGTAGTTCAAGTCCAGCCATTGACACTGAAGTGACCAAAAAGCTGGTCTTTGTGCTTCCAGCAGCAGCATCTGCCAGCAGCATGACTGATCTTCAGGCTGGTCCAGCTTATGAGACTTTGGCTCTGCCACTGGAAACAACCTCTCTGATATCCCTGCCTGCACTGCTCCTGTAGGATCTGCTGCTGCCCATCTTTCACACTGGGTTTAATGAAAGAAGAAATAGATGGTTACCTGGCCACTTTAATCGCACTTTGCAGTGAGGAGCTGTCTGGGTGAGATGCAGAAAGATATTTTCCAGACGCTGCCAAGGAGGTTCAACTTTTCCTCAGGGAAGAGGAAGAATTCCAGCATCCCTCAAGGGCAGGCAGTCACTATCCTGTCCAGGATGGAAGTGTGGTTACAAAATGCCAACTGTGGTGGAGGACATTGGTCCCTGGGTCTGCTCACAGAGAGAGGAGCTTGGGTTAGTGGCACTGGGCACAGATCCTTATGCAAGGAGAGAGCAGTAGCTGCAGTTTGGGATTTGTATTGACACCACACCAAGCCATCTTCCAGTCCTGGAAGTCCTGAGGAATTCCTGGCAGTGCTTTTAGGTATTCTGAGGGACAAGTAGCTGTGTTCCCCTTGGGTTATAGCTGATTGTTCATTTTGGTACCATGTCTCAGACCCCATAACTCTAGCTGGCTCAGCCCATGCCTAGCAGTCCCTGTGACATGCCACTGCATAGCACACTTGGACATCATCCCGTCCACAGGCCGAGGATTGCTCCTTTTCAGAAACCAGGCCGCCTTTGTTTGCTTTCTATCCCTTCTGCTTAGAAAAATTTCCTCAATTCTCCATAAAGTCTCCAAGCTTCTCCTTTCATGGGTCATTACATCTATCGGCTAATTCTGCTATCGCCCCAGTACATGGGTCATCACCCACATTTGTATGCATTTACATTTTCCAATTATTTTCTTAGTAGTTATTTATCACTAACAGTTTCTACCCTGCCTGAGTTCTCTCCTAATCACTCTGTCTTATTTCTTCTTTATTCTTTCATTGCAGAAAAAAGATTTTTTTGTTCTTTTTAATAAAAGACACTCACTATCTCATCCGGTCATTCATTTCACCCTCCTCCTTTTTAATGGGAGTGGTTTATTACCAGCACTTCTTTTTACAAATATCAGGGGAAATAAGCCTTTCTTTTCCTCCCATTAATTCCTATGGTGAGCAAGTATTATTTTGCTTTCTTTTCTTCCAAGCTGTGGCCAATTATCATTTCTCTCCATTGCCTCCTCCTTTATTTATGGGGATTGCAGTGTGATGATGGTGAGCCAAGAGTCAGGAAATGAAGCCCAGCATCCTCGACTCCTTCCCATTCACCTTCAAGGTGCCTACAAGGGCATTAGAACGGAGTTGTGAGGAGGTAAGGGGAAGTGGTAGGACCCATTTGGTCTCCAGACTGTCCTGATGTGCACCAGGACGATCCATGTGCTCCAGCCACATTGAGTTTTAGTGTTCCCTGTGTTAGTTCAGCAGCTGCCACAGGAGAAACACCTGAGCATCTAGAAGTGGAGGCCCAAGATTTCTCCATTGCACCTTGATCTGCTCTTTGAAGTGTCCTGTCCCTGTCCTGCTGTTGACATGGGCGAGTGCTGGATGTGGTAAATGCTGTGACTGATGGGGGGACCAGATCCTGGCTGTTTTCTTGCTGTGTCCCAAACCATGCTGAACATGGAAACTTTTTCTTCTTAGGGAGACACACAGTCAATTGGGTGGCTTCATATATAGGCTCTGAATGTGTAAACTTAATAGGGAAGGCTGCAGACAGTGCTTAATATGAGTAGCTGAAGGCAGAGGGAGTTTCTGTACTGTAGATGCCAAGTTGTTGACTTTTTCCCATTGCCTGTGAAATAACCACTGTTTTATCACAAGCCTAATCCTGGTTTATATTCCACACCTTCTGCTGACTCAAGAAGCAAAGTCTCCCTTGGGGTGCTCACCCAGAGTGGAAGGAATCTCTGTCTTATAGCACAAGGTGTGTTAGACCCTGTCCCATGGCCCAGCAGAGTCAGGGGCCATCCCAATCATCACTCTGGTGAACTGGAGGGCCACACTCAGCCACAGGAGATGAAAGGCCAGACTAGTAATGAGGACTGAGTGGGATAGCACTGATTTCCTGTGCCTTGGGAGCTGGACCTACACAATGCATCACCCTTTCAGTTGACTTCAAGGTTAAAGCTGTTTCCTTAGGTAGCCCATTTCTTACTTTCCCTGACCACTCAACTCTCCCGTAACATCTGAGCTTTGCCACCAGGCATTGAGCAATGTAACTGACATCTGGCACATGAGGTTCAGCCTCTCTCTCCTGACCTTCCCAGGGGAAGAACTGTCTGTGTGATGTGTAGTATTTTCATAGGTGCTTTACATTTGCGTGTGTTAAGCCAGAAGCTTCAAAATAATGTGGTACATTCTTAATTTAGCAACTGTCTATATACAGATAATTAAACTGATGAGAGCACCCAGGAAGACCCATATGCTTCAACTCCAAATTCTTTAGGGGAGGGAAATCTAATATTGCTGGGTGTATGGAGAACTTACTGATGGAGCCAGCTCTCTTGTCTGCAGCCCTACGTGTAAGTATGGACAAAGATGAATGCACCAAAGCCTCTGCACCTGTTATGCTTCTGCAGGCATTCACCTTCCCCAGTCTCAGCACATGAGGATGTAGCTCTTCTTAGGATTAATTAGTTTCCCTGCACTCACAAATGATGTGTAGGATAAAACAGGACAGTCTAATTCTATGCATCAGACCTAGCAGTATTATTCATTTTGTTTACTTTTATTAATGTTAGATTTGCTTAAATAACAATTCATAAGATGGTCACGTAGATTTTGCACAAAGCTTTTTAAATAAATTATTTTAACATGTTTAGAAAATGTGCTACAAAAATAAACTCACTTAGCTTATTAAATATTTTCAGTGATGAAGAAGTGACTTTGAGTGAGGATATAAATAAACATCCTTATTCAGGAGAGATTTTTTTAAAAGCAAACAGAACATAAGAATGCAGCTAACCTAGTATGTCTTGGGAAATTATTTTTCCCTTTCCACATCAGCAATAAGAGATCAAGAGCATTTCCAAGCACCAATTTCTGTAGGCTGGATGAAGGGAGATGGACATTTCTACAGTTGATTTGAAACTGGATGAACTAGAGCGCTTCAGAGGTTTACAGTTGAAAAGATAAATGGATTGTGTGAGCTGTCCAATTTCATTACGTGCCCTAGCCAAACTCTTTCTTTAATGTTTGATAGAATTATGATCAAATATTTCAAAATAAAAATGCTGACCTCTGTATAAATTGTTGTTGACCTTGTCAAGGTGGGTTTAATACTTTACAAGAATACCAACAATCTTTCAGTGATATAAAACTTCAACAAATGCTACCAAATCAAAATATATATAGAAGGCAGCTGGTTATTCACACTGGCCGAGCGCTTATCAAACCCCATTGTCAGCTGAGTGTGAAATGGATTCCTGCCCGGAAAGCTGGCTCTGAAGCTCACTTCATGTTCAAAGTTTGATTTGCCACATGTGATACAGTCAGATGATTTAAAACACAATTGACTTTCTTGCAGCAGTTGACTACCCCTTTTCAAAATTATACAGATCTCCAGAAACCGAGAGGCGAGTACATATGAAGACCCAAAATACTTTAAGCCAAACATTTACAATAGAGATTATCTGAATAAATTTGTCACATTGGAAGCACTTTCTTAAAGTAGGCCATCTCACTTCCAACCTTGCTTGCCACCATATCTGTGTCTTCTCTCCTTTGCATTAAGGCAAAGGTTTGAACCAAAGCCCTGTACGCAAACCCTCTTAACTCCCCAGCATGTACAGTTTGCATCTTGAGCTGCTTCAGTTTGTATTAATTTAGCACCAACCTCCATCTGGAAAGCTGCATCTAATCTGGCCTCTGTATCCATCACTGCTGCATGTTACGTGCAAAGGAAGGTGAAAAATCCCCTGCAGCCCCCAGTTCTGTAATAAAACCATGAGATATGCTTAGTCTCACTAATATCTTTGCTTGCTTAAATTGATTACAGATAATGGCAATGAAATCCATCTCTGTTGCAGGAGCATCTTCCCCAGGTTAAATACCTTTGTGTTGAAAAATGAGACTTCTTTGACTCTTTACAAAGGTGGGGGAAAGAAGAAAGAGTTGCCTGACTACCCAGGCCACTCAAAAATACCAGGCTATAGGAGCATCATATGCTTTGGCTCTCTCTGACATAGCCAGCGCTGCTGAACCATAGAGATCCAAGTGCCAAATGCACCCAATCCCAGTGTTCTGGAGATCAGGCAAACTGGGAGATGCATAAGCCACTGTGGCCTTGAAAATCATGTTTTGCTTTGAAGCACAGATGCTTCTGTCTACTGCTTATATGAAACTGATGGTCTTCAAACCAGGGCAAAGTCCTCCTGCATGTGGGCATCTTCCTTCTGCTCCACTGATCTATCATCCATAATTTTCTCATTTATACATACAAATCTCAGAGAGGTTTCATGCAGAGGGAGATGGGAAACTACCAAATGGATCATTAATAGGTTCAAGCCATTGAGAATGATTTGAAGGGCTAATGAATCAATGGTTTGAACCTATTAATTACCTATCATACCTAGGAATGGGTTTTCTTCTGCTCTAAGGGAACTGAATTTGCTTGAAAGTTGCTTGTTTGGGTCCATGTAAGTGGGTACCTTTTCATACCAGTCTTTCTGAGCTAGTGCCTCTTAAGTTTTCTCTAAATTCACCAAAAATTAACAAAAAATCTCAGTCAAAACTGTCAAATTTGGGATATATTTTCATTAAAACTGTATTAATCCACCATATGCAGCTCCTGGCAATACTGTAAGATTTCTCATGGAGTCCAGACTAGCCTCCTGAAAACAGAATATTTGATGGAGTAAAGACACAGTGAAGCAAGCAGCCAATCAGGCTTGTCTTCAGGAGTGCCTTCTAAAGGACAAACCAGATCTGACATTATATTAGGTTTTGAGTGAAACCCAAAGAAAGATAGTAGAGAAAGGATCTGTTTCCTTGAACCATCCAAAAACAAGTCTAGAAAGTTTAAATAAATAGTAACAAAAGTTGCTTGAACAAATTGACTTAGGGCAAGTTTTTAACTTGCTTCAGTGATGTTTTCATGGCTGATTAGATGAGCCAGCAGTGGCCTTGGCAAAGCTACAAAAGCAATTTTTACATCAGTCAGCATAAGGACTTCCACGCTTCCCATCAAATCTCGCCAAAAAAGATGCCTGCTTGCCTTTCCAATCTGGGTTTGCCTCTGTGGTTGGCCAGATCTTCTCATTCAGTTCAGGCTCCTGGCCACAATTCTAATGGAAAGAGCTCAAGGGTGGCTTGAGTCCTCATATGAGGTTACCCTGCATGATCTTCTTTATTGCCCAGAAAGATAACTCGGGGGGGAATGTCAGCATTTTGACCACTTGCCTCTGGAAATCCTGTGCAGAAAGGACTCTGCTTGTGCATGCACAGATCAGCACTCTGGCACACAGGAGGTACACTGGGAGACAGTGGACCTGGCACAGATACTCTGTGAAGGGCATGTTCATCCAGCCAGCATGTCCAGACTGCACAGCACAGAGATGCAGGCTCTTGGGGGATCCTAGGAAGAAATACTTCAGTGTGCTGCTCCTGCTGGCACCCCATGTAGTCAGGGCAGACCAGGACATCAGTTTGAATGCCAAGCACATCCTTGCCCTCTCCTCAACCCTACAGGAGACAGAGAGGCAGATTCTCATGTGGGATGTAGTGCTCTAAGCCACCAAATCTCCTTGCGCTTTAGGTCTATGGACAAAAAAAACACATGACCAGAGCCAGGGCCAGCCCCAAAACTCAGCTCATCCTCAGCGCATCAGCTGGCTCTTTCAGCTGCATGTGGGGACATCAGCTGCTCCCAGCAGAGACAGAGAAGAGATGGAACAGGCAGAGGACTAAGGGAGAGAAGAGGAAAATGTGGAGGCTTTTGTCATTCATGAGAGAAAGGTCTGAGAATGGAGCAGATTTCCTGTCCCAGTACCAGTAGCTGCTGGCTGGTCTCTTTGAATGCAGTCACCTGAAAATTCTGTTGGAGTCACAGGATGATGCAGATGACAACAGAGAGAAATGGGGTCATTGGGCATCATGTGAATGGGGGAAAGTGCAGCTGCCTCTGTGTCAGGCAAGAAGGGGAGGAGGGATGCTGGGGACCCGAAATGTCTTTTGCATCCCACCAACTGCTTCCCATTTTGGCTTTGACATGGGTTTGCCGTGAAGACTTGGCCAGCTCATGCTCTCTGCTTTCTCTGACTGCAAAATTATCTAAGCAGATTCACATTGCTAATATGTAGGGGAATTAGAGAGTGTCAGCAATGGCTTCTAACTTAAGATACGGAGTGTCAGGCATAAGCTGAACCCAGAAATGCAGCTATCTGTGAATATTTCTGAGGCAACTTGTCAGTAGGGTGTTTCTAATCCTTTTACCAAACAGATTCTTTTTAAAACTTGGGAATATTTTTGTCTATTTCTCTCTGACCCTAATAAATCTTAATTCCCACAACTTGTGGGTGTTGGCTTTCCAAGAAAAACGTCAATGGCACTCTGTCACCACCCTCCACATTCCCGAGGTGGCTGCTGGATGCAAGTTGTCTCATTTTCGTATGTAAATGAAGAGAAGAGATTTTTAGAGCACTCCACTGACTCTGGGAAGGAGGTGCTGCCAGTCCCTGACACTGACAGAATTCAGCTGTTCTCTAACAAAAATAAGGCGCTCCCTCTCCAGGCATTTTGTATTTCAATAAATAATTTTTCACCCAAATACATCCCAGCCTGCTTTGATTATGTGGACTCCATATATTGACACAGTAACGAGGAGTTGAGGAATGGAGGATCTATTGCAACCGCTAAAACCTCAAGCCTTCAGCCAGAGCAGTTTTGTTCCATGTTGTTACGCTATGTTCAGAGGAGATGGTGGCTGAAAGGGCCATTAATTTGGTATTTATATAACATTACATGGAGCAACTTCAGATTTTTCTTTTCTTCGAAGTGCATGAAATGGGTTAAACAACAGGATGACAGAGCTGTTGGCAGAGCCAATTTGACAAGAGGAGAATTGGGAGTGAGTGACAGTTCAATGGTCCCTGGATGAGAGAATTCCGTGTTTCATGCATGAGGAAGCAGGGGCAGGACGGAGTTACAGTCCATAACTATCATGGGGCAGTGCACCGCCTAACATGTGCGGGTATGAGCATGCTGCTGGCTTTCAGCAGATAAGGCTGCTGGCCACAGGGTAGCAAAGCCCCGAGGAACAGAGTGGGAGCACAAGGGGTCTGTACTGGCACCCCTACTGCCCTTATCACCGTGGTGTTGGAGGATAGGGTTGTGGCTGGTTTTAGTAGATGATCTAATTCATTGGGAGCACCTGGAGTTTGCCCCATTATCAAATGCTAATAGTCAGTGGAGGGGAATTATTGCGTGAATCACCATTTTGCACTTTTATTTCCTCCTGATTACACTGCCCAAGGCTGGAGACAAGCAAGAGCCACTGCTGGCTGATGGAGAAGCCTTGCACCATGTCTGGTAGGGCACAGCCAAAGGAGGAATCGCTCTTCATTCATGCAGACCGTTCCTTTTCCACCTCACCTCTCCTGTTGATGGACTGGCTACACTGCCCACGTGCCCCAGCCTACACTGCAACTCAAACCAACAGAGACATTTTTCAAACATCCAACCTTTGAATGTTGAGCAAAACTTGACCAAATCGTCACGACTTGAGAGGCTATTTTGAACTAGACATGCTTCACAGTCTGCCCTGCAGAACCAAACCTTGTCAGGCAATCACCAGAGAGCACCTGCTACATCTGTGCTCATAAATAAAATAGGTTGGGGCTTGCTGGCTGGGCTGGAAGCCATGTGGCACAGGTGTTCTTGGGAATAAACTCCCTCTTTCAATGTGACCAACCTTGGAACTGAGGCTGGACTGGGCTGTGTCCTGGTGGCTTTGGCTTGGAGGGTACCATTGGGCCAGCCTGCACCAGAACGTTTTCACAGCCAAATAGCAATGGTTTGAGTCCTGGAGCCTATGCCTGACCACTGCTGGGTTATAGCACAAACTCGGGGCAGGCTGAGCACCAGTCCTGCAGACAGTCTTTAGCATTGCAACACTTGGCATGGCAGTGTCTCATCCCTGTATTCTCATGCTTTATCTCACTGTAAGTCCCTCCAGCAAGGAGACAGTGGATGGCAGCGGTCTTCTTAACCTAATGAAATGAGGCATCACTCAGAGAGGGCTGGGTACCTATTTCCCACAGCTCAACGTGTGTCTGTGCTGGATGGATTCGGGCGGCACACGTCTGTCCATATGTTGAAACTATGCATTTCCCAGAAACCTTCTGCCACAGAGAATTAGGGAAAAGCTGTGACATGGGGGAGGGGGAACAGATAGGCTTGTTTGACAGTTAATAAAACAATGAAATATACTTTGTGTGTGCCTGAGCTTCTAGGGACGTACCAGCAGCTGCTAATACCATGTCATCTGTTTTTTATTCGTGGCACTGCTGGACTGCGGATAGATAATCTCTCTCTATAACTCACTCATTTCTAAGCTTAATGGGAAGCTGTCACAGAGAAACATGCTTCTCTGCCAAAAGTGGGCAGTCTGTCTTTCCACTGGGGAAACACGACTCCACAGTTTCTGGGGCTGCTCAAATCCCAGTAACATTGTCTTTTAATTATATTGAATATTTAATACTGGAACGCATGCTATATTTTCCAATATGACTGACAGAAAGAGTCCATTCTCTCTGTGTCAGACAGAGAGATGCTCCATCCCTCTGATCGTCTTCGTGGCCCTCCTCTGGACTCGCTCCAACAGGTCCATGTCTTTGCTGTGCAAAGGGCTTCAGAGCTGGATGCAGCACTCCAGGTGGTGTCTCATCAGAACAGAGGAGAGGGGCAGAATCACCTCCCTCCACCTGCTGGGCACAATTCTTGTGATGCAGTACAGGACACGGTCAGCTTTCTGGGCTGCAAGTGCACATGGCTGACTCATGCCCAGCTTTTCATCCACCAGTATCCCCAAGTCCTTCTCCAAAGAACTACTTTCAATCCCTTCATTCCCCAGCCTGTATTGATACCAGGGGTTTTCCTGACCCTAGGATCTTGCACTTGACCCTATTGAACCTCATGAGATTCCCATGGGCCCACTTATCAAGCTTATCCAGGTCCCTCTGAATGACATCCCTTTATTCCAGTGTGTCAACCGCACCACTCAGCTTGTTGTCAAGCTTTCCCAAGGCTATAAGAGATTCTCTCCAGAAGTCCTCTTCCTCCTCCTTCCATCCTGTGTCCAAAATATGCCCATAACATATCAGTATCATCACTAAACCTGTGTGACAATGACTGTGACTGGTGTTAGAAGGCAGCAAAATGGGTTTTGCATGTCACCTTGTGTAGCAAAGCCTTGCTCTTCATCACCTGCATCTCACCTCCTCTTCCTCTCTACAGCATCGGAGAGATCTCAGCCTCATTCCCCAGTGGGTACATCAGCCCATGTTAGTGGGCTCATACTGATAAGAACTCATCCAATAAATACATCAAAGAGCTGTGAAATTCAGAGGGTTTTGACATTGAATCAGTATGAATCATCCCTCATGCAGCCTCCCTTTTCCAAGGCACTCTCAGGTTTTTCTTCCCCTTCCTGCTTGCCTTTAGAGCTTGCTGTGCTCTGTTGTTATTCAGGGAAGTTGCCATCACATCTAATTGGGAAGAGACACCTATACTGAGCACACCTTTACATAGTCTCTGTGCAGAAATGACTGGAGTGCATGGAAGAGAGACTCATCCCCTGTGGTTAATTTGCCAGTGCTGTGAGTGCTCCTTAAAATAGAGCCAAGAAGATGAAGAGAGAGCTTGGGCATTGTGTGTACTGAAGTTTTCTTGGTGTGGTTTGCTCTATCACAGGTTGTGCCTGCAGTCTAGGGTGCGGAGTGGGCATTTTAAGCAATGGAGAAATACTAGGAGACATCCCTGGGAGTGTCAGCCAGTTGTGATCCCACATGGACCTTCTAGCACTGCCTTTAGTGCCTTTTCATAATCTTTCTTGGGAGCAAGTTCAAGTCACAGAGCTGCTACTGAGGCTCAGCTCTTTCCCTGCCACCTCCTGACACCACTAATAAAGTTCTCCCTTTCCTTTCAAGTCATTACTTGAACAAACTTCAGCTGTCTGTGGGGGAGGAAAGGAGAGAACAAGTTCACTGCTTCAAGCCTGCAGGATCTGGGGTTGCTGAGAGCTTTGGCCATGTGCTTGCTGTGTTCTTTGCTGCTGAGGCTTTGTGGATCCAGGGCATTCAGCATCATTTGAGACAAACCTCTCAGGCATGGCCCAAGCACCAGGGAAGGGTGTCTGGGTCATTCTGTTAATAAGGAGGCAGCCCCTAATGAGTCCAGCTCTGCTCTCCTGCCTCTGCAAGAGGGAAGGGAGAAACCCCAGTGTGCTCCCAAGTTGAGGTTGACTTCACAAAAGAGTTACCTGCTCTACAGAGGATCAGGAATCCACTGAGTGATGTTTTGGTGCCATCATGCCTGGCAAGTAGATCCAGTGATTCAATGCTGATGTATTAAGTTTTGTGGAAGGTGTTGCGGTTGCAAGTCCAAAAAAGTCCAGGCTGCAAAATGTTGTTCATTCCAGGCTGGAGTAGCAACTGGGGTGTGCAGGTAGGGGTCCAGAGCTGTGAAAGCACTTGGCTCACTGCCATGCAGAGAAGCCTCAGGGACCGAGTTTGGCTAATGAATGGCTGGTGTGTGTGCCAGAGACTCTGCTACACAGCTCACTAGGAGTAGGCTCTTCTCCTCCAGGGCCACAGCTCCAGTGTGGTGGGACCACAACCAGGTCCCTGCTGTTTTTTTCTGGTAATAATAACACTTGATTTACAGTGCACTGTTCTTCACGTGCCTTTCTGCAAAGAGAGTCCTGTAGTGGGAGGAAGCAGCAGGGAATTCCCTGGCTGACAAATACTGTTCTGACAACCAACCCCACAAGCAAAGCTGCTCCAGCTGAAGGATTTCTGCTGGTGTTCCCCATCCCAAGCTCAGGCCATCCAGCTGCAGCTCTGAAATGCTCCACAGTCTGCATTTCATGATAAAGGTTACATGGAGGATTACAGAAAGGTGTTGGGTAGGTAGGAGATGAAGAGCGGCACATGCAGAGGGGTTTCCCACAGCTGCCTGGGAAGCTCACAGGGCACAATGGTGCAGCTTTGCATCACTGAGGACAAGGTTAAGTTTCTAGTCTGAATGCCACCTGTTATCCTAATTTATTCCTGTGGGATGCACAAGCTGTCTTGCTGACTGTTCAGTTGTATTGAATGCAGAAGGTCCGGGGCCCACTTTCTATTGATTTCCCTGCTCTCAGAGATCAGGTCCCCATCTTCTCCAATGTGTCTGTGATGGAAGTTTTATTAATGCAAAATGAATATCCCTCTGGAAAATGAAGTCCAGAAATTAATAATGAATTAAAACAACTTGCCACAGGCATTGCTAATGAGCTCTTTGTCTGCGCAGCTCGCATGAAAGGAGGTCATTGCTCAGCCATTCCCATCGCGAATGGCAAGAAGATTAACCATTAACATCGAGCGTGGGTCTCTCCTGAGACATCGGGACAGGCTGCAGCTCAGCTTTGCCTGCCTGGGTTCCCTGCTGTAAAAGTTTGTCTCAAGGAGTCTTTACTACCTGAAGCAGACACCTTCCTGCTCTCCTCTTCAAAGACTCAGGTTGCCCATCCCATCTGTGTTGGGAGGACACAGGAATTGTCCCACTGGAAAGGACAATAACCCTGAAGAGCTTAAGGGTAGAGAGGAAAGTAATCTTGAGGGGGACTAGCAGAGCTTAACTTCACTGCCATAAGCCTCTTCAGGGACTCTGGCCCAGTAACTAGCCTGGCACTCCTCCAGTGCTGGGTCTGCATCTATTGTTCTTTTCCCTTATCTTGCAAGGCAAAGGGTTATCCTGCCTTATCTGCTACCACAGGCTTTGGATGAGGCCCCAGGGCAAGGGCACTGGAGATGATGCTGCTACAGAGCCCCAGGGGCAGGAGTGGGGCTCTGCCAGAGAGGAGCTTCCAATACTGGGCAGTAGAGAAGGGAAAGCTGTCACACCATGCTGAGCATCTCTCCATGGCTTTTTCATCATCCCAGTCTCACTCAGCAGAAATAAGGAAGCAGCACGTTTCATTTATCTGTCTTGTCTGCGAAGGGTGGCTGAAGGCAAGTACCTTTGAGTGCTGCTCCTCACTGGATAACTGGGGCTAGATGCAGTAGTGCATGGGCAAGGAATTCTGGGCATTACTTGTCCGTGATGTGGTTGCATAGCCGAAGGGAATTTTACCTCTTGTCAGTGTCCCCTGTGGCAGTGTTGGCTGGCTGGTGCAGAGGGATCCATCACTCCCCCATGTCCACAGGCAGCCTGTTACACATCAGCTTTTTATTGCTCTGTTCTGCTTACTTGTGAAATATGAAAGTTCAACCTCTTCCTTCCAAGTGCTTAAGCCAGGCCTGGGAAAATGCTGCTGTGGTTGAGGCATGCTGTTTCACCACCCATCCCCATCCCTGCCCTCTCAGGTGGGACACCCAGCCAGGCTGACTGATGGCTCACTCCCTTGCTTGGCAGCACAATTGCTCATTTATCAAATAACTGAGTCACCCCAGAGCACTGGGTGCCAGGCAGTGACAGCCACACAGCACTGAGCCTGCAATGCACTGGTGCATGGGGGTGCCTGGATTCCCCTCCATCAACTGCCCCTGCCTTGGCCTGGACACAGAGGCATCAGTCCTGGCATGCATTCCCACCCATCTTCTTGTGGTATTGCTGTGTTGGGAAGAAATCCCTTTCTGGTGCAGAGAGAATTTGACCCAGCCAAGGGGAAAAGCAAGGCTTCAAAATACAAAATGCAAACCCCTCTTCCTCTCCCTCCTTTAAAAGTTTGTCTGTTGTTAAGCTGAAAACTCATCCAACATCCTACAGTAACCTGTCACCTTCACTGAGCTTGTGTCTCTGAATTCACCTGGCAGTCTTGCCATCCTCTTTGTCACAGTATCTCTATATAAGTCAAACTGTAGTTTGTTCTTCAAATGTTCTGGCAAAAAGAGATTCATCTTATAGGAGACAGGGATGCTGCAAATGTCCATCCTACCCAGGGCAATGTCAGGAGAGAAGTATCTGAGGAGTCTCCAGAAAGTCTGTTGTAGCTGGTGTGCTCTTTGCTTGGCTCCCTGAAGGGACTTAAGGGGACTGGGGACCTGACCATGGCCTGGCATGTTCATCTCTGAGCATCATTTGGGAGCTGGTTCGGGAGAGAAAGTCAATGCAGCTGGCAGTGAAGTCATAGCAGAGACTCCGACAGTTGTGCCTGAGAAGTTTGACTTGGGAATTTAAATGAAGCTGGTTCCATCCCACCTATTTGTTATCTGCCAGGCTGTTCCTCCTACACAGCAACTTCTTTTGTATTCAGAGGCTTCTTTAAGCCAGTGCTGCATTTAGGCACAGGTATTCCTTCTTTCTTTGCTGGAATGACCTACAGACCCCCTGTGCATTGGGTGCCCCAAAGGGGCGGTTCAGACATTGCTGTAACTGCAGTAGAACAGAGCAGGGAGGTGGGTGGGTGGAGGACAGTGTAACACTCATATGAATGCCAGGGAAATAAGTTTGTCTCAGCTGTGTCCGATACTGTGATAGTGCTGGGTTAAGAGACATTTTCAGAGGTTGAGAGTCTTATGAGCCTGTTTGGCAGTTAAAGTACAAACCGGGGTTTTTTCAACACAAGCTGTGATTGTGATTACAGGACAGGGCAGTCAATTAGCACAGCAGGGTTATCAGGGCCCCACCTCCCATTTTCTGCACAGCATCACCATTTCACCTCCACTTAAGAACAGGTTCATGTCTGGGGTAACTGGCTCAGCTGCTTGGCAGACTCACTGGGGCAGTCAAGCCTGCAGACAGTTTTATTTTCACTGAGGCTTTCAGCACAGAGATTTGTAGACCAGATCCTTACAAGCAGTCACTAGGGAACATTGCTGGGATCCCTGACCCAGCTGTGCCAGTGCTGCTATAGCCACTGCAACTCTGGGATCTGTGGCTATTGCAGGCTGCAGCTGTCTGGATGCCTTGAACCCCTGTTTCCTACCAGTGACAGTCAGGACAAGAGCTGTGTTAGGGCCAAGGCTTCAGAAGTCTGGTCAGAAACACAGGAGCTCAGCAGAGCTGGTGAAAATTCACAGAGGCAGAAAGACACGGAGTTAAAAGACAAATAAGGTTTTGCAGAAAAGGTAGTAATGCACCATCCTTTCTTTCTCTGAGCTTGGCTTTTATGCTCTTACAAGGGGTATTTTGAACGTGTGTGCTACTTTCCTGTCTTTCTTTCCAAGTGCCTAAATTTGAGAATATATCCTTATCTCTATGTGACAAGCAATTGTGAATGGGAAACTATTTTGTTATGTCATTTACTTCTCATTTGGTCCTGTCACATCCTATCTTTTGGCACTATGTATTTTCTTAGTGTTATGAGCATGTATCTGTGCTGTGTGTGAGAGAGTGGGTGTCTGAAATGTGTTTGCAAAGGTCCTTGATAAAAAGCTTTAGCAACTACAATTATCAGAGAGGCAGGAGGGAGCTGGTCCTGGTAGATGTGAGCACTGGCAGGCAGCGGGTCATCCATCTGCAGGGACATTAAGCACTGAATAGGTTGGAACTGCCAGGTTTTTACTCCTTACCTAGGAGGGAAACTACTGCTCATTTCAAGGAGCTAATGTTCCTTGCAGATTTAGCTTGAACACCAGAGAGAACAGCTGTGGGGTGTCTTCAAGGATAGTGTTTTCCTCCTACAAGCACAGTACAGTTCTATCCAAGTTCTCCTCATTAATCAGTTTCTTTCATTCTTGTTTTCCAGCCAAAGCTTTTGGCCAAGGAGTTGCTTGACTTGGTGGCATCTCATTTCAACCTGAAGGAGAAGGAGTACTTTGGAATTGCATTCACAGATGAAACGTAAGTGTGAGAAATCAAAGACCTAAGGGGCAACTTTTAGATCACAGAAAATCTCGGTGGGTTTGTCCTAAGTGAAACAACCAGCATAGAAACACTGTGTATCCCAAGGTTCTAGACCAAAGTCTAGCGAGGCATGGCCCTCACATCAGAGTCTGTCCTGTACTGCCCCGTCCTCAGAGGGCTGGAGTCCTTTCATGGCAAGTTAAGTATGGCTGGAAGTGAACAGAGGCAGTAACAGTCCCTTTGTAACCCCATGTTCAAAGAGTTGAAGTAATTTCCCATTGTTAAAAGGCTAACTTAAGTTCTCATGGACCTAAGATCCACTCACTAGTTCAAAATTATTACCAGATTGGTGGAACTGTTCAATCGAAGTGTCAATCAGTTTATTCACTCAAGCAGGCTTAAAACTGATGCTCTATTTTTTCAAGGAAAGGGGAAAAAAAACCCAACCTCACAAAATTACCCTACTGTTTCTGATGTTTTAGATCCCAGACTGGAGTTGCTTAAAAATAAAAAGAAAGAAGGAAGTGTGGGAAAGGAAGGGATTGCCAAATTTAGCATGAATTAAAAGCATTTTTATAAATAAAATTTCCATCATGGAAATGATTTGACCTCCCCAGGCATCATACAACAGCTTATGGCTGAAGTAAGCCAAAAGATGGGACCCTGACACTGCAGTCACCTCAATGTTGGTTGTTTGCCTAGAACCCCAGCTCCGAGAGTCCTCAAATTACCACAAAATTTGAGGGTTTGTCTCAAGACAGACCATATCTACTCCCTGATTAAACAGCAAGAATAAAATTAGCACTGGAGAAACATTAAAGGTCTGCCAAAGGCTATGATTAGCCCTAGACTGTGACCCCCTCAGTGCTACTGCACAATCCCTGCTACATTTTTCCAGCTGTCTGTTTTCTCTCAGGAGTTACACTGTCCTCAGCATATGGACTATGTCTTGTATGCACACCCACCATACTCCACTTTGGTTTGCAATAGGTTTTCTCTTTGTATATTGATCAGGAAGAGTCTTCCCACGTCCATATAATTTTAAAAACCCAAGACTTTCAAGCCAGTGCTGTGTCCCCAGAACAGCTGCGTCAGCAGTATTGCTGTCGTGAGCCAGTTCCACTCTCCTGCTGAAGTAGCAGGGAAATGTAAATTATCTGCTGGAATAATGATTTGGGATCGGGTAATCAGAGGCTGCTGGATAATTGCACAAACATATCCGCATTCATCTCGGCAGCAATCACCCCTCTAAAGTCGATTCCTTTGGCAAGTGCCTGCTTTGGACAGCCTGAGGCCATCTCAGGACACAGCTCCAAGGATGGAGGAATACTCAAGCATCAGGCACATGCAGACACAGTACCCAAATCAAACGAGATCCCAGAATCCATCCCAGCTCACTGACATGAGCAGCTCAGCCCTGTAGGAGATCTCCTGAACCAACACAAATTAATGAGACTGATCCTCCAAGGAGGAACAGCAGGAGGCACTGGCCATTTATGAAGCAGGAGGAAACTGTTCTTACCACTCTTGCTTCTTGTTGGAGAGAGCAAGTTACTCAGTGGGTGCTGCCTGAGGGGTGCAGGAAAACCATGCAGGGAAGCCAAAGCACACTAGGAGGTGAAAATGTTCCCTCAACAGTACTGTTAGCACAGGTGAGAGACAAGACACGTGTCAGACTGTAACCAGATTGCAGCTGAGCCAGTCCCAGCTCTCAGTTCAGCTGTGCGGGCACAGGGCTCCCCTGGGAGTGCAAGGGAAGCTAATGAGGAGGTGTCAGCAGTTAGAGAGAGCCCAGCCTCCCCTGGGCCAAAAAGGTTTAACTCTGAACAGTGTGAGCAAAGATCTGAGTTAGCGACGGGAGGAAACACGAGAAGCTGGCAGAGGTTGTTGAGGCAGAGCTCGAACATACACAGTGGATGCAGGTGGATGTGCACTGTCCAGGCAGGATTTCAGAGGGTGAGGTGATGGCATCCACTCTCCTCCCGGTCACCTTCAAACTCTGGAGCAGGGTGCATTTTAGGAGATCCTCATCCAGCCCACCTGAAAGTTTTCAGGACATCCTCATTAAATCAAGGAAACACAACCCAGCAACAAGCCAGTAAGTTCAAGCTGGTCTGAAGCTGGTCTGCAGCCCTTCTGCTGTCCCACAGTGACTCTGACATTTGCACTGAGGCTTCTTCAGTGCTGTGAAAATAACCTTGGCAAAAGTGTTTCCTCTTTGATTGTAAAATGCTTCGAATAGAGTTGCCCCAAACAGCAATTGCTTTATTTGACTGAACACAGCCAATAGAATATACTCGAGGCCTTCGACAGGGTCTTAGAAATACATGTCTCATATCAACTTGAGAAAAAAAACTGGGCTGTCTATACCACAGATCTTAACCAGGAATTTGAAATGGAAATTAAAAAAAAATCCCGTTTCTTCAAAAAGTAGTCAAAACAGTTTCTTAAGTTGTGTTTGCAGGGCACCTAACACAGCCCGTTAGCTGATACAGACCAGGCATGTAAAAAGAAACCCTTCAATTCTGTGACACAGACCCTCAGGGACTTCCTTCTCTTCACTCTCCACTGAGTTTCCATGTACCTTACTTCAAGGGAACTCATAACCAGCTAAAACAGAACAAGCCTAGTTCATAAATGTAGTCTAGGGTTGTCTAAATTGCAAGTTTAGAAAGAAGAAAAGCCACTAAAGTATTAAATCAATTCTTCTATTTAAGAGTAAAAGCTCTATGAGAGTAATTTATTTAGAAATTATTTGGACTGGGGATTTCCATTCATTAGTTGTGCTCTATCATGACAACCTTAGAAGAAAATCAATAGGAACAACCTTTGCGTTGGCAGCTTAATAGTTTCTTGTGATAATATAGGGTCATTACTGCATTCAGCATGACTAAAATTAGATTGTCAGACTATTATGGAGGGGAGAATAACGCCTTCTATTTTAATGATCATAGGAACGCTTTATGGTGAACCATTAACTGTGGGAGAGCACAGGTCAAAAGGGTGTCCCTGTACAGCATGTGGGGCCAAGCTTCACAGGAAGCCAGAAGAGCAATATGCTGGTTGATTAAAATTGAAAAGGAATGGGGAAAAGGCCTCTTTTTTTTAGTTCAGCTGGTTATGAATCTCCGCTAAGTGCCCTTTCCCTTGGCATCAGCTCCTCCAGCATTCACTGAGAGCAAGTGGTCAGGATTACCCTTCTGTTCACTGCAGACTCACCGTCTGGGCCGTGGGCAGGTTTTCCACATCCTTTAATTGTCCCTAGATGTGAGTCACCTGCTCCATGGAGAGTTACCAATTTTTGCATCCCACAGTTCCCCCTCTCTGTGGGTCCAACCAAAAGCCTGACTCAAACCCTTTTGCTCCCCCACCAGAAGAGAACCTGCAGAACAGCTTCTTCAGCTGATTAATACATAGGATAAAAACTGAAAGGCATTGAGACCCCCACTATTTATGTGTGCCAGAGACTGTACTTGATAAGGCAATGATAGAGGGTGCCCTTGCTCAGCACGGAACCCTATGGCCAAGGGGATGGCAAGGGGGCAGCAGGGTACCACCCTTCCCTAGAACACTCTCTCATCCCTGGGAACTGGGGAGAAGCCTATTTCCACCCTCCAGTCATGTGGCAGAGCCAAAATGAGGGAGCAGGTGTGTCCCACATTCTGGTTGAACAGCTGGTCCAATGGAGAGTGCAGCACTCAGAGTAACGTCCTGCTCTGGCACTGGACCAGTTCCTTTTTCACCAAGTCCACTCTTTTCTGAAATCTGTGTGGTTAAACTCACATGACTTCTCAGGCCCTTCAAAACTATTTCATAACTGAGAAAAAAAGGGTTTTCTGTTTCTGTCGCTCTTGATGAAACTGTAAAATAGTTCATACAATTCCTATCATGTGAATTGGTCTTTCTCAATGTCCACTCAATTCAACATGAGTTTGGCACTGAAGGGGTATGGGTTGGTTTATTGGTCCAAATACCTTTATAACACAAATCAGTGTGAATCCACTTTTCAGAAAACTGGACACTAACCAGTAAAACTGTATAAGCAGAACCACCTGGAGGCAAAGTACTCATTGATGCACCAGACTTTACTGATAAAAGAAAACAGAACTACTGCACACAATCAACAATATGGACCCTGAGCACCAAAATCCATACAGTCTGTAAACTAAATGGACACACTTTCTTTTACTAAAAGCAATTATGTGGTTGTTATTGACACACCAGTTTAACTACCAACATGAGTACAACCAATAGAGGAAAATTATCTGGCTTCCAATATTTGACCTCCCTATAGGTCCCCCAAAATTGTTTGCACTGTTATTTGTGAATACACTGGTATAAATACCCAAATGAACAAATCAATGCTGATAATGAAACAAAAGCTAGTTTGTGTCTCTAAATTGAACCGTGAAGGAAATCCAGATACACATAGGAACATATGAATGAGATCCCAGTGCAAGCTGCCTAAATTGGTCCATGGAAACAGTCAGGATTACTGCATGCCTAGGGTTATATGCCCATACTTTTCTCTGTCTGACGTGGGATTGTGCTCCATGAATAGTTCTGCTGACAACAGGAGGACAGCTTCCAGAGCAAAGCGTTTGGTGGTGTAACTGGCATTGGGGTTTGGCTCCCCAGTAGACCACAGTCACAGGCAGATGCCAGTGACTATTCACTGCTGCTGCTCTCCACATGCCACATATGCACTCTTGGAAACAAGGAGTTAGGTGACAGTCTGCAGTGCAGGAGCCCTCAGCGATGAAAGGTTGTAAGTAGTAATTGAGTACAGTGAGCAGTTAGCTCCTGGCAGGGATTTAAGTGACCTTCCTCCTCTGAAGGAGCTTTGGATTTAAGCTCCATGCAGATGAGAGTAATGAAACTCTTCAACCTAAAAACTCCATGGCAATTAAATGCGTTATTCAGCGTGCAGAACTGTGTACGTGTGGGACATAAATGTGTAACCTGGTATGCATACATATATGGGTGTAGTCATTTTGTACTGAATGTATCAACCAGCTTCTCCAGTTAAAATGCAGTGAGAATGAAAAGTCTTTTCAAAATAAGAAATACCTTGAAGTGATTTATTGTGCTGTGCGCCATGGCTTCTCAACCATTCCTTGTGCATGTTAGGCAAACCCAGACATTGCTGTTGAATAAACAGAGAGGTAGACAGTAAGTTCATTGTCAACAACTCGGCCTCGGTGGGAACTGGTGTGTAACACCATCAGCAGCTGGTGGCTGCTACATTGGTGATAAAAATGGAACTGGACAGGTCCAGGATAGGATGTCAGGCTTAGTATGTTTTTTCCTTGCTCTGACAGTGCTTTGTACTGTGGTCTATGTGGTTAAATGCTCAGGTTGTACTTTGGCTAGGAGTGAGTGAACATGGCTAGTTTCAATCCTCATATGTGCTGAGGCCTTCACAGTTAATTCAGCCTTCCTGTGTCCTGTTAAAAGAAACATAACAGCAGTTAAGGACAAAAATAATAGGGAAAAGGACAGATTTCAAGAAGGAGAATGCAGCGGGAAATGTAGACACCTTTAATATTTGGGTGTCCAGGCTGAGAATCTTTCAGTGGGGCTTATTTTCTAACAGCCTGGAACATCTGTCTTCTAAAAGCCAAATCTTGTTAAAGTACACATCTGTGCTGAACAACAGGGAATGACGCAGGAATCCCACAGTAGCACTGGGCAGCTGCATCCCAGCAGCAGAAATGATGGAAGGAGATCCCACTGTGCTGCATACCCAGCTATGTAGCCTGCTTAGAGCCAAACCAGTTAGTCCCTACACCCAGCCCAGTTAGCATGGCCATCCTCACCCTGATCCCAGCATTGTCGCAGGCTGGGCAGACTTGCAGGCTGCAACCAAGTCTGTGTCCCTAGAACATGGTTCAGGCTTCTCGTTACCTAGAAGGGGAAAAAAATAAAGAAAAAACTTACTTAAAAACTTCGTCTAGAGAAAAAAAACTGTCTAAAAATTAAAATACCTTGGAAAGAAACATACAGATGTCTGGAACAGGGGATAAAATAGGCTTTGATAGTTTTGTACACCAAAAGGTGTCCAGGATGAGTTTGAAAAGTCCCTGACTCCACATGTATCACTTGTACCTTGTTGAGACTCAGTACTCCTGCAAAACATATGCAAAGGCTGCTTAAACTGAACACCTGACTCCTACATGGCAAAATTTGAGAACTCCTTTATAGATATTTGATCCTGAACCCATGGCAGTGATGAGTGCAGAGCAGTGTGCTGTGCTGAGGTGAGCACACACGATGTCCCACCTGGTCTCCAGGGCAGACTGGAGCTGCCTGGGCAGGAAGGTCCCTGAGCTACCCATCCATTTTTGCACCTGCATAAGCCATATGCAGGTACAGAAATTCCAGTTGAACCCCAATTCAAAGCCTCCTGAAACTGCTGCTTTCGCCTTTATTTGTTTTTCTAGGAAGGATGGAGTGGGGGAGCTGTAAATCCAGTTAAATTGCTACAGAGCTGTCATTGCTTACTTTTCAAAGGGGCTTCTCAGTTGCCCAAAGCTCATGCGCTGTTGAGGAGGGAACGGGCAGACCCCTGTGAAAGCTGAGTGTGTTGGCTGACAGGGTGTATTGCTAAGGCTTGTGGCAATTCTAGAAGTTAATTTAATGGTTTTAAAAAAAAACCAAAAACTCTTTTTGCCTTTTTTTTTCATTTTCAGTGGAATGAAGAATTATTCTTGAGGATTAGCATGAGTTGGTGAACAGCCACTGGAATAAAGCTCAGGACATCTGAATTCCATTTCCTGCTTTATTTGCTGCAAGATTCTCCCCCAAATCACTTCAATTCTCTTGCTCCTTGCTTGTCTAGACAGCGGAGTGCTGAAGGCAAGGGCTGCCTCTCCCTCTGGGTGAAATCTGGTCTGACTGAAATCAATAGCAAAAAGCTCACAGGATGCAGCCCCAGCATCACTGAAGGCAATGGCAAATTTCTGGCCAGCTCCAGCGGAGCCTGAATTTTACCCTAGGTATTTCCACAGTGCCTAATTTAACAGGGCCTTTATCTCAGCTGGGGAGAGAGATGCCCCTGTAATACAAATAATGGTATCTATAAAGTCCCTCTCACACACGCACAGCGCTCTACAAAGTGGGGAACGTGACAAAGAACAGAGCTCCTGCCCAGGAAAGCTTCCAGCAGCAAGGCACGAATGGATAAATTACAGGAGCAAATAACAACGACAGGTACCATCTAGGCAAAAGAAAAGCAGCATGTGGTAATTGGAGCTGGAACGCTTCATGGAGCAGCTGTTTTTCAAGAGCTCTCCGAAGAAGGAAAAATGAGGGCTGGGCAAACCTAGAGAGGCTATTGCAGGCATGTGGGTGGTAAATAAACTGTCTGAGGCTGTAGAGTCAGGTTTAGCCTTGAGTGAAATACTACAGGCGTCGTGGAAACTCTTAACCATAAGGATTTCTAATGAAAATCTTGACAGACTTTTAATGATACAACTGCTCCAGGGGCTTCTAATAAAAAGGTGAGGATTATAGCATTTTGGGCTGTCCTGCCTGCTCAGTGCTGCCAGTTTTCACCTTGACAGATTGAACTTTAGCAGTTCGATTCCCAGACTGAAACGCTGCCAGGATGATATCGCCTCCACTCCTCAAACATTTACTGTGTGTTTTTCAAATATCATGCAATAGTCAAGGGCAAATAGCAGGTGCTTCGGCTTGTATTTTGGAACACCTCAGACCTCATTGCCATGAGGAGTGAGAAACCTCTTTGGTGCCAGGCTCAAAACTGTCTCTTCTCTTGCCAGGGGACACTTGAACTGGCTGCAGCTGGACCGACGGGTGCTGGAACATGACTTCCCCAAAAAGTCAGGACCGGTTGTTTTGTACTTTTGTGTCAGGTAAGTGTTGTGGTGGTGAACTCTTCCCATGGTATACAGCTATGGACAGCCTGTTCATTTCTGGAGACCAGAAAATGAGGCTCTTGGTTTCTCACACTGTAGAAACACCTGTGGACAAACAAACGTTTCTGCAGAGGCTTCTTTTGAGCTCTCTGTTTTTGAAAACTGTTCTCACACAAGTGTAAACAAGTAGTAGCCACACTAACACCCAGAGCTGCCCACAGAGAAATGCTGTATGAGGAAAAGATCAGATGTTATGTCTTTACACTTTTATTTGTGGGCTTTGAACTGGAAAGTCCAAGCTGGGTAGGGCTGAAGAACAAAGCCCTCCTTCTGCCAGGATAACCCACTTGAGCCAGCAACCTGGAGGGAAAACGCTCCCTTTCTCACCAGCGAGCCATCCGTTTCCCCTGGATTGGGCCCAGGGTGTGTGTTCTGTCAGGGACTGAATTAATCCCTCTACAGCTCTGTCGTATTTGCCTTCTGAACCCAATGCTACTGTGAAATATCCACAAATAGCAAATCATGGCATTTTATGGCAGCCAATTGGCTTCTACATGGCTGGACCAGACTAGAAATGTTTTAATGAAGATTGCTGTAGTTTGGGAGCTGCAGACTTCATCTGGGATTTTTACAAGGAACTGTTAGTGTTTGGAAGCTGCTGGAAGCTGCCACTGCTCTTGTGCACACGGTCTCTTTGCCTCCAAGGGAGATATTTTCTGAAAAGACAAATTTGCTCTTGCAGCTTTGAAACACCCAGAGAGAGGCTAAGGGCTGGGATGGCATATGTACAAAATTAAGTTGAGGGTTTTGACTTACTTTTAATGGATAGCTCATGTCTAGAACTAGCTAGTGCAGTGTTGCTGTGTCTTTTTCTGTTAGGCTTTCCACTCCAGTGTTATATTACATCTGACATCACTCTCATTCATTCCATAGTACCCACAAAAAATGAAGACCTACTTTTGAGTTTCTTCCCCTGAGTGAAGCCTTTTTTTAACTCACATAGTGATCGTCATTCATTTAACTTCCATTACAAGGGAGGCTTCTCAAGAGAAGAGACTCTTTGTTCTGTTACATCCCCATATTTAGTGGTGGATGGCCCCATGAGTCCAGAATTTGCCTGCTGTCTCTCAAGAGAATAGTTTAGTCTAAATTTTGAGTGCTTCAAACTGTAAGGGTAGATCAGAGCTGAACATCTCCAGTGTGTAAGATCCAGATCTACCTGTGCTTAGAATTAACAAAACTGTTGATGCTCATTGAGAACACATCAACTCTGTTATCAAACATTTTGTCTAGAGGCCAAATGGAGGAGTCTGTGCTAGGACAGGGATCCTGTGGAAAACAGGGAAAGCTGTGGCTGAGCAAGAGCTAAGTGCAGGTTTTAGGAGTGGAACTGTTAAATGTGTGAAAGCCAGTGCTACTGAGCCACTCTGGTATTCATTTCAGAGACCACTCAACAAGCATAAATATTGCCATCTGTATTGTTTTATGAAAGTTGGCAGCACAGTGGAGACCAGTCATTCTAGCAGGATCTTAGCCAAGAGGCATCCTAGGATATGGATCCGTATAACAGTTAGTGAATGAGTGACCTCTCCTGTTCTGGAATCGCAATCCATAGGGGAAAAAATTCAGCATTCGGTGTCTGAAAAGTGTGTGTGTGAAAACCAAACTGACTCTGGGCTTATCCTCTTACTGGTGGCAGTAATGAGTGGATTGTCACACTGAGTTATGATTTGGATTGGAGTGGAAGGCCAGATGCTTCAAGAGTTAGGAATGGGCAGTAACTTACCATGGCTTTTCTACTGCTTATTTCCCCTGTGGATGTCAGACCCTGGCAGCAGTTGAAAAAGTTTCCCAGCACATAAAGAGTTCCCATGTTCATCCCCAAATCTGAGCAGAAGGCAATTGAAGAAATCAACTCCAGCCAGATGGCTGAAGTTGGAAAGACCCCACATATCTTTTACCCAGTGTTTTCAGTTCTGGCTTGGGAACTAAAACAAGGGCTGAAGAAAGGTTTGTGAAGAGACCCACCCATAGATGGGGTTTTATTTTCATAGTCTGGAGGTGAGTGGCAGCTTACAGAGCCATCCATAAACGTACCATAAACAGAATGCTCCCTCTCCCCTGCTGCCCTCAGCTGGAAAGCAGACCACAAACGTGTTAATTTTTAAGGGACTGGGTGCCCGTGACACATGCTGTATCATTGGTAAGGGCTTGCCTGTGTTTGCAGATACCTTCTTGCATTACACCTCCCAAGAATTGCAGCTGACAAAGCTTAGATTGGTGCTGGGCATGCTAACTGGGGAGATAGTAGTACAAGTAACTGGATGTGCCAGATGCTCATGACACAGAAATCTGTTTACTGCATCGGGATTTAGTAATGGGGTGGGGTTTTCCCTCTAGTCGAAGTAAATGTACAATTCAATCACACTGTGTAACTACTGAAGAGATGGAGCCTCAGGCAAGAACAGTAAGTGGTAGTTTGTGAAGAGGAGAAGCTACATTTTCACCTTTTTCGTGTGAACATCAGATTGTTTTTACCCTCAACATTCCTGCAGCAATGTTGATGGGCATCATGCCCACCAAAGATACTACAGATTTTAGCTCCCTCTAAAAGTACATTTAAAGGGAAGCCTGCCTCCTTAAGAAAAGGCTTCTTGGAAGAACCGTGCTGAAAATAGGAAGTTTCACAAGCTTTGCAGTGTGAAATTCTCCTCCCTTTTTTAAATCTCTGCAGTACTGTTGAAGCTTTGTCTTTTGACACACATTTCCTTGGGGTTTGACATTGTTGAACACTGATCTCCAGTGTCTTTACTCTCTTCTGTAATCAAAGACCAAGAATTTCACAGCACTGTGTCAAAGAAGGAGGATTTTAGAAGGATGTTTTTAGCATTACTTTGTAAGAAATTGCTTCTGCCCTTGTACATTTACACAGCTACTGAAGCCTCCCTGTCTTCAGGTTGTCATGTAGTGCTTCTCTGGAGGCTTTCCACTGAGAACAACATAGGAATCTAAGAAGCAATCAGAACTCTCAGGCAGCTGTGAACTGCCCCATGGCTATTGTGCCATATTATTTTATAAGATTCTGCTGATACTTGTTTACATATCTTTAAAGCCACACATGAAAGCAGGAGGGAGTGCCCTGTGTCTTGCAGGGGAGGTGGGATGTCTGGCAACAGGATGGGAGTGATATTAGTTCTCACCCTAGAATTAGCTTCCCTGCGTGGCTTTCTCTATAGCCCTGGTCACTTGGTTGTTGGTGAAATTCATTCCCTGCCTTGGAGTGTTTACAGTGCAGGTAAGCCAAGCCAGATGAGAGTCACCACTGAAGTCCAGGAGAAGCAAAGGATGGGAATAAAGGAAAGAGGGATTGCCTGATTAGTTGATTTTACAGAGGTGTTTTGAGGCCAGAAGAGAACAGGGATCTGTGTGGTAAAGGGCAGGAATCTAAGTACAGTGTGGAGATCCAGGCATCAAAGAGGTCAGAGGTAAAGAGAGCTAGCAGAGGTTCAGATAAAGGTTGGTATTTTTTTGGCAGGGAAGGAAGCATTTTGCTCAGACTCACACATATAGAAGGAAGGCAGAGTTACTCCCTTTGTGTAAAACTTTGAGGTGAGAGAGGACCAAAGCATAGACACACAATTTGTTCATGAAAAGCAAAGCTGGCTAGGCTTTGCAGCGAGTTCTCATCCTCAAACAATGGCCTTGTGAGATTAGCAATCCTTACCAAGGGAACCACCAGCATGGGTCTAATCTCTTTATCTTCTGGGTGTTTGTCGTGCTGTTAATTCATATGAACAATCTTAGCAAATAAAATTCACTCCACTGGTGCATCTTTTCCCAGAAATGAATATATTTGTTCTCAGGGTAGCTCCACCAGCCAAACAGTGACAACTCACTGCAGAAGTCGTCACACTAAATCAGAATATCTCTCACGTGGAAAGGCTTTTCTTTCAGAAAGGCATGGAACAAAATGTGAAGTAAATCCTCAGTACTCAAATACACTGTGGGACAGCGTTTGTATCTATGGCCCAGCAGTATTCCCAGAAAGGAATGCCTGTGTTCAGCAACATCTGGCATGTGTTCATATGCACTGGCTAGGCTGAAGTCAGCATGGGAGCTGTGGGGGCTCAGGACTCTCAATATTGAGGCCAGAGATTTTGCCAGGTTGCCACAGTTACTGCAGAACAAAGTGGCCCTAAATAAGAGACCAACACTGAAACACAGAGTGCAAAGCTCATGGGTGCCATTGCTCCCTTTGACCTGAAGGAACAGAGCTCTGTGTGCACTGGCAGGGGTCCAGGTCCGAGGCAGGTGAGACAGATGTCTGAGATGAGACTGGCCACACCAAACCTGAGATGTTTACCTGGCAGACAGCTTTATGTCAGGGCTCATTAGTGCAGCCTGCCTGTGTAACCACAGGAAAGAAATAGGCACTATTCAGGAACAATTCATCCGACTTATCTGAGATGACTCCTTTGGAATTCAACAAGTTGCAGGCTAAAATACCTGTGTCTCTTCTCCGACCTCAGACCCTTACTCAGATGTAGGCATTTACATCATAGCTAACTCTTTTCACCTGATGAATCCCTCTGTGTGCGTCAAGGACCACAAATTTAAAATTATTATTTTGAGCAGGTTGGCACAGTCAGGGTTGAGGAAGCATTTCCTCATCTACAAGGTTTTGCCTGACTACCTAAATGGAAGTGGACCAGATTTCAGCTGTTAATGAGGCCTTATGCTATTTTAGTCTTTCAGCCCTCCTTTATAGCCAGTCTTTAAACCTGTATTCCATTTGAAAAGGACTGATGCTAAAAATGAAATAAGCAGGAGACCATTTGGAAACAGCTGACCCTGGAAGAGAGACAGTGGTTGATCTTAGGGCTGGATGGACCTTAGAACTTGTCACTGAAATGCACTGCTGCCTCTAACATAGGCCAGACACACGTGGGGTGCAGACTAATGGCATCCAGCTCTCAACTTCCCAACTAACTCACATGGCAATCCCAGCACACCATGACTCTGTGTGCCACTCACATCTGCCCAGCTCTGTTTGTCTCTGAGAAATCAGACCAGGGGGTGGAGATGAGAGCAGCCTGCCGTGGCAGGAGGAGCTGAATAGAGCCACACTGAATTAACCAGAGCAATTTATTGGTCTTGCACATAATGGGCTATGTTTCTCTATCCACAGTTTTCCCCACCAGAGAGGGGTATGTGGTGCTCCAACACTTTGCTCCAGGCAGGGAATGAGGAATCACGAGCTCCTGTCTCTCCCCTCTGAGGAGGCAGAAGGAGCAGACAGCCCTCTTTCTGCCCCATGGTGTGAGACAGGGGTTACAGGAACTGGGGAGAGAGGCACAAGGAGGTTATCAAATACATCAAATTTACAGCCAGGAGAGTGGGAGAGACATGGCAGAATTTGCTCTCACCCAAGGCTTCATTACACCTGTTAACACCCAGGAGAAGTTGCTGGAAGAAAATCACATATACACAAATTGCTCTGTTCTTCCCTGGTCAGTTGCAGATCCCTCTGCACAAGGAATGGCAAGGAGAGTAGTGCTGGGCCCCAATTTGCCATAGACCTTGACCTTCCCAGGAGAATTCAGAGAACTGCTCTGAGATATTTCAGCACTTGGGGTTCTCCATCCACATTCTTATGGCTTGCTGTCTGTTCCCAGAGCTCCTTCCAGCTATGCTGTCTCCCTCACCTGCTGTCAGTACCAGTACTGAGCCAGAAATTCCCTGCACCAGGGAATTTATGTTACATACAAGGGGAGACAAAGAGCCATCTCCTGCTGACATTATAGCTCTACATCTCTGTGCACTGCTGGAGTACTGTAGAAATAATAGCTAAAACCAGAATATTAAACCCAGTATAACCAAGCTGCTTTCAGGGGTTTCTGTGAGCTTGCCTGTCTATAAAGTCCGTGCCATACCCCAGATCTCTTTGCACAGCATGTGTTTTGCTGGTTGGTGTGCACCAGCTGCGTGTACGCTAAGCAGGAAGATCCCAAAAGCCGGCAGCCCTGCAAACCCCCTCCTCCCAGCCAGCCACGGTGTATAAATACAGCCGCTCAGACCTTGTTTGTGCTGGAAGACAAGGCTCCCCGCAGACAATTTATTGCAGCCTTCCCAGGGTGGCCCCCTGCTCTGTTCACCCGGGGGAAGGTGTAATAAATTGCCTGCGGGGAGGCTTTGCTCCTCAGAGTCTCTTTAGAGATATGAGAAACTTCTGTCCAGTCAGAAGATTTACATGTGTGAAAACCAACCTTTGCTTGAGGAAGGGAACTAATGGGGCTCTGCTACTTAACACACAGCTCTGAGCTAAGCCATCCATTACACACACATCTTAATAGTGGTCTGGCTCTCAAGTCCCATAACATCATTTCTGTTTTCTGCTTAACTAGGGATATATTTGTATAAGTGAGCTGCGATGAGAGAAGGGGATAAGTTGTTTTTCCTTTCCATTCAGCCATCCGAGGGGTAAGAAAAAGCAGCATTCTGAAAATGTGTTGTTTTTAGCCACATTTTGAATGTGTTGATGCTGGCAGCATTGTCTTGTCTAATTTTGGGAAGCATTTAGACAGCATGATAGGTACCACGCAGAAATGATGGATGCTGTCAGTGTAGGATTTGTACCTAATTTGGATCAAGCAGCAATAGCTGTGTCAGTGCCTACACACAGATTCCCTGACTAGGTCAAAGTCACACAGACATTTCCGTTTTCATTGCAGTTTCTGTGTTTATACCTTACACCAGTGGGTGTGATGTGCTGTCATCGGTGGAGCAACAGAAAGGTCTGCTATGAGGAGTCTCATTGCCAGGGCAGTAAAGGGTAGAGTCAGTGAGTAAGTAAAGCTTATACCAGCTTTCACAGCATACCTTTGTGTGCTGCTGACAACACACAGAACGGCTGGAGGGATTTCTGTTCCTAAAACGGTCCAGAATCCTCAGATGAAAAATGCTCTCTAGATCCTGAGGGTGTTGTGCCAGACAGTGCACCCAGAAAGTTACCTCTAATAGCCAAGATGTGACACTTGGCAAGGGCCAAAGAGCAGGAAAGGGCTGCAGTGATGGTCAGGAGTTTGATGGGCAATTGCCCTGGTGACTGAGGGAGAGGAGGGGAGGAAGGCAGTGTGCTGCTGTGATCCAGTCACTGCTCTCACCTCCCACTTGGGGCAGATAACCACATCACTCCAAGCCAAGAGGAACTGCAGCAGCTTTTGTACAAAAATTAACACATTTTTTTGTGCAAAGATACACTTCTCTTGCAAGCCAAGCTAAGCTCCACAGGACATTGCAGGGGTGGAGTGATTTGCAGACTGTATTAAGCTGGGTTGCTGCTTTTACAGCTTGGGCAGGCCTGGTTCCCCACCTGGGTAAGGGCAGAGGACTCACTGTACTGAGGTCAGTGCCTTTGCTTGATGTTGTAACCAAACAACAGGGAGGAATGTACCTGCATTTACCACCTTCATTCCTTCCCTATGTTGATACTGGAGCACTTTGCAATTTGCAAAGACTCACAGTATATACAGCCTGGAAGAGAGTTGATCTCTATATATTCCAAAGCAGATCCCTAAGTATTTTGTACATACAGAAGATGAGACATAGGAATGAGCAAATATCCCCAAAACACATGGTTTTCCACGGGTTCAATGGGCCAGCATCTCAGAAACACAAAGAAAAATGGATTGGCAGTGGGTAAAGGTGCAGACAGCTTCACAGTGCCTTGCAGCTGGGTGGGAAAGAGAGAAGGGAGCAGGCTCAGTTTAAACAATATCCACATATTTTTATTTTGTTAGCTGCAATTCCCTGTATTTCTGAAATCATTCACTTCCAGCTTTGTGGCCTCCCCTGCAATGAGGTAAAAGTTGACACGGGTCTCTCTTGCAGCATCCTGTCCCCTGCATATCAGTCCCAGGTGCTGAGTGAGGGGGGCCTGAGCACAGCACAGGCACAGGGGACAGGAGAGATGGGATCCAAACCCAAATGAATGCAGAAGGGGGGTAAATGGAGCTTTTTAGCTGATTTTCATTCCTGACTGATTACTTAACAGGCCAACTATTTAGCATGAGCATTGTCTGCTTTAAGTGTCAGCACATAAAAGTGTGCACCCATAACTATTAGCAAACAAGGCTGGAACATAAAAGGAGCTGTGCAGCCTGTGCTGCTCGGAATACTCATTTAGCGTGAGACACTGGACATAATGACATCTGCATTTAAGTCCATTATACCGATGCATGCAATTTTTCTTTTTCTGGTTAGCAAATGGCCTCATAGTTTTCAAATTATCCTCTGAGGTTCTGAATGACATGGTGAGGGATAATGAGCCAGAGCCCAGGATGGATGAGGCACAAAAGGCGTGTTCTCCTTCATCCATTGCTTTGTAACAGTGAAATAAGGGGCAGTCCACTGACAGAGCCACCAAGCTCCACTGACAGCTGTCCTGTATCCCAACCAGACTGAAATCAGCCAGCCGGGAAAGCTGGGGATAGAAGTCTTTTTGGACTAGTGAGTTCCCACCGGAGTCAAACTTCACTAGAAGCAGGATGATATCATTGCCCCAGAACAGATATATACCTGAAGCAGACAAGATATTAATTTGCTGTGGTCATGTTTTGAAATATCATTGTGTTGAAGATCACAGAGAAATATTTTTACCATTTGCCAGGTTCTGCTTGGAAGTAAACATGTGGGCTTGTGCTCTCAAATGATATGACAGTCTTATCTGCCCAGTCAGCAACTCAACTGCTCAGAGCCTGGTCCCTGCTGGGTGATAGATGGCCAAGCTCAGGCTGATGGGATATGTCCAGGGCTGTGTGTTAGAGGCAATGCTAAATAGTTTTTGTTTGACAGATTCTTTTGTTGTGTGAAAACTGGAAGTGTTGCTCATTTCTGCTCGCACTGTCTATACCAGCACCCCACCAACTCAAGTGATGGACAGTCCTGAGGTCTCCCATACCCACTTCAAGGACAAAGTACTAGTGTTCAAACACCTTCCCAACACTGCTAAATTCACCCATCTGCACAAACACAGCTGGGCTTGCATATGAGACTGGCAGCAGTATTCAGGGATTCTCCATCTCCTGATGAACAAGAACAAGTGAGTCCAGGACCCAGTGAGGCATTTCTCCGAGCCACAGGTCAGAGATGGGTGGGCCTGTGTGAGCCGCAAGGGACAAGTTACAGTAATACCACTTTACCATCACCCAAGGCTCAGGAGTTTAGACAGGCACCCCTGTGAGCCTGTGCTTTGCTGGCTATGACAGGAATTGCCATTCATCGTGGAGTGAGAGGGCTTAAGCTGTCTCAGAGCACGTTGTCAGTTAACCAATGCTTAATAGAGAGCAATCTGATCAGTACTAGACAGGTCCTCACAGCTAAAAAGCCTTAAATGTTTCAGATGCAGCAGCTTCTGAAGTCTTCCAGGACACCTTCTGCAGTACTCATTATTATTTCCCTGCTGCTGAGAGGGAGCAGCCAATATAGGCACTTTGTGTTCATTATCCAACATAATATTCACTGGTCTATTTAATTAATGCTTAGAAAATGTACTTGATGAATTATAAGTTACTAGGGCTGGAGAGGGAATTATAAGTTACTGGGGCTGGGGAGGGAGGGGGAATGCAGAAATAGATTAACATTGGTTGATCTTTTAAACTTTCCCAAAAATTATTTCTTTGGTTTTTATACTCATGAAGTCTTGTGGGGTGTCCCCAGTTCCTGCAGACAGCTAATTTCTCACAGCCACAGTTGCTATCAAGGAACCTCTTGTAGGAACTGCTGGAGGCAAAGCTGTTTGCTGGGTGTATTGTAAGAGATGTAGATAGTGGACAGAGGTGTTGGACACGTTGTACTACCTCTTTCCCTGTCTAGCCCATCTATTATATCCTGGATACATCAGCTTCACACCACATGGAAGAATGATGCTCTCGGGGGAGTCCTCAACAGAAATCTGAGCGTTCCCCCTCAAAACTGATAGTCTTGAAATATGCAGTAAAGAAAGGGCTCATAAGCTTGATGGGCAAAACAGACAGAGGGGGGCAGAGGAGGGAGGAGTATTTTCTAAACACAGCACAACAGTCCAAGCAGCTAAATGATTTTCTGTAGGTCATGGAGGAAACCTATGTCCAAGAAGGGAATTTAACCCAGGTTTTTGTGCTTGGTTCACGGCCTTAGCAGCTGGATGCTTCTGTTTGCCTCCTTTGTCACTGACATTGGTCATTGTAAAGTGCAGTTTCCTTCACTGTATTTGGAAAAGGTGGTAACAGGAGGAGATCTGACAGAAATTCACCATCAGTGCAAAAAAAACCTGAGTGTCTTTCCCTCCCCTTTCTGTTGTTACAGCACCAACTCTGAATTCAGGGGCGTCTACTCCAGTTCGGGTTTTCTGAGCTTGCCACACAGAAAATCCCACAAGGGTTCCCTTTGCAAATCTGTTTTCTTTTAAGTAGCACCAATTTCCTGGTGCACATGTTTCACATTTGCCTGGGTGCATGTGTGAGAGCCAGTAGCTCCCCAGCTCACTCTCCACTCTGGGGGTCGCCTGAGAATTGGGTTTTCTTTGTGAGGATGAAGTATCATGTGCAGGCTCCGTGCTCCCAGAGACTCAGTTTTGTACAGAAAATGATCTCTGTAGGTGTCCATGTGGAAAGCCTTGGGATAGCTCCTTGCAGCCTTAAGAAATGCAATATTGCCCTCTAGTGACGGTGAGGATGGGCTCGGTTGGTCTGGGGAAACAAAAAGCGTTTTAACTAACCTTCCCTGGGATTCGAAATGGAATAAATGTTCCTGTTATCCTACCGTCATAACTCAGAGAGCACTGGTAGTGGTGATAAGCAGAGAAGGTTGTTCAAGAATCGCAGAATGTGTAAAATTAGCATTATTCCCCATGAATTCAGCAGATGGAAAGCCAGCTGCACTTAGAGAGCGTATCTAGTAAGAAGGTTCCTTTTTTAATGCAGAATTTTTTGCATTTCTAAAGCCAAGTATATTTTTGGGGGTTAAAAAACGGAGAGAGAGAAAGAGAGGCAGGTTTAAGGAAAGGAGGTGAAACACCATGGAAACCAGAAAAAATGAGAAAAAGTTTATTCTTTGTATTTTATCATCCCTACATTCAGATGTTGTGAGTTTGGGGACTTGGGATTTTTTGGGGTTGTTTTTTTGTTGGTTTTGTTGGAGTTTTTTTTGGCTTTTTGGTTCAGGTTTTATTTCTGTTTTTCATCTGAACTCTTCTGGAGGGGGAGAAGGAAGAATAATACAAGAACCCTTCAGCAGATGAATGAAATGTTCCTCTCACTCTGGAAAGCAAAGAGTTGGTTCTGTCAGGAAACAGAGTGTTTTGAAGACCCTTCAGAAGGCACTTAGGAGCACTACAAAGCTTTGACCTTTGCCCCTAAGAAGGTTACATTTGAGGGTCTTGGTTCTGCAAATACCTCGATGTGGACAATCCCTCCGGTGCTTGTGTGAAGCCCCAGGAGCATCTGCAGGTCTCTCGGCTCCGCTCCCAGACAGCAGGGTCAGGGAGTGAGGTCTCTCTGTAACTGGACCCCACATGTCAACCCAGATGCCTGAGGAATTTGGTTATTTTAAATTCCCTGATGCAGACATCATTTCCCTGGCACCTTCCCTGCTCTAATTGCTTCTGACAAGGCACGATAGTACTGGAATTTATGTAGGGAACATCTCTGTCACTGCAGCACAGCTTAAAGGTGGCTACAAAACAGTGTAGGCAGACAGCTCTATTTATTTTTCCTTACATAAAACACTAAGTAAATGCAAAATTCACCTTAATCATTCATTGAACCTATTCAGGCTTTCTCTGTTACTACAGGAACACACAGCATACCTGTATATAATGATCAGTCATTAAGATTGACAGTAACATGAGCTTTTGTTCCCCCAGAAGTTCACAAGGCAGAATTAAGGGCTGGAGCAAATTCAAGCCAGTGACAAAACTCTCACGGAGTTCGCTGCCAAAGGATCAGACCTTCAGACCAGGCAGGACATGGAGTACTCAATAAATTCATATATACCATGAGCGATCAGCCAGTGCAAGAGAGTGGTTTTTTCTGACACTGAGGGTTTGGGCTTTCTCCCGAGTTCTGAGAAGTCATCTCAGCTCAAAAAAAATTATATTATTATCGTTCCCTGTCATCCCCAGCATTGCTACTCATAGAACTGGTAAATTGTGCAAGGTTAGTAACTACTGCTAGTTGCTCACTTGGTGATCATAGCTATAATAGGTAAAGAAGCCTTTACCAATTTGCCTTATGCAGACCTGAATGAGGCAGGAAAGAAACCCAAAAGTGCATTTCTGTCAGTGAATATTTTACAAGACACAGGTTAATAGCACAGAAATTGTTACGGTAGGTAAAGGACTGAAGATGAAATGCCAAAATGTGATGGCGAAGGAAGGGGAAGCTTACAGGTAAACAGAATAAAGGATTATTTTGAGCCTAAAAACAAGCAAACAAAAAAAAGGTTTATTTAGAAACTAAATCATCCACTTGATGATCCAGTTCCTTTGGTGTGCCTGGGATGGTGGTGACTGATCATGTCCTTGAGTATGCACAAGCCTCCTTCACCACCCCAAAGCAATAAGTTCACTTTTAGTACAATCATCATGACTCAGTTGACCACATTTTTCATGTAGTAAGTGCACTTCCATGTTTTACTTTAGATCTCTCTCATTCCTCACCACTCTTGCTCTCCCTTTTAGGTTCTACATTGAAAGCATCTCCTATCTGAAGGACAATGCCACCATCGAGCTGTTTTTCTTGAACGCCAAGTCCTGCATCTACAAGGTAAGGACTTGGGGAGCTCTGTGTGGCACCAGCATGGGCTGAGACACTTGGGTCTTAATTTTCTGTCCCAAAATTTGCACTGGTCACACCTGGACTTCGAGACACAACCTGCACCTCCTCCTCTTCCTCCTTACATCCTCCCTCACTCCTCTGCCTCCACCTGCCCCATCACTTGGCAGCAGCTTCCCTGTCAGAGGGAGGTTCTGAGGAAAAACACCCCTGAAACTGTCTCTTGTGGCTAGCAGGAGGGAATCCGCGCGGCTACAATTACAAACTGGCTTGTATTTAGAAGGAAATGTGTGTTTCTGTGTTAAAAAGCCGTGGGCTGAGTGGATGTCGCGATGGTTTCCAGCCCGGAGGGGGCGGCAGCATCGCACAGACACCGCGGGCTGGGCTGGGCGGTGGGAGAGGGATGGGATGTGCGAGGAGGGAGAGCCTCTGAGAGAGAAAGGTGGAATATCCTCACTTGGAAGGGACTCACAATGATCGTCGAGTCCAGCTCCTGGCTCTGCACATGACAACCCCAAAAATCGCACCATGTGCCTGAGTAGTTTGTCCAAATGCATCTTGAAATCTGGCCATGACCACATCCCTGGGGCACCTGTTCCAGTTCCCAGCCATCCTCTGGGTGAAGAACCTCTTCCTAATATCCCACCTAACCTTCCCTAACACAGCTTCGTGTTATTCCCTTGGGTCCTGTCACTGCTCACCAGAGCAAAGAGATCGGTGCCTGCCCTTCCATTTCCCCTCCTGAGGAAGCTACAGACCCCCACAAGGTCTCCCCTCAGTCTCCTCTCCTGCAGGCTGACCAAGCCAAGTGACCTGAAGTTTGTGGGACAGGAGAAGTCTATGGGGGGGTGTGTGAGTGGGGCAAGGGTGCCTGTGGGCATGCACTGAAGATCACCTTGTACAGGAAGAAGCCAGGCACTGAGAAATGTTGTTTTCTATCAGGATTAGCCCTCCCTGGTAGGCTACTGAAACACCAGCCTGCTGTCCCAGGCACTGTAGCTCAGAGCAGCTCTTTGCAAGGTACTCTGTGTGCCAGAGATAAATAAGGGCATCCTGGCACAGCCTCCACTCGGAGTAGTGCCTGCTGAAGAGCCATGAAGCTGATTCCCCAATGCCACGAGCCAAACATACACATGAAAAGGCTGGGTCCAGAAAAATTAACCAGGCCTAGACCATACTGAGGTGGAGATTGGCAGTGTGCAGACTTAGCCAGGGTGGGCTGGATGTCTGGGACTGGGAGAGGCTTTTCAGCAGCTGGGATTCCCTGGGAGGGTCCCTCCTACCTCCCTCTGTGCTGGCAGAGGCCATTCCCAATGACTCACCTCCATCTGCCAGGGAGGAAGCAGGAGGGAAAGACAACTGTAGTCAGGGAGTGATTGTACCACCATCCCACAACTCTCAGCACAGTTTGTAACCTGCTAAGCCAAATAGCTTACACCAAAGCTGGAGCCTTGCTTGACATCTACATGACCTAAAATGCAGGGGCTAACTTTGCATCTTCTAAAATGCAGAACAGAAGCCAGAAAAATGCCTTTTTTGCAGTGCTCAGGAGCGAGGCAGGGCTGCTGAGCTGAGCTGTGTAGCGCTTTGCTCTCGGGCAAGGCTGCAATTAGATGTGCTTAGTCAGCCCTCTCCAGCAACAAGCTCAGTGAGCATCACATTTTGGTTCCTGGGGAAAGTTCCTTTTTGAAGTATTGCCAGGAAAAACTTACACTGTTGTTCTTTTTTTTCTTTTTTTGGAGAAAGCTTAATAATAAGAAGAGGAGGGAAATAAAAAAAGTGCTTACAGATCCAGGTTGATCTATTTTAGTATGACCTCTCCTGAAACCATTACTTTGCACATTCAAGCTAACTGTCATCTCTATCCTAAAATAGCCCTGCTGAATCCCCAGTCTGCTATGAGGATCCTTCCCCATTTGACTTCCAGGCACAGTAAGCCATGCTGTGCTATCAAAAAAGGTGCTGAATTTGAAAGTTGGGTGCAAAGTGTCCACTAAGACTCAGGGCAAGCACCCAGCCAGCATGCCTGGATGATTCCTATCCATGCAGTGTCATGGCAGATTCAGTGTCTAAGCACAGACCGTGCTTCTTGTTCCTGCAGCTAGTGGGTGGTATGGCATGCTCTCAAACCCTGAAAGCTTCCTTGTTGCACCAAAAGTTTCCTTGCTGGACTTCCCATGGATATCTCCACCCCTGGCTTCTCTGCAGCCCAGAAAAACTATACTGTGTGTGAAGTAAGTGTAGTTCCTAACGTTGTGCTAGGACCTCAGACCTTCCCCTGTTGATTCTCCAGACAGATACCCTCAAACATCCCCATACACCAGGGCTGCTCAAGCTGGGAAAGAATAAACCGGAGGCCTGTTTAGTTTGGGGCTGCTGGTCACTGGGTTGCCAGCTGGCTCTGTGTTGGGTGCTGTACTCCTCTGGCTGTGCCCACCACTCCCCCTCCACCACCCTGTTGTGTAATGAGACATTCATGAATTCACACACCCAAACCCTCACACAGAACCAGCAAGATGCTGTTGCCCAGAAGGGGCAAGCCACATTTGTACTACCAAATAAGACAGGGCTTGGCACCAGACACTGTCCCTTGATCACACAGGGTGTTTAATTACCAGCACGTTCTGGCGTGGGTTTTGGCGTGTGCCAGCAAGCTCTGTCCCAGGCGTTGCTTCGGCACCGCTCAAGGATGTGCACCTGTTCCCAGTAGGCAACACAGTGGTGGAAGCCCCATCTGGGACTGGGGGAGGGAGGAAGAGTGTTCAGTCATGAGCTGTACTGAGCCCCATGTACCCTTGGGGCCAAAGAACAGGCTCTGGCCCACTTCCCCTACTAGTATAGACTTGCCATAGCATCGACATGTGGTTGCAGAGGCTGATTTGTCCATGCCGTGCCTGGTGCATCTAGATGGGAGGAAGACCAGGCACTCTGGTTCTCCTCTGCATCACCCCTTGCTATGGGATGTGGCCATGCAGCCTGCAGCTGAATCGACCTCTTGCACCCATCGCTTCCCTTGGCTCAGATTCATCGTGGGTGCAGGTGCCTCTGTGAGTCAGGCAGTTCAGCTGAAAGGGGAAAGGTGTGTTTATCGCCCGTAGCAGAGCTGCTCTTCACTCCCCATGGAGCTGTTATGAAAGAGGTGAAGAAATCACTTATTTTAAAAAGCTGGCACTGGTGAGAGCCAAGGACACCTGGATCTTATCCTGTGTTTTGTTCCCTTTGTTTTTGATTTTGCCAGAGACAAGCCAATGCAGCAATTGTGGCTTGTAAATGAGGTGTGGCCATGACTTGGCTGCAGCATGGATCACAACAGTAATCTATATTTAGATCACTCATTTCTTGCCAGATGAAGTAAAATATTAAAAACAGCAGCTTAAATAAATAAACCAAAAAAACCACCACAAGAGTGAGCTGAACAGTGACCCAAATTACTGGGCCATGTACATAGGAGACAACGTAGGAGTTCTAGTTGCAGAATAGAGAACTAAACAGTATCTCAGTAAAAGTCCAGTAGGTTCCCAAAACCAGGGACCAGAGACTCAGGAAGAGCACACTCGGCCACAAGATTAATGCTCATATGTCCCATCCCAAGCATCTTTTATGCCAAGTCTGCATCCCACACATTCAGTAAGAGTAGTGCCTGGACCCCTTGGTTTTGTGACTGCCATCTCATGCACAGCAGAAGGATCCTGAGAGGATCTGATGGGACCATCAGTGTCCTTCATGTGACCATGGTGTTCACGCAAAACCCTCCAAGATTGCTTTCATGATGGGCTGGATCCTATAGCATGGAGCAGGGAAGATCTACCAAAAGATTTGCTGTCACAGCACATTCTCAAACCACCCTCATCCTCAGTGCCTGTGGGGATGAAAGGGCCAAAACCAGAGCTCCCATCCTGCACGAGGCTCTTTATCCTTTGAATTTAACCCTGTGCAAGGGCCAGAATAGTTCGGGGGGGAGGGGGCTTTGACACAACCTCAGTGAAGACAAATTCTCATTTCCTTGCTTTTGTTAGCCAAGGACAAGGCTGTGTTCCCTCGAAGCACATGTGACATTTGGGGGTGAAAAAAATTTATTCCCTAGACTAACTTTCACTAAATCATACAAGAAGGTAGGATTTACTCTGATCCTCACCCTTCCACCTGTCTTCTCCTCACGCCTCCTTCATGCCACATCCAGTTATGCTTCATTTACCAAGCTATTACACTGAATATTTGGCTTTCTCTACATTTGAGTGGGCAGGTTCTCTCCCTCTTCCCTCAGGAGCATAGGGAATGCTTTGAAGCCAGGGGAAAAGGCTGGCACCACACACTTTGCTGTGCAGTAGCCAGGAGGAGATGTATGTCCTTCTTACAGCAGCTCAGACTCAACTCTCTTTTTCTTTTTTGTTTTCTTCACCTTTCAAGGAACTCATTGAGGTTGACAGTGAAGTGGTGTTTGAACTGGCTGCATACATCTTGCAGGTAAGCACCCACCTTCTCTCACTTCGTGCTTCTTTACATTGCATTAAGTCTTTTGGTTTGCCAGATCCACAATGGCTGTATGGAAGGGTAGGGGTTCCCTCAATTGCAAGAGAAAGAACTGTCTCTACACAGTTTTGATCATTTCTACCAATATGGGCACAGAAGGCTCTCAAACCAGACCTCTCCATGCAGGGAGCAGATACTACTGCTCCACATTTTGCATATAGAAATGTGTATTCTGTTTGCACGAACACAGATATCCAAGACCCTTGAGTATGATTTACAGCCAGAGAAAATCTAAATCATGAATGCAAATTCCTAGGTGAAATTCATATGCAATGGGTTCTTTTCCAGTGACTTTATTTGCATTTGTTTTCCCACTGGAGTTTGGTCCTCTGATGAGCTCCATAAGCTTCTACATTTGCAACTGTCTGTATTTTCCAACACAGGCAGAATGGCTTAAAGACTTTCCAAAATAGTCTTTGGAAGTTCTTCTTGTCAAGAAGAGGGAAAAGGGTCAGAGAGCAAATGACCAGGAGTGTTTGGTAAATGTTTAGTTCCCAGAAAGGAATCTCTTGAGAGTAACGGAGGTGGTTTTTGTCAAAGTTCTCTTTTTAGGAGCATGACTGTGGGAGAGATCAGACATAAGTGTCAGATGATCCTTGTTCCCCTCTCTTCTAGTCCAGTTCTAATTTTTTCCCATCAGGCATGAAGCTGTGAGGAGCCATGTGAGCAGACAAGCCAGCTCATCAGACTGCACTAGTAAATAACAATGCGCTGCACTTCTAGAGCACTTGCCATGTTAAAGAAGCAATTAATGCACAGGGATTTGAACCTTCATTAAAAGCATTCTATGTAACAAAAATGGAGTGAGAGAGTCATGATGGGGGACTCAATTAACAGCACATTATAGAAATTGCATATTGGCTGTTGGGGGAATACACATCAAACAACGGGCCCATTGTGAGGAGCAGCAGTGGGGTTATGAATCCATTGTCTGCTCATCCTAATGAATAACTTACATGCTTAGTAATTGTACAGCCAGATCCAGAGCTCATGCTGGAGCCCTTGCTGCTGGGATTGTTTCTGGCCACAAACACAGGATGTTACGTGTATTCCTGTAGTAGTTTGATGTGTAACTTAATGAAAACAGCCAAAACAAGCCACACCTCTGCTGCCTGTAACCAGAAATTATTATAGCCCGTGTTTGTGACAGTATCCAAGCAAAACAAATGGGATCATACTGCATTTTGTTCTACTTCTCACTGCAGCATTTAGGTCAAAGCACTGAAGTATGAAGAATATACCCTACAAGATTGTTTTTTAAAGTCAGTATGCTCATCCCCACGCAGGCCAGGGCATATCCTTTGGGCTTTGCTCTGTGTTGAACTATAATCATGGCATGCTCAAGGACTGCTTCCTATCAACCAGAGAAGTGCATGTCTGCCCTTCAGTTCTCTCAGAGGGAAATGGGAAGATAGTAAAGGTCTGTCAGAACACAAGTGATTCAGTCTGCAGCCTGATTTCAAATTGTTTTATTACCAGAACAAATTAAAGTACCACCAAGGCTCTGAACTTTACCCCAGCCTCAGGACTGAAACACCACTGGACGTGGGCTGACAGGTTTTGTGGGTAGATGGATGGATGTAAAGACAAAAAGCCCTGAATGCAAAACCCAGTCCTCTTGGCCATGGAAACTCCCTCATTGCACAAATTACATTCTTGCACTGTGCTTTCTGTGTAGCTGATGGCAAACAAGGTGCTTTAGCATGAATCATACGAAAGGCATATTGTCTATGGAAAATACAAAATGCATGTTAAATCTATTCAGGAGGGCACTCACCAGACTCTGAGGGTTTGCCAGGTATGCAGTAAGACTCAGGTACTAATACTGGAGTGGAACGTTGTCCAGCCCTTTAACATCAGGCTGTGATGGTAATAGAGATATCTAGATATGCAAGTAAGGGAGCTAAATACTCCCCCAAATATTAAGGAGTTAGAGAAACCTGTGTCTTGCATCCCTTTGAAAGCTGACAGTGAGCAAGCTTTCTGAAAGTCTAGGTACTAGAAAATGGCCAGAATACTTGTAAAAAAAAGTCAGAGGAGTTTCAGTCTCAGAGGCTGCAAGGCCACTGAGTCTTCAGAGATCTTCTAGCAATGTAGCATCCACACTGACCCCAAAAAATTTAATTACTAGCATTACTTCCTGCAGCTTCTTGGGTATTCACTAGCAGAATGAGGAATCATCTGGCCCTGTATTAGGCAAACCTTTTGTTTGTTAATCTGCCCAGCCCACTGCATGTATCATGGCACTTGACATTAGATACTGGTTCCAGAAAATACATGAGGAATCAATTACAACAGGAAATTGCTGCTAAATTAATTTTGCAAATGGAAAATCTTGAACAGCCGTTTTCTTCCTTTTTTTTTCCATCTTTAATTATAGATGTTTTATTTTTCTTCCTTGTTTTACAGGAGGCAAAGGGAGATTTTTCAAGGTAGGTGAAGAACTTAAAAGTTTTTGCCATTGTGTGCTGTGAGAATGAACAACCACTGTGTGAGCCATGCAACTCAGCTGTAGCTGTGTAGGGATTGCCTGTGTTAGCAATGCAGCTCTGTGTGCATGGCTAACATAGACATTGGGTTTCCTGATGTAATTCCTCCACCAAACAGCCTTTGGCCAGAGCATGCCTTGCAAACAGCATTGTTTGTGATTTTGTTGTTGACAAATCTCATTATGTGCTCATGAAGTTCAGGAAATAGACTAGTCTTCGGAAGGAAATTACTAAGGAAATGACTCCACAATCACTGTTATATCACAGATCCAGCCAGAAGCAACATTAAAATTCCATGACTAATTGATATTTCAGCTCGAATTTGGACAGAGTTCTCAGAATCACAATTTAGATAATTGGTTTTGTTGAACTTCTGCTATCCCTCGAGCAAAATCGTCAGTCTTACTGTAAGAAATTCAAAGAGGTGACTGGTGTTTCAGAAGACTGTTAATGAATGCCCGTCAATTTTCATTTAAGTTGACAGTATCTGTCATTTACACATAAGTAGCAACCAAAGGTCAGGTGGTTGTTTGATGTCTCACGTAAGAAACATGAAAGCTCTTTGTGTGAAGCTCAGGAGAACTGACTATGCTAAAAATGTCACATACTCCATATATTTTGCTGACCTGAAGTGAGTTCAGCTGGAGGACCACAATATCCATAAAAGTTAGTTCCAGGGGAGAAAACAAGGTGTGAATGGGCAGTGGGTTTGAATTTCACAGGGTTGAATTGCCAGTTGAACCTAAAGAGATGTCTTAATTTTGTCAGTGTTGAGATACACTGAGAGAAGACTATAATGTTAGGAGCCTGTGAATAACAGGCAGGATCCATCACCTGGTAGTCTGGGACTCCTAGCCAGCTAAATTTGAGATAAATCAGTGAAAAGGGACAATGCATTGCAGATATCACCTGTCTGTCATGGAATCCAAGCTGACATAAGGTCACCCTTGCTAAAGGGAAGTTAAATTCTGCCTTATCATTTCTCAAAACTTTAACTTGCAAAATCTTGACATGCATCTGACCACAGAAACACAAGGCCATTCTTACTTCATTTTTCAGTTCCACTGAATAACTCAGCTATCAGAAGTGTTTGTTTAGGGGGCACTGGAGTGCATGTGGCTCTTTGACTTTTCAATCTGGTTTTCAATGCACTGCCAAGTCCTCAGTCCAGAAGAGTTTGGCCAAGCAGAGTTTTTCCATCCAGACCTGTGATTAAACACATCTTCCACTGGTTTTGCTATGAAGAACAATATTTAATGTTTCTCAGAATATCTTGGACATGATAAAAATATACTCAGAAAGTGTACATTCAGACTTTGAGACACAGAACAGAAAATAATCAGATAGCTCTGAGTAATAGGACTGAAAGTGTTCTATCTTCGAGTATCCATTTCCAGACCAGAAGTGGAAACAGCCGGTGGAAAGCATCCATCTGCTAAAAATTGTATGATGTCCCTCATAATGAAAGGAATGGTTGAGTTATCATAGGCCACAAGGAAATGACGAATCTTCTCTAAGGGAACAGAAGATACCTCAACCCATGGTGTTAGCTGCTGCCTCCGCTTCAGTGTGGCAGTCATCACCATCACCAGCCCCACTAAAGCAGCTCTGAGTTCTTTTCAGCCTGTAGATCACGGTGATTTGAAGTGCAAGGGGGAATCCTTACATCCAAGTCAACCAGAGAAGGGGTGTCATAATAACGATGTGTTGATACTGCCAGGGATCTTAATTTCTACATGGGCTTTGTTGCCAAAGCAATCTGCCATGCTAGTGGAGTTTAAAGCCTATTCTTGAATGAAGGTAAAAGAATGCCACCCTGACCTTCAGTGGTCTAGAAGACTTGGCATCTGAGGAATGTCTGTCCAGCAGCTCCCCTCTGATGTGCACTGACATGGGTTTATGTGCTGGGTGAGATCCAGGTGCTACTGAAGTCAGCATGAGGTCGTTGTGGTCAAGATTTTGCCTGCTGAGATTTGTGGTTATCATATCAGCAGTGTAAAATCTGGGAAATCAAGCTCGGGGCCAGCCAGAGGAACTGCAGATGAAGGCAAATGTTCTGACTTTTCTTAGGGATTAAGTTAGCTTCAGTGTTTGAAGTTACTGAATGTTGAAATAGTGTTTAAAGCAGAAGTGGCTACTCTTTGAAACAGAGAAGTTTCTCAGTTGTGAGTGTCTTGCTGCTGAGATTTAAATGTTGTGCATGACAGCATATGTTGTGTAAAGGCTGAACTCTTGAACTCCTCTTTGTTTTTGAAGAAATAATTTAATTCTAAAAGGTTGCATGCTTGGAACGCAGACTGCAGCTTTCCCACACCTGCCCCGTCCACTGCCACCATCAGATTTATGGCTTGTGAGACGAAAAGTTTTTCTCTGGCCCCGATCCAGAAAAGTACATAAGCACTGGCTCATTTGTAGTGATGGGAGAATTGCTGCTCCCCATGGGAGCCTTCCCATGACTCACTGCCGATCACCTCAGGTGCTGGGATAGTCAAACTGTCACTATTTCAGCTGCAGGTTGGCACCTGCCCGTGGTGGCCGGAGTGTGATTACCTCCAAACCCCACTGCAGCCAGGTGGAGGATCTGGAGCTGGTCCAGGACTCCTGAATGCACTTGCACGTCTGCTGCTTGGGCCTCATGGGAGCTGTAAAAGCAGAATCAGTCTTATAGACTCTTAGCAGTCAGTTTTCTATCTGTGAACTGATACATCTGCAATGACAGCAGCTCCCACTGCTGTTTTTTAGGAAATCATCCCATACCTCAGAGTAATCACTGTGCTCATAGGACTCCTCCTTCCTATCCCCAAAAGGGGTTCATGTGCCATTTCAAACATGTTTTACATCCATTGGTAGGGCACCATCATGCATGAGCCTGTTATCACTGATTCTTACCACCTTGGGCACCACAATGACTCCCAGTGTTTGTTAAGCCTGGAGAGCACCCAGTCCAAGTCACCCTCATCTGTCTTGAACTAAGATGCCACAATAGCCCTGACAGATCCATTTAGCACCTGTAGTGAGCAATTCTTCTAAGCCCTTTTCCATTTCTAATGTGTGTTTCATTTCAAAAACAGGCTCATCAGAAACCCTGAGCTCCTGAACCTTCTTAGATCAACTAAGAAAACTATTTCTCAGTGTTTGCTTGGAGTGACCTTGTCCATCTCTTAGCTGATAAAGATTAGGTGAAGTGAGGTTTAAAATAAAAAGTTACTGTCCTTAAGAAGTCCCTAGTCGCCTGCACTGAAGGAGAGTGGTTTTCACATTATTTAAGAGAATCCCCAAATGCTTCAGCTGACAAGACTTAGATAAGTTTACATTTAGGCTGAGACATACCATTGAATTTAGGACAATCAAGTATCCCTGTTCAGCTGATTCTTGGATAAAATAAAACACTTGAGATTGTATCTGTGCTTTTCAATATTAGCTGCAAACATTTTGACTTCAAAGGCACAGAATCACATGTATGAAGCTCCTAAACAAGCACCCTGCCAACAGATCTAAAGGTTATTAGCTCAAACTAATCTTGTTTCCAGCTGGGAGCTGAGTCACACTTGGTTGGCAGAGCATGGGCAGGACAAATTTCAATTCCTTAGATCAACACAAATCCTACAGGTATGTAGACCTCTAGGCCTACACAAAAGAATGAACCTGAGTGCCCTGGCTAATCTGGGGGAGAATATAGCGTATTGTTAAAATAACTGAGATATTTTTCCCCAAACCTTGTCCTTCTAGATTTAGAGTCCAGTCCTAAAATCCTAAAATTTGAGAAACTCACACCAACTTCAGTTGCAAATGTTTGTAACCCAGTTCTTCAGCTTTAAGGTGTATGTATGTCAAAACAGCTGCAAATAACATATAGTGATCATGTCCCTCAGTTTGGGGTGGGGCAAGAAAAACCCCTCAGTAAAACAAAATCCTGAACCATTGCAGCCAGCTCCTCATTGCTAGATTTCTTCCAGTTGAAGAATATAAGCAGTATGAGACATTTCAAGTGAACTCCAGGTATCTCCCAGCAACATATGAAAGAATAACAAGGAAGGAAAGCTAACAGCCCGTTTCCTGTTAAGCAGAATTTCACAGTAATTTCAACGTTTGGACAGATAGTATCTAATGTAGTTTCAGGCTTACTTTTCTTTCTGTGTAACCAGGTGACATTTAACCAATTAGAATGTATTAAAGGGTTACAAAACCCAGGCTGCATTCTTGCAGCCTAATGGAGAAGATCCTAAACACTGCACTTCAAACAGTACCATCTGACCTGAGAATCTCTGCATTTCCTCTTGCATTCTACAGAATGAATTACCATGGTGACAAGAGTTGATAACTTGAACCTGTAGTTTTGTTTTGTTACTGATCATTGTTATTACATGTGCTGGAAAATGTATGGATTTCCTGACACAACTGCGTGTGTAATCTTGCTCAAAATTATTGCAGCCAGTTTGCAAAAACTTGTTTTTCACAAAATGTTTATTAAATGGCTGGGCAGGCCTTTTGCCCCCATGCATAGATAAAAATGATGAGAGGTGGTGACTAATTTATTTGGACAGGACTCACTGAACAGGCAATACCAGAACTAACACCAGATCTAGGAGTTCTAATTTCTAGGTCCATTCTTCAGTCAGTCATCCTTCCTTCTGGCTGTCTAACCAGCTTTCAGGAATCCATGTAAATGGCTTTCTCAGTTCAGTTTTCATACTGTTCTTCAGTCTTTAAATACTATAATTTCCACCATAGTGCAGGAATAAAGTGGTCTCAGGGAGACAGAGAAAGTGTGTTTGGAGCCTTTCCCCTGCATGTTAACAAATCTGTATCAAAAGCACCCTTCTGTATATATCAGCACTGGAGGCTGGACACTTCCAAATATAAAATAAATGCAGCACAAGTGATTGGATTAAACAAATGCTTTCTAAATACTATAATAAAATAAACACGCTGAGATATTTCACTAGAAGGAGCATGAAAGGTAGTAAGTACAAAACCACTTGAGGGGTTTGGTATTTTAAAAGGAGCCAAGAGGAAAGTGACCTCGTGGCCACTAGTTCAAATGCAACCTGAGTCATTATTTTTTTTCCTTTTTCTTAATTTGACATTCTTTTGGGAGTCTAAATTAATTTGTCTGGAGATGAGTCTTGCCAGAAGACTTCATAAATATATGGACCATGGAATGAAATGCCTTTTTGTTCCTGGAAGTGATTACCTGAAATACATTTGGCACTCTGAGGCTGAGGCACTACCTTTACAATATTTTCTAGGTACTGAGCAGAAATGTTAATCCCACCCAACAACATCACTAAGGATGTCTTTTTCTCTGATTCTTAAAAGGCTTTATCACAGTCCAAGCAAGCTTTGCATCTCGTTGACAGAAAAGACAGCAGACTGGTGTTAGCCCTTTCTTTTATGGGAGCCATTACTGACTCAGGCTTTTTCCCAGACTCTCAAAGATCATTAGTCACCACTGATCTTGCCCTATTTGATAGCTTTCTGGTCTCAGAAAGTCCCTGTTTGGAAATTACTCTGTGCTTTCCCAGAAAAGTCCTGGATATTTCTCAACTTCCTTCTACGAGCAGCCAGCCTCCAAAAATCATCACTTGAGGGGCAGCTACTGCTGCCTGTGCTTCGATTTCCTGAGTTCTACTTTTTTTCCCCAATTTCTTTGAAAATATCAAAAACCTCAGTAAGAGCTGACTATGCACATGCTGTGGAGGAGACTCTGTTCAGACCCAGAAAACTCTAAACAGCAACAGCTTGTTTTCTAGGCTGTCAGTCACAGAACAGAGCAGCCAGATCAGCAGATAACAAAGAGCAGAGCAGCTTCTTGTTCAGACTTGTGCAGATATTTACCTGCTGTGGAAGAATAAATCTGAATAGTTTTTGAGCATTTGTACTTAGTGGTGAAGAGCTCTCTGATGGTCAAACGACCATGGGATTTGGGCAGGAGTGGGTGTTCAGACATTCTTTGTTAAGATTTTTTTGGCCTGGCGTACCAGGTGCTACTGAGTGGTTTTCTATGTGCTTAGCAGTGGTTGCCTTAGTCATTTCTTTTAAATGTTGTTCTACACATCTTCACTCTGCAAAATTTGAACCTAATTGAGACCTGGCCATCTCTCATAGATTTGTCTTGACTAGAAGTTAAACTACTTACTTGATTGCCAAGGAACTACCCTAATAATAAAAGTCTGTGGACATGCCCAAAATGCCTGCTCCAGGATTTTTGTTGGTGGTTTACTCTATGGGCCAACCTAGCAATTAACCTGCAGACTCCAATTAAGACAAACCCACCTAGGTCTCAGGCAGAACCTGCTGCTGGGATGTGCAAATGGAGAAATACTGTGGAAGGATTTTTACAACTGAAGCAGTATCACCTCTCTATAAGCCACCATACTGTCCTAGAGAGAACAAAACCCAGGGTGACCTGGAACATCCAAGGGCTCCTGTAGTCTTTAGCAGATATTAGGATGTCTGGTCTACAGCTGGAGAGGCCAAGACTACCTGTCTGCCTGTCTACCAGCCCCACAGGAGAAGCCAGTGGGCTGGGAAATCTGGAGCTCTGGAAGAGGTGTCTCTCTCTCCAGGACTGCCACACTTTTGGGCAGGATAAAGCAAAGTGTACAAGAAGGCACAAAAAACCTGCTGTTAAAAAGTAAGCCAATAAACATGAATTCTTTGGCACTCCTCAGTGTCCTGTCTGGCCCTCTTAGCTGTGTATTTCCTTCCCAAGCCTTTGAGGCTTTTTTTTCTTTTCATGTGTACAGAATTCCTTGTATGTTTAAAAGTGGTAAGGGAGGCATTTGGGGTTTGTAGGAGAAAATCCCACGGTTTCATTTCATCTGTGAGAATCTGCCTCCCATTTCATTAGCTCTCCCTGCTCTCTGCTGTGCAGTGATGCTGCTCCAGCTGGCCAGTGTGGCTATGGAGGTTGCAGGGGAGAAGAATGATTTTGCCTGGTCCTATGGAAGGTTTTGTGTAGCAGGACAAATTCAAGCTGGAGTCTTTTCAGTGAAGACCAGGTCACCAGACAAGAGGCTAAGAACAACCTGTGATACTAAGAAAGCGGTCATTATTTCTTGCAGCAGTTTGTAAGGCACTAATATAATAATATAAGGCACTAAATAAAGGCTGAAAAACATCACCTTCTCTTCCCCATGTTTTTTTCTGTATATGAACATGTCCATGGGATCTTGCTCAATGACATGTGACATGGTGGCTTTTGTGTCCAGTCATTGGTAGGAAGTTCTTCAGCATAACCATCTGGAAGAGCTTCTCTCCAATTTTGATAATAGAGGAAAAAGTTAACTGGGCTGCCATAAAACAAATAAAGAGAGGAGAAAAAGGAAACCCCAGTGCCTTTTGTTAAGAAGGAACAGATGTACAGCCATAGCAGCCTGCCAGCTAGGTCAGGTCATATCAAATATTGTGGTTGTTTTCTTGTAGCCTGATCCTCCTTTTGAACTCTCTTTCAGCAATGAAGTTGTAAGGAATGAATTAAAGAAGCTGCCAGCCCTTCCAACACCAGCGCTGAAGGAGCATCCTTCCCTCGCTTACTGGTAACGTATCCCTCTGCTCAGCAGCTTTGCAGCATGTAAGGCAGGACCTGGCTCAGGCAATTAGTGGTCTGGGAATGGAATTGGGATGCAGGGATTCCTGCCTTCTTGCTCTGGGTCTGCCACTGACTCACTGCATGAGTTAACACAAGTGGAACTACTGCCCCTGGCCTCAGTTTCCCCATCTACCCAATGGCTGGGCCAGAAAACTCACTGTAAAAATGCAAGTGTCCTGTTGAAATCAAGAGGTCTGGTGTGTCATTTACTTTCCTAGCACTTTGTATCTGTGAAAAAGCTGTCATGGTTGGAAATACGTTGTTTTGCACTGCTCTGTGTTATTTTGAGTGATTCAGTTTCATCTTGCAAATCTTCTTTGTATGGCACAGCTACAAGGGTTATATTTTTCCTTTTATATGAACTAGGTGGTGTTTGGAGGTAAATGCTTGTTTGCTCTGTCTTTATTGCACTGAAAATTAAATAGAAGGTAGGAGCAGGGTCACAGTTAAATTTTGTATGCCTCACACATAGATTCTTTGTGCCATCCTGCATATCCCTTTTATCTGTGCAAATAGGAAAGTATTTGGGGAAAGACTTCATTAAAAGGGAGATGCTTTCACTTGATTTTCTGCTTGCTGCCCTTTCATGTTTGCCTTTAAAGCACTAGGCTGTAAGCCTGAGGGTTGGAGTGAACTTCTTTATCTGCTACTCTCTTAATTTCTGCATTTTGGTAAATCTGAGGATGGCAAGGGGGAAATAAATTGGTTTGTAGGATATGAGCTCAGTTCTGCCCTTTGCCAAGGTCATTCACTTATCCTAACGTGGCTACAATACTGAAATTAGCTGTAGCTCATGTCAAGCCATAGGCAAGCTAGTCTGTGAGGTTTCCTAATCACTTTCTGAGAACATCAGAAGAGATTTGGAATCCCCAGCTGAAATCAGGATCACTAACACAAAAGCAGTGGATCATCACAGTGTCCTGGTGTTAGTCTCTAAGAACCAAAATCAAATATTTGTGAAAAATTATAAATGCCATTTCGCTGAAGAAGAATGGCCTTCCTCTTTAGAGCATCTCTTTTCTTTTTTCAAAAACTAATCCACACACTCAAAAGCAGTACATTTCCAGCCAGTTGGTGGCCTGGCTGACTGACAGACTGGGAGCTCGACCTAAAAGCCATCACAAGAGGAGTGGTGGGAACAAGTAGGCATTGATAGGGAAGGCAAATCTGACCCTTCAGCAGCAACATGGCCTGAGGTCTTGTTAAAGTGCCCACATAGCAAGAAGAGCATTGTAAAATTCTCATGCTCAGAATGTGGGTATTTGCAGTTATACACAAGGTACAACACTTCCTGCAGCTGCACCTAATTTGGGGGAGGTTTTCATGTGACTGAGAACAGGTCACAGGCTGGGAAGGTGGTGTTGCCAATAGGGTAATAAAATCAGAGGCTACAGTCCTGTGACTCCCTTGTGACTTCACATCAGTAACCAGGTCTCAGAGTCCTCTTATACATTAGCAGTTCATTATTTTTTAATGGTGGCTTTTTCCTAAAGACCCTCTGAAACACTGAATGCTCTCAAGAGGCTGCTGGTGAATCAGACAAAAAGCCTCTAAAATGCAGATCAAACTTCCCTTCTAAGGGAGCAGATAATCAAGTAAATACTATGATACCTTTGAAAATATGCTCTAACAGGTCTACATGAAATAATACAACATATCCATCACATACCATGAAAAATGCCTCACCTGTTGCTCCTACCAAGTGTACTAAGACATGGGGATGAGTCCTGGATTCTTAGATCAGCACAGTTTGTGCCCCTGACTCCCCCTTCATGGAATATTCTTGTTCCATATCCTTGCTGCAGGCCTTTCACTTCACTGTATTCTCTTCCTAAAGGTTTACAGACATCACAACAAAGCTGAAGGCTGTAGTTTTTATAGCATCAAGTTGCTGTTTCCAGCTTTCTATAGGTTCAGAATAATCAGTTCTACATCTTGTTCTCAAGCATCTATTGGCATCACTGATTACTGGTGAAGGGGGGAAAAGGGGCTTTTTGGTGGGTTTGTTTGTGTTTCTTTTTCTTTTAAATGAAAGCTGAGCTTCTAGCCCTCCCACACAATCCAGAAGCTGGGGCCCTGAGTTTGATGTCTCTTTCCCATGCGTGGAAAAAACTGACAGTATTTATTATTTTAGACACAAAACTAATCACAAAGACTAGAGATAACCTTTAGAAAATGTGTTAACTCACAGTGCTCCTTTCCATCCACTGTCACTGCATTTTTATCTCAATTGAGATCCTCCCCCACCAACCATCCCAGTACTGGGTTGTCAGTAAGAAGGCCAGGAGGAAATGAAACAGCACAAAAACGAGTGCTAGAGTGGGATTTTCAACAGACTAGGGATAAGATAGACTTCTCCCAGGTTCTCACAGATTCTGAATGTGAACTTGGTTTTAGTAACCTAAAGCACCAGTGTTGCCAGAAAATCCACCTCTGAAAACATCAGCTGAAAATCACTATTTAGTTATTTTCTGTGGTTCAGCATAGACCTGAGGCTTTGGTCCTGCTCTTGGTCTGTTGGCCAAAGCGAGGCTGGTGGCTTCAGTGGGACAGTGTATGGCTGCAAATAAAGACATTAGTAAGTTCAGGAAGATAATCAGAATGGACAAATCAGGTTAGAAACAGAACAATGCTAAGGAACAGCAATGAGTGGACAGCTATTTAAAACAGCTAAGTGTGCTGGGAAGAGGGCGAGGGGAAGTTACGTTTGAAAATCTGCATCTGATGTTGAGAAACTCAGGGCTTGCATCTGCTTGCAAGTTGTCTGCTGTCCAGTTCTGTAAGCTGCTGGGGCAGGAGGGACTTCTTGGTAGTTTTAAAGATCTTTATCAGAGTTGTCTGCTGCAGGATATCATCCACATATTAATTTCTTCAGCTTTGGGAGGGTTTTATGAGCTGGCAAACAGAGAACAATACTTCGGCAGCTCCCCTGTCTCCACATTAGTTAAGCACTCTCTGCCAGCCCAGCACTGTGAATGAGCTTTTGTATTACAGACACAGCAACGAGGCAGAGCAGGGGGAAAGGAGACATCAGCTGGTGGTCCCAGCACTGTCCCAGCTGTCAGTAGCAGCCTGGCAGCTACATTAGATGGACAGCTGAGATGATAGGGGAGCATGTTTATAGCCCTGCTAATGCTCCTTCTGACCCGTGAATGATGTTGCTTGTTTTCCCTGGCACATGCTGGGCTTAGCCCTCTGTCCCAGAGCTGGAGGCAGAACGTGACTTCTGTGCTAGATGATCTTCTTGTGCAGGGCAGTGGGAAGGAAAAGGAAGTTTGAAGAGCTGTGAGAGGAGGGTCTGTCACAGAGCCCAGGTGGGATTGATCTGTGAATGTTCTTGCCATGTGGATCTTGCTGTCTGAGCTGGGTGCCCTCAGCTCCCTGTGCTGTCAGCGGAGAGAACCAACAGTAACCACCTCCTCAGGAAGCCATCCAGAACAGATTGGATGAATCATGCTCTGCAGCGGGAGTAGCCCAGTGCTGCAGAAAAGTGAAGGACAGCAGATCCCTCTTTTAAATATTCATGGCTTGATTGATAATTCAGGCTTTACTTTTTTGTCCAAAAGAAAGAAGATAGAAGGATGATACATATCTGGGTCTTAACATCTGTAGAACTCAAAACATTATACAAAAGGATATCATCAGTATGCCATACCCTAATAGAGCGATGGAGGTTTTTGTTTAGGAGAACTGGATAGAGCCTGGACTATCCCACATTTCTAGCATGGGTTACAAATATAATTTTATTTTATTTTATTTGTTCTGCTGGGAACATATCAATTATTTTATAATAATCATTTGTAAAAAAGCAGAGCACATCTGGAATCACAGTAGGTAATCATCACGTAGGTACATGTATTCTTTCCTTGAATGGCAGCAATATGAGAACTTGATCTTGTGCAATAAAGATGCACAAGAGTGGAAACCAAGCCTGAGTGTTTTCCACTGGAGAAACTCCATTGTTTTCTGAGAAGTCACTCTGGGTTTGTTCCTGTCTGAGACAGAGGAATTGCATCCACATGTAATCATGGCTTTAAGAGGTAATTTCAAAGGGCTGTAAGCCCTCTATGTCTATCTTTTTTATTAAGAATGATGTTTTCTGGAGGTCTTCCAGTACTGAACACTCATGTAATTCAGTTATTGCTCCAAAAGTAATCCTGTTTATGATAATCATGGCAGGAGACTCGGGCTCTGCCTTCATGTGCACGCCCATAACATCTGTGGTACTTGCTTGGATCAGTGCACTGAATATGGTTTCATAGCTGTAGAATTTACAGCTTACAGATCATTTTCTAAGCATTAAATCTATTCTGAGGGATTTAATGTGAGAGCTGGACCGTTCCTTTACCCATGTAATTTGTCACTGGCTCAGTCAGCACCCTGTACCTGTTATGATCTGCTGGTGGGACATTGCTTCACCTTGCCCCAGAAAAAGCCTTTTTATTTTTGCAGGATGAGTGGGGGGAGTCACTTGGTGAGTGAGTAAGGAAAGCAGTTACTCCACACAAATGAGAGGCTTGTGGCAGAACAGCTGGTCATGCCAGCAATCCAACAGACCATCTCTGAACTGCTCTGTGCTGCCTATATTGGTGTTTCTGGTTCTCTCCCTTTCTCTGCATTACCAGAGATGCCCAGTCCTCAGCTCCCCTGGGCCCCTTCTTTCTAAAAGATGTTTTGGCTCCAGAAATTCTGCCTCTCCTTCTAAAAGAAATTCTGTCCTCTCTGGCACAGGGAGGTGTACGGGGAAGGCAGCAGTGAGAAGGCACCATCATGTTAGTCAGGCTAGTGAAACACTGCAGTTTTCCACAGAAGTTCCCCCTGGGCATCTCTAAGCAGCTGGGATGAGGTCATCTACCAGACCATCCCACACTGCTGTGCTCCTTCACACTGGCTAGCAATGCAAATAGCTTTGGTTCTGCCTGGGGAAGGATTACTGCACGGTGAACAACCTTAGGTGCTTTTAAAGGCCCCATTAGGGGCTCCCACTGAACCGAGGAAATGCAGGGAGGGAGGAATGCCAGTTCACATTGCCCTGAACCACAGGCAGCATGACAGCATGGGACAGGCACTCAGTACTGCTGGAAGCTTGTGTGGGGCCAGGTGGGGAGGGCACAAAGGTGACATAAGAGGTAGTTTACGTTTCCCTCCTCTTGGGCTGGCAAGGTCTGTGCAGTATCTTCAAGGGACTCAACAGATTCCCTGCCCTTGGTGTTACAACATAAAGAGTAAGAAATTGGGTTTAAATTTGAGGACTTGAGTACTCTGTCATGCCACTGTAACAGGCAGGTCCTTGGCTTATACTTTACCATGCTGCGACCTTGCTACCACAGCTGATTGGATGCATCAAATAGTTCCGGTTCTGTGCTCTCCTGCTGCCCATTCACTGGAGGAGGAGGAATGAAATTCTTTTAAAATTAACTTACAGGTGTCTTTTAATCTACCATTTGGGTCATGCTGATGTCTCTTGGATGCTCCATCTCTATTGTATCAGTACACACTCCGGACTGTTCTCTAACACTGGAACAGCCTCCATGGCTCAACATGGAACACATGAAGACGAGGTTCATGTCTTTCCTAAGACATAAATGATTGTAGTCTCCAGAGCGCTGTTGGGGATGGGACCTGGCTTATGCCAACTCCAAATTAGTAAAACCCAAAAGTAAGAAAAGTAACAGTAAAGAGAACCAAGTTTGAGTGCCTTGAAAACGTCCCCTGCCACTGTTTCACCTGCTGATATAGATGTTGCCTCTGTGTACAGTAGGAATTCAACTCCCTGCTGAGAGAGATTGCTCCAGAGTACTTCCACTAGTGCTCCTGCACATGGTTTTGTGAAGGTGCAGAGAGGAGTAATCTGTGAGTCTTAGGGCTATTACTGGCCACCAGTCTTTGAACAGTTTTCCCATCTTTCAGACAACATGATAGGCTTGAAAAGAAGTTGCACCAGCTGGGGCAAAGCAGAGCTTGAGCAGCTCCAACACAAATGTGTTTGCCCACAATGTAATACCATGGACAAAATTTGTAGATAAGAAAAAGATTGCAGAGAGGGGAAAGTCTGTACAAGTTGGTACCGTGCTTGTGAGGGGAAAAGGTTCTTCCAGAGAACCAACTTTTAGAAAAACATTTTTATTCTCAGTCTGTGACTCCTGCTTGTTTACCCCAGCCTGCATCAAATCCCCTCATCTGATGGTTTTGCTTGGCATCTTTTGATTCCCTCAGTCAGTAGCTGCATTAACAGAAGTATCTCTTCACCTTTTGGCAAGATTCTCAGTCATGATAATGTCAGGATATAAAACATCCAATTTTTTTCCTTTCCAGTGAGGATCGAGTCATTGAACATTACAAGAAACTAAATGGTCAGACAAGAGGTCAAGCAATTGTGAAGTAAGTGAAATAAATGTGATTTCTTTGTGACCTTTGTTGTATTAGAAAATATTTATACAGGACCGTAGATACAATATGTAACTATGTTTCCCTTCTCATGTTGCTCCATTTTTAAGTATTTATATACTTTTTTTATTTATTAAAGCTTTTTTTTTCAGAGTATCCTCCAGTTTCTCAGACATGTTATTCTCTTCTGTGTTGTTTTGCAGTTACATGAGCATTGTAGAATCCCTCCCAACATATGGAGTGCATTATTACGCAGTAAAGGTACGTGCTACAAGAAGGGTCGTTCATTGAATTAAACTGTTGTTGGAGAGGGAGAGAGGCACAAATAGCCATCCTGCTTTCAGAATACAATGCACTGCTACTAAAGTCTCGTTTCACTTCCTGTGGTAGGATAAACTTATTTCAACTGTGTGTGCATATTTAGTAAATACAGCTTCAAAAAGGAAAATCCTGTTCTTGGAGATAAAACTCTTGCAGCCCTATTGTGTTGGAGTGTTCAGTGCACAGGCAGCAGCAAGCTCTAGTGATGCCAGTGAACCACCACCAAAGAGACAAACCAGACCCATCTCTGGCAGACACAATGCTTGACTCCTTTTTGTACTTCCAGGAAGTCAGACTTTTCCCAGACAGCAGATCCATGTGCAGCTAAGCAGGGCCAGCCCTACTGCAGCTCCCCTCACATGAGATATGTAGATAGATGGATGGATACAGATACTCTACATCTTTTTAATGCCAGATCATTGTCCCATACTCTAGTGATAACCCATCCTCATCCCCAAACAGCTCTTCACTTCTAATTATGTGGATTCCACACAAGTATTCATGAAATCCTTTGTTTCTCTACTCTAATGATTTATCACCAAAACTTCCGGACTCAGATTATTATTACTTCCCTGCCTGACCATCTGTGTAGGGTTGTTATTTTTTTTTTAAGTAGAGAAATCAATAAACATATAAAGAAAGCTAGATCCACACTCCCCAGAGCATATTCCCTCATTTATCACCACTGAAATTTTGATGTGGTTTCATCATTATCTTTGTGCACAGATCATATGGTTTTTCATACGTCTGTAAGGTCTTGCACACATGGGGTACAATAAAACCACAAATATCTGACTGTACTTGTCTCAGGAGATACATTTCTAGTCTATTCCTGATAATGTGTACCAAATAATAAGGTGTGTGTTTTTGCAAAAAGCAATAGCTTCATCTTTTCCCAGAGGACAGGATCCCTCCAGCACCCTTTGCATCCAGATCTCTTGGACTACTGTAGATCAAGAACAGTGGATTGGGCTGGATGTTCAATCCTGCAAACACTTGAGAGCTATTCCAGTGAGCTCCCCATGATCAATAAGCAGCAGTGAGCAGCAGTGAGGCAGCAAATATTGCACTTAATAGGTTTTGCTTCTGCCTGATGTGGGGGTTTTGGTTTTGCTATGTTTTACCCTGCCACTCTCTATCACATTAACAGAACAGATGTAATTTCATTGAGGACTCCAGCTCAGTAAATTGCAGAGGCTGGGATCAGATATCAGCCATTACTCCATAGGGCCATTTTATTGCACACTCAGACACAAAGCAGTTGGGTCCAAGCCTGTCAGACCTTATCACTTGGTAGCTCTCAGATCCCATTACTGCTGCATTTTCAAGGCTAATGCTAAAATCCCTCCACATAATTCAAGTCAGCTGGGTGATTCGCTTTCCTTTCTCTCCAGTCTCTGAGTGTTCAGACTGGATAATTTACAGGGCAGAGAAAGAGGATGCACCACTGCACAAAGGACCCATGTCAAACCTCCTCATCACCTCCCCTGACAGCATTTTGAGTAACCTGATCACATGTGATGTATTTTAAATGGCTTTGTATGATATGGCCAAAAGTGAAACAGATCTCTCCTAAACACTGTGGAGCTTTGTGACTTGAGGGAATTCAGCAGGGGGAAATTTAACAGCACCCATTCAAAGGTACTGCTTAGAAATAAATATTGAACAACAACCTAGGAAATCTCCAGTACTTCCCCATCCTCTTCAGGATATAACTCCCTCTGTTTTCTGTTGCAGGACAAGCAGGGAATTCCTTGGTGGTTAGGACTTAGCTACAAGGGGATTTTTCAATATGACTACCATGACAAAGTAAAACCAAGAAAGGTAAGTTGTTTACTTTTCTATCAAGGTCTGGGCTTGCCACACATGTTATAGCTCGATCAAGGGTGTGATATACACCAAATGCTGGCATTGATTCATTTGATTTTGAAGGATGTTCATTTTCTCCCATACTTGTCTGAATGTCTGCAAAGAATTAATGGACAAAAGTAGCTCATAGTTTATTAAATATTGTGGATTTGTGGGGAAAAAAGCATCACTTAATCTTGCAACTGACACTCCTTTTTTTGTGTGGCTCCTAAAACATAAATGGAGACTGAGGGACTGATCCTCTCAGGTGCTGGAGGCTTTCTATTCTCTGGCTGTGGCAGGTTTGGGGCTGCTCAACCAGCCCTTGATATTGCACTGCCAGGCTATAAATGATCTGAGACAGAGAGGGTATAAGACACAGGAAAGCTGCTTCCATTTATTGCAAAAAGAAAATTGTGTGGTTTTCCCAGAACTGGCACTACATTTGACAAGCAACAATTTTACTAACTGAAGAGTTGATGTCAGAGCAGGGGGTAAAGCCAACTTTGTTTAGGTACCTAAAGAAGAGGCATTAAAACGTTTGTGTCCACTATCTGATTTATTTTAGAACTTTACGTTGAAGCAGTTCACAAATCAAGGCATGGCACACATAGATCTGGTTACAAAACTAGAGCTTGGTCAGTGAGGACTAGGCATTCTGGTCTCTTTGTTAGCCTTTTTAGTGAGGCTCTTAGTGCATCTATGAACTGGGATTTGTGTCAGTACTTCCACATTGCCTGGGAGAAATCCAGCTAAGAAATGTCGTCTTGATTTGGGAGGTTTTGATTCCTTGAGGTTATCCTATGAGGCAGACCCATGTGTTCTGATTTTCGTACCTAAGATGCCATCTGATATAGAAAGGCTCATCCCTGAGCACAGTCCCTGCAGCTGTGAATGCACAGCCTGTTAGCAACAATATTTGTTGTGTTGGAAACCCAGGGAGACTTCAGGAGGCAAAGCTTCAGGCTTGCTTGTAGGCTGCAGAACTGGATGACTTGAGGCAACCAGGCAGCTCTTCTGTGGATGCCAAAGCTTCCACAGTGAATTAATGCACTGCATTTCTCCCTGCATTGTCTCTGTGCCAAGGTCCTCTCCTCTTCTTTCCCCTCCTCTGGTAACAATCAAGTTGGACATTGCCTGGTGTTCACAGAGAGCATCTTCTATTAAAATAGACTATAATCAAAGTTTTGGCAGAAACCTGAACTGCTAAGGAGGCAGTAAGAGAGAATAAGCGCATCAATTAGCCTTTTATTCACTGAAGGCTATTAATGGGGCTTTTGATCCATTGAAGGAAATGATGATAGGAGTAAGGACGTCTTCACAGAGAATCTGTGCTCTAAAAGACACATCTACTTTGGATCAATCATTACCTGCAGGGCAAACTATACTCACATATGATAGTTTAAAACATGCCTAGGCTGGATGTTTGCACCCACATATCTCCAGTAGTGCCAACCCCCCAGGGAAGAAGTGTTCTTAAAGGATGCCTTCAGAAGTCAGTCTTAGGAACAGAAAAATTTCTTTGGGAGAAAATAGTGCCCTGCCATGACAGGACTCAGCCATTCACAAGCTATAGCAATTATTGGCAACTCTGTTGGGATGACAGGGTTGGGGGGAGCACCAGAAGGAAGGAGAAAAGAGATCAGGTACTCTGAGTGCACGAGAGGACACAGACATTTGCACTAGAAGAGTCAAACCTCCTTTCTCAGCTTTCTCCTCTTCTCAGCTGCTCAGGGTGTCCAGACTGTAGCATTGGTTTTAGAGCGTGATAACATCTTGGCCAGTCTCTCTGTGTCCCCACTAAACTATCTCCAGTGCTCACACTGCACCTCAAAGCAGGAGCTTTAGGCATCTCCAATCCTTTTTCTGCAAGTTTAACCCTAAAAAAGAGGGTGCTGGTTTTCTCTTTGTTAGATTCTTTTTTCTTTTTTTTTTTGTCTAAGCAAATTATGTATGAAATCCAGGAGACCCAAACCAATGGTGCTGCCTTATGTACAAACCACTGAGAACTTCTGAGGCTCAGTAGAAGCGGTCATAAATCTGGTAGGGAAGGTTGGGTGGGAAGGGAGAGCAGGAATTTCCGGGCTAGAATTTGTCCATTGCCACAACCCAAAGACCACAGCAGTGAAAAGACAGCCTAGATGAGCATTTCTCTTGTTACATGATGCTTGCAAACCCCATCTGTTGGCAGGGCTGTTCCAAAATGACCAGCCTAAATCAGAGACAGGACTTGGACAGAGTGGCTTTGTTATTTCTCCATGGAGTGATTTTACCTGCTCTGGAGCAAGTAAAAAGACTTCTTACCCTACAGAGGTGGTAAAACCCCTCTGGCAAGAGCAGCTCAGCTGCCTCAGCGAGGTGCAGTGTTTAATCCTCTGCTAATTAGATTGTAAAATTGCACTTGATAACCCTGGTATCTGGGAGCAGCTTACCCGTAGTATCTGATTCATTTCACTACACCAGCATGGGCTGGTTCAAGTCTTTGCTGTGCAAAAGGGAGGGGTAAACCTTACTGAACTTTCTGCAAGGTAAAATTGTGGGGGGAGGGGGAAACAGATTACGTCTTTTCTGATCTTTATTATTTTGTTCCCGCACTGTCGATGCCAGAAACAAATTGAAAAATTACAATGGAAAAATAAATCTCCCTGGAAGAAACACAAGCAGCAAATTGTAGCAAGAAACCAGTTGAAACTGAGACATTTTTATTAAATGCATATAAAAACCTTTCTTGTCTTCTAAGGGAGATTGTAATGTTTTTCTATATGTCATCCTAGATAGATTTCCATGCTTATTGTGTTTGCAAGTAAAACTGTAACCCACACTAAGCAGCTGAACCTATCTTGGGCGATCCCATTAGCAGTCACTCAAAACCATGTTTTTATTAAATTGCTGGAGTGAATCAGCCATGTGTCTCTAGAAAACTAACCAGGTTTGTCATCAAGTTGGATGAAGCTGGAGAGGAAAACTGGGGCCAATGCAGGGCCGGAACCTGATCCTGCTGGCGCTATTCTCATTCAGGTTTAAGTCCTCCAGAATTACTGGGGGTGCAGCTGAGATGGGTATCTAGCACCTAGTCCTAGGTGGTTCAGATGGGAATGCAGGGCTATTAAACTGGAATGCAGTTGTACCTGGGCTGCAGAGACTAATGTGTCTCTCTGCTTCTATTTTTATGTTCCTTCCTGCCTATGCTTGAATTCTGTGGGAGCCCTGAAGCTACCCAAAGCCATCACTTGGAGGCTTATCCTTTTGCTTCCATCTGTTCAGGGGTAGCTCACAGATTCAGCAAGCCTTGCCCGAGGCTTCCTCTTGAATGTTGCCCGTTTAAATGCAAGTTTGGTCCTTATCAGTTCAGTATTAAATAATTGCCAAAGTTTTGGTATACTTCACAAAATCGATCTCTCCAGCTGGACAAGAGGAAGGGAGTATCAAGCATGGAAACATGGCTGCTGTCCTGCCAGCCATATACTGAGGCATTCTGGAACTTTGGTAGTGGCTTTGTAGAGCCAATGTCATTTGTGGAGCAGTGGCGTGCAGCATCCAGGATGGGCAGCTTCCAACTCCCTCTGTGTAAACTCAGCTTCAACAAACCCTTCCCTGTGAAGAGAAAAGTCTTCAAGGCTCTGTGTGCCTTGAAAAGGCAAAAGAATTTGAGGTGTTGTCCTGCTGTACTCCATTCATGCCAGCACCATCCAATATTCATGATAAGCCAAAGTAAATTCTCTGGAACCAGCACCACTCACCTACAAGGTGCTGAGGCTGTAGTGAACAAACCCACCCTTTTCAGAGAAGGGTCATTAGAGAGTTTTGTGCTTGAATTGCAAAGAAATCACAAGGCACTGCAGCCCCGCTGTGTGACCATTTGGCTGTGAGTGGTGTGTGTCCATTTCAGCCATGGGGCAGGGTTGTAACTCCTCTGCATCCTTAGAGACCTGTACAGGAAGGAGAGGCAGCGTAGCCTTGAGCTGTGAGATCTGCACACCCAAGTAGTAGCACCAGGCATCTCTCTGTTGGTCTAGTGAGATATTCCCACTGATTTAAGAGCCCAAAGGCATTTTTCTTAGTGCACACAACTTAACAGTTAGTAAACAATTAACTCCAAGCTGAAGAGTGAATGATTAACAAAGTCAGCCAATTAACAGACAGAGAGAATGTTTAACTTATCACCAAAAATAAAGTTACCTAAAAGGAGAGTCTGGGAGCGTTTAGTTGCTTTGTAAGAAACACCTGTATATAGCATTATCCAATTTTCTTTTATAGAAAGCTAGTGGCAACAAAACCTAAGGTGAGCCTTTTCTTATGAGACTCATAAACACTATCAATGCTTAACTTCTCTGGGTGACTGAAGATAACCCAAAGGGAATAAAGATTTTGGGGAAAAAAACATGAGGCACCCCAAAGTTCAGCCATGAGTGTAGCTTGACAAAAATTTTCCCTGTGACAGACAAATATCAGTTTCTGCCATTTCTCCCCAGCATTTCTCTGAGATGAAGAGAGGCATGCTATGAAAATGCTCTGTCCCTTGCTATAAACTCTCCACAACACTCTGTGGATTCTCATTACAGAAGAATTTAATTTCTAGTTTGCAGTGTTTCCAAAGCAAAGATTGACTTCCCATTTAAACATGCAACCACAAGAGCTGAGTTGGACCCATCCTACTAAGCAATACACAGCCCAAGTAAAGTCAGTATCTTTAAGTGTTTGAACAGAGAGAAATCACCTGCTTGTCAAAAGCATGAGCAAAGTAATCAGCACATTAACTGTGTCCAGAAAGGGAAAGATTGCTGTCTGATGCCACTTGCCCTTTTCCAAACAAGAGATAGAGTGAACTTTCCCACTTCAGAGGCAAAATGGGATATTTACACAGGAGGAGCAATAACCTAATTAAGAGCCATTTTATGGCAGAACAAATAGATCCTCTCTGCTTTAGGGCATAATGAAGCATCGTCAAGTCAGTAATTGCATTGATAGAGTGGTTAAACTTGTGCTTCCTGTGGTGAAGGAATGACAGACCAGTAAGTTAAAAAAACATAAAATAGGGATTGATGTGAAATGTACAGAAACTAGTGAATGATGGGGAGGAGGAAGCTGACAAGTTGGTCTCTGTCCTGACTGATCTTAGAACACCGAAACAGTGGAAAAGGCAAAAGAAACATGACACTCGAATCAGTTACAGGGACCCCAATTCACTTGCACAGCTCCTTGCCACATGATACAGTAGAGGCCAAGAGTTTAGAAGGGTTAAAGATAGGACTAAAAGTGTGACCCTCCATCCAGGTTTTTAACATTGAATAGTTTATTTCCAAAGAGGATTTTGGGAGGCGTTACAAACCCTCATGTTTAAGGAGGGTGTTTGATTTGGCAGCAGGTTGGTTTCTGTTGTCAGAGGGATGGAGCATGTGTATCATTCCTCTCACTGGCATGCTGCTGAGCCACAGGGTGTATTCAGAAAGGGCTGGACTTTCTCTAGGGCATCCAGAATCAGGTGGGGTCAGAGAATGTACTGGACTTGTGTGTCATTGGACTCCTCTTGGAATGTCATCATTTTCTAAGACCTTTGCAAACATCTTTGCATTGCAGACAGGGATAAAACATTTCAAATTTACAAATGATACAAAGGAAGCAGAAACCATTTTCAGGAAATAATGGTTTAAAAGCTAGTGGAGTCTCAGTGGCATTGCTGCAATAAATTATTCACTGTGATTAGCGGACTGTTAAGGACTACCTGCTGACTCCTTCTGCTCTGAGCTTTTATTTCTCTTCCCGTTGCTGATCCTTCATGCTTTTTGGATTATGGACTTGGCTGTAAACTGAACCAGTCTTCAGGTCATGACGGGTTCAACTCATTTTATAGAGCAGTAATTCAGTCTTGCTTTAGTATTTGGAAATGTGGAGCATGGGAGGAAGGAGACATATACAAGGCAAGGTTCCTTACCGCACTGTTTCTTCTCATAGAGAGAGATTGCTTGCTCCATTTCCTTCCTTATCAAAATGTAAGAACCAGAACTGCAACTGCAGAAGAGCAGCTACAGTTTAAGACCTTCATGTGCTGAAATATCTTTTTCCATCCCTGTTACACAGGGACCATGTTCTCACCAGCACCTTTTTTGCCACTGCTTTGCCCTCACTTTGGGGTGTCTACCATCCAGCACCCACCATTCCATGCCTGACCACTGCATTTCACTGTGCCAAAACACACTGGGAGATGAATAAATTGCATCAGAGCACACTGGGCTGGAAAGTGGGGTTTTGTTCCTGACACTGAGAATTTCCACAGGATTTGGCTGGACATGCCACTGGACTGTGATTCAGTGAACATTTCTTTTGGCAGCAATATCAGCTGAAATGGCCTTCACCACTCTCCTCCCCCATCACAATCCTGCCACCACTTCTTCCCCTGAGCCCCTTTTTCAGCCATCCTGGTATCATTGTACAGTCGGGAAAGAAACTGCTCCAGAGAAGGGCCTGGCTCAGCACAACCCAACCAAAGAAAAGTGGTCACTCTTCACCTCAATCAGTTCCCAGTCCCATTCACCATCTGACCCACAATCAATATCCTACAGCAAAGCCATAGGAGCTGGATAAGGATGCAGGCTGCATAAATCATGGCAGCCAGAGAAAGAAACTGCCATTAACCTACACAATCACTTTGTGGAGCAAGACAAAAGCTTCATAGCTGGAAGGAGTTCAGCTGTGTGGAATTTGGCATAGTTGAACCAGGATGAAGTAACAGTTAGTTACAGGTCATCATCACGACTTTTTCTCCTTCTCATAAAAGCTGGTAAAACTTTTGCTCTCCAAAACAGGACTGCTTTTAGACAGCTGAGCAGATTATCTAGGTAAAACAACTTTTTACAATAGTCATGCTCAGTTTCCATTATGTAGGTAAGTAAGTAGTTTAATCAACTTGCAAATGCTAATACACAGTCTAAGGCACTGCTGCTTTATCAGGAGAACAGCACTGCTCTGGTGATTTGGTGTGCTGTGGTGATACCATCAGACATACGACCCCCAGGGTTTTCTGTGAGAATTTACATTCAGAAAGGCTACAGTGCAACGTCCCACCCCATGATCCAGCCAAATCAAGCCCATGGCTACCATTAAACATTAGGTGTAGTCCCATCAAAGTAAAACTCCCTTGCTCTAAGTGCTTTGTCATATTCAGGTCTTAAAGAGTAATTCTCCATAAAAGCAGCAGCCAAGTCTTAAATGATTCTGCAGCTCACAGCAGGAACTTCAACAAGATGCAAAGACAAATCACTCCGACAGCACAAAGTGAAACAAATTGGACCTCAGAGCCCTGGAGTTAGGGTGGAGATCGGGAACAAGATTGAAACCTCCTTGAGCGCTTATACTTGGCTCTGAAGTGGTAGCAAGCTCCCCCATGCCCCACCCTGCTCAGATGCTGTTTCTTGGCTCAGCAGGGCTCACTGCTACAAAGGTGTGGGCACTTTATCACCAGATGAAGCCAGGCAGGGGTCCCCTCACTCAATATGAGCCACCTTTAGTCAGCAGCCTGGGCAGGAGGCTCAGAAGGTCAGGCACTGCAGCCCATCCCCGTGTCCGTGGCACCCCATATGCATCACAGGAGTGTTTTCAGTCACACAACCTAATTCATAATGTGTACTGCCATGGCAGTGTGGGATGGGAATGGTGGCTCCTGTATTTTGGTTCCAAGCCAGAGTTACATAGCCATGCCACTAGAGAAGACATAAGGATCCTTAGGGAAGAGAGTAACAGCAATGGTTTGTGGGCGGCATAAATCCTTCTCGGGTGCCACAGCTGATTCATAGGCTATAGGTTGGGCAACCTTTATTTAGTACATAGTGTATTGTGCCAGAAAGGAGAGCTCTTCAATGCAGAAAGATCCAGTCATTTTGATTTGCTTGCGGAGAATAAAAGGGAGAAAATTTAAGTTTTAACAATCAGGAAGAAAAGGTTCTCTGTAGACCTATTGATTTAGACACACACAGCATGGTGACAGCAATGCAATATCTAACAGCATCTACCAGATATATATGTGCAGTGAAGGTGAAGCCAAAGTCCCAATCTGTGTACAGTTATAGACACAAATATCAAGTTGCATTATGTAGACAAATAGCGCTTTGTCCAAATTGCAGCTCTTCCCTCTGTGATCTGATGCTCTGCTGTCTCTCTGAGTGAACAAACCACTTTGAAATTTAATAGGGAATTGTGTTTCCATAATGGAAATGAATGCAGAGTGGTGATTATATAGACTTAGATGCAATTGGTGTTTGGTCAAGCCAGAAATGTTTGTCAGGGCGGTGCGATCCCATAAGAACAGCACACAGCAAAAGGGATCTCAAATTGGACCAGAAATTGTTTGTCTGTTTGGCAGAAAAAGAGTCCTGAAGCCTGAGTCAAAGAAGTAATTAGATAGTGAGCTAGGATTGCTGACAGACCACTGAAAGTCCCACTTAGCCAAACCATTCTCTCATTCCATGGGGGAAGGGAGGATGGCAAGCCTCTGGGAAGATCATTGATGGGGTTGTTTCCCACATCAAATCACACAGGAAACCTTTTATTTTTTTGTTTTGGGAAGTGAAAGGGAAAAAAAAGTACCCCAAACTAATAAAAATCCAGGAATGAATGGAAGTGTGGCAGGATAGAGGGCTAAGTTATGGTGCAGCACCATCCCCATCTCATGACCCAGGGGCACCCTCAGCAATGGGTCACACTAACTCACAGGTGACAGCCCATGGAAATCTCTGGGTAAATCTGCCCCTGAAACAAGAGCTTATTTGTTTGAGCTAAGATGGTGCTAGTTCTGCCTGGACCAAATCCTTCCTCGTTCACTCTTAACTAGTTTGACAGAGGTATGATTGATGGGAGCCGGGTTGGCTTGAGGCAGAACACAAATCCATGCCCGGAAACCATGGCCCCACTGAAGTCACTGGGACAAAACAGCCATTGACTTCACTAGAGCTGTGATTTCCATAGGGTTTAAGGCCAAAAAGGGACCGCTCACAACCTCCACCCTGACCTCCTGCATAACTCAACTCCTAGAATTTTGCTTGCTAGTTTGTTCAGTGGAGGGAAGTACATTTCCAAGGAGGAAATTTTTTTTATGTTTGATTTGTCTTTAAACTGCAAGACAAAAGAATTGGGAGTTTATAGCTGCACTCAAGCAAGCTGTGTGAAAATACTGCCATTGTTTTAGTTCCATTGTCTAGTACCAGTTTTAGTATCAGGATGTCATCCAGTGCTGGCTCTTGCCCATAGCATAGGCAAGAGAAGGGGTTGCATTTGGGCTGTTAGAAATGTGCCACTTTATTTCTCTGCCTTCTCTAGAGGCCATCCAGAGCATCCAACTTGGGTGGTAGTCCATGCATTTGGAGGGATGATTGTTCCTTCTACATAGTGTGATTTAGCAAAGCATTAATTATCTGAGAAGCGGCAAGACTTGAAGGACTAGGAGATGCCATATAGGTCAACAAGTCCAAGAGCAATTACAGTTGGTCATTTATTAGATGTTTAGAATCAAAGAAAAATACAGGTCAAAAAGGTCTCTGGAGGTCTCTAATCCAGCCTCCTGCTCAAAGCTGGGACAGCTTCAGAGTTCAGTCAGGTTACTCATGGCCCTAGTGGTTGACCCCCTCCACTGTTTGTTTTGGGTTTGGGGGGTTTTTAATATATCTACTCAGAACTCCCTTGCTGCAACCCTGCAACCTCTGTCTATTGCCACCTGTGAGAAAAGTCTGCCTCCATCTCCTTTGTAAATCCCCTTTAGGTCATCAAAGGCAGCAAACAGCAGGTAGATTCCCTGTAGACTTCTGCAGATGGTTTGATTCTGAACAGCTTCCAAGTGTGATATCTGGAACCCCTGACAGTGTGTTCATCGCTGGGTGACCCCATTCAGCCTGTGTCCCATCTCAGGTGCGTCAGCACACAGAAAAGGGAAAGGAAATGAGACTCCTGCACATTTATATTTGGTTCTTAATAGACCAAATGCACAGAGAACCCAGCCACAGTACACTCTCCCCAGTTCAGTGCCAAGTCCAGCTCTTCTGGGCACAGCAGGCAGAAAACAGTATTAAGGACCCCATACTCCTATCCCAGGATTTGGAATTACTCCAAAAGGTACTATTTGGGCATTTTTCTTTAGGTACTGTAATTCACAAAGCACTGTGCACCAACCACCAGTGCTGCCTTCAGCTGCCCTCTCTGTCCTGTCCCTGAGCTGCAGGACGACACAGGAGCCAACCACAGCCTCATTACTGCCTGGGGTTCCCAAATGTATGGCATGGTCCTTCCACTGGATGCTCAGGCAAGGCTCCCTGAGCACAAAGGGACAGAGCATGGCCTAGTGCCTAGCACTAACTCAGCTCCCCACACCCAGGCCATGAGTGACCAAGCCAGAAGCAATCTCCAATGTTTCATTCACAAAACATGCTCCTTTCTTTATCAGGAACCTCCTGCATTTTTCAAATACTCTGACGCTGACCCTACCTCCTGCTGCGTGCAAACTCCACAGCAGCAGCCTCATGGTCAATAAAAATGGTAAAAAACCTTCTTCAGACTCACATGGCTGAAATGGATGCAGATCCCTGGGCCTCCTCTCCTCCAGGCTCAGCTTAATTAGGGAGCAGCCAGCAAACCACAAGTGTGCTCACAAAAGAAGCTTGCATCTAAAGGGCTTTGACTGCAGCTCTTTGTTAACTAGTCACAAACATCTGGTGCCTGGCAAGCTTGCCTGCCTCTTGGAATGGGATTTTCAATGAGAAAATTCCTGTAGCTCGTACCTGAATTCTCTGCAACGCACCGTGCAGTATTCAGATCTCTCCCCTGGCTCCTCTTCTAAGCTGCCAGCTTTGCAGAAGCCGTTTCTGGCACTGATTTCCCCACCATGGCCTCCCCACCCACTCCAATGCATTTTAAGCAGTGCACATGGTCTGACAGGGAGCACTTACTCCCTTGAATGTTCACGGGTTGACAAGCAGTTTTATAAATTCAAGTGATAGTGTCGGTTCCAGTTTTATTGGCACAATGAAATAGAGGCCACGGTGGGGACAATCCCCTCAGAGGAGGAGGGAATAGGGGTAATTCTGCTCTCTTTTAGTAGCCCCTTTCACGTTCATGTATGAGTGTGCAGCTGTTCTCAAAAGCCAGTCTTGGGGAGACTTCCTTAGGTATCTACTGAAGATTAAATGATCTCATGTGCAGCCTGTAATGATGGCCACTACCAGAAATTGTTCCCATCTGAAAGCTGCCCAGTGCTGCATGATCCAAAATGAGCTGCTGACCTCAGAAGAGAACCCAGCGGGCAAACCACCACATCACAGAGACTCAGCCCTCCACACGCACCGCTAATTGTCCCCTTGTCTGTGTGCTCTGAGGGAACGCAGCTACTCACAGGCAGGGCAACTGTGCTTGCTCCCAGCTTAGGTTACCAAGTGACTTATTCCTAAGCCCCATTTCCAGCGTCTTTGTGGAGATGCTGTCCCAGTCCCTGTCTGGACCAGGCACCTTTTGCCCAGCAAAGTCACTGCACCTCTAATGCAATTCCAATAAAGCCATTCTGAATTGTCCCACCCACAAGTGCAGGCATTGGATTTGACCCTGCAAATTTAACCAAAGACAATCATAAGCCAAATAACCCAAAACCAAACCCAGCCTCAGTACAGGGAGAGGCAAACCTGCCATGAACATGGATGCTCTGACTCAAACCAGTCCCAAAGGCAGCACACATCTGTTGTCACTGCATTTCCACAAGACTCTGCTGCAATTACGACCAGCTCCCCACTGTGACTATTCCCCAGTGAGGGCTGCAAGCACCAGCGTGGTAAAAGGATCTTGATGGGTAAAAATTATGCTTCCATTTAAGAAGACCCACTAATGGCACCTTGTGCATCTGTCACTGCATTAACAGCATCAATTTGAGACCGTGCTGGATAACTGGTGAAGGGAACAGCTTGCTTACATTAGGAGGTCTGGCTGAAGGGAGACCTTCGGCTTTGTTTCTCTGGAGGGGTTGTGATCAGCTAACAGGAAAGTGGATGCTTTCTTGTGGGTATTCACATTTTTGCAGATTGGATTCCTTATGTATAGGAAGGGGGAGACCTTCAATGTGGGCAAAAGGAGTGGGAGACTGTAGAATAATATTTGGTAGGGCAGCAAATGGAGGGCAGTTACAGCAATGGCAAAACACATTTGTATGTTCTGGAGAGCAGAGTTATGGAAAAAAAGACACAAACTCAGGTTATGGGGTCACTTTCACCCCCTCCCTCCCAAGAGTCTGGATTTGCCTCCTTCCACACCCTGCCAAGATAAACAAAGAAACTAAATATAAAAACATAGCGATCTGGGGAGCTGCTCCAATGCCCAAAACGTAGGTGTCTAATGCTGTTCTAGGCACTGCTGGTGATCCAAGACATCTGCGTGGGGCTGGCAGATACAGCACTGGACCTATGACAGGCTCCCTCCCAGGGCAGCAGCCAGGGGCCAGGCAGGGTACCCTGGAGCATGGAAAAGGGCACTGCATGCCTACATTTGGGCATCCGAGCAGCTTCCCCAGAGCCCTGTGTGTTTGGACAGTTGGAGTTAATCATCAAAGAGAAATGGAGCTTCACTTAACAAACAGCACTGTGAGATTTGGGAGCAGAGAGGGTAAAATAGGAAAGGATCTGAGCACAGGGAAGAGTCTGGCAGAGTAGGAGGGAGGAGGATGGGCAGGAGAGCATCCGAGTAGAGCAGCTGCCAGCAGCTCTGAAAAGTTTCAAATTCCTTCTGCGCCACGCCGAAGTTTAGTCATAAATGACAACAGGGGACCTGGGGACAGCAGAATATTTTCTGAAGGGTGTGATCCGCTGGCTTTTTAGACTCTCATGTGTTCCACATGTCTGAGCACCTCCCAAACACGTCCTCTGCACATGCCGTGCAGCACAGCCACATTATCTTCCCTGCCTTGTGGACAGGCATCTAGAAGCACAGAGGGATGTTTTCGGCAGCCCACATGGCTTGACCCCAGTTGTTGTCAGTGTGAGTTTCAGCCCCAAACTTCCTTTTCATGTCTTTGAAGCCAGGCGCTTGCAGACAAGACAGACTTCAGTCAGATCTCAGCTCCCAGCTTAACCCTTTCACCCTGTGTCTGTCCTCCCTTGCCGGGTAAAATAGTGGATGTTTCTGTCCTTCTTGGTGATTACAACTTCTATGCAGCAAGTATTTTTCCCAGGGGAGGAATAAAATAATCCTCTAAAGGCAATGTAACTCAGCCCTTCAGGCTTCCTCTGTCTTCTGGCCCTCTTTCTCCTGTATCCCCGTGCAATGCAGACAGCCCCAGAGTACAGGGCTCCTTATCCCCTGCTGTTCCTTCCAAACACCCTGTTACAGACAGGAAAAAAAAAAACCAAACAACCTTGCCTGGAAACTTCTACAAACACGTATTTTCAATTTTGCTGCCTCTGAAATATTAGAGAGGAGATAATTTTGGGTTCTCTCTGTGGTTTGTTTTATTCTCTACATTTCACCTCCACCAGCAGCTTAATCAGTTCAAATCAAAAAACGCCTCCTGTTTACTTATCTCCCGAGCGCTGACAGTGGCAACTGGCTTATCTCGGCGTGGCAGGAGCCAGCGCCTTCCTTGGGGGCAGGACAGGAACTCCACAGACCCTGCTTGTAGTGGGAGAAGGAGTGTAAATCAGGGAAAAGCTCTGCGGGCTGTGCTCCCCGGCAGCGAGGTTACACTCCACATGCTCCGCTGCTTGCCAGGGCCGCTGCGGGGAAACCGAAGTCCGAGATGCCCACGGGGTGGAGGCTGCCTCCTCCCTGGGGATTAGCAACCTGGAAACCGGGGTTTGGATTTTGGCTGACTCATTTGTTAAGGAGGAGGCGGTGATGGACCTGGGACGGTGTTTCACAGACACTGCATCCTTCGCGCTGCTCCTGTGGCCAGTCCGCCCTCCTGCCTGGGAAACGGAGGGTATTTCCCGGCAGAGCTGAGGCTCAGGGACTGTGTGAGCACATCCCACTGCCCAGGAGCAGGCAGAGACCCCAGGGCTGGCCCATGCTGACTCAGAGGCAAGTATACGCCTCATTTTACTCCCATGACAGCTTTGTGCCTCAGTTTCCCCACTGGTGATAGTGCTGGCTTTCTCCCGGTGCTGCTGGGAGATACCTCGGCAGGGCATCCTGTAAAACAGAGGCTGGGGTATGATCTGCTTTATTGCCTTGTTTTGCACCGCCAGGAGCCCGTTGGAGCCTCGGGCATCGTCAGCACGAGTCTGCCAGCACCTGGCATAGATAAAGTGACTCCGCTCGGCTCGTGCTCCTGCCAGTTTTACGCGGATTGCGGGATAAAAGCAGAGCCGGGCATCGCGTTTGAGTGGAGCGAGTCGAGTCGCCCCCATCGGGGTCTCACCTCCTTCACCCGCGGGGGGGGGGGAAGGCTGCCG
>VXBX01009752.1:124732-199482 GCA_013400415.1 Scytalopus superciliaris | reverse complement strand
GGGGGCGGGGGCGGGGGGCGGGGGCGGGGCGCGGGGCCGGGGCGGGGCAGAGCCGAGCAGGGCTGGGCGAGGGATCGCGCCGAGCCTCCTCATCGCCTTCCTCTCCCCGCAGATCTTCCAATGGAGGCAGCTGGAGAACCTCTATTTCCGCGAGAAGAAGTTCTCGGTGGAGGTGCACGATCCTCGCAGGTGAGCGATGAGGCGAGCCGGGCTGGGCCGGGCTCTGTGATGCGGAGCCTTGCGGAGCCGGGCTCTGCGATGCTGAGCCGGGTCCTGCGACGCCGAGCCTTGTCGAGCCGGGCTCTGNATACCTCGGCAGGGCATCCTGTAAAACAGAGGCTGGGGTATGATCTGCTTTATTGCCTTGTTTTGCACCGCCAGGAGCCCGTTGGAGCCTCGGGCATCGTCAGCACGAGTCTGCCAGCACCTGGCATAGATAAAGTGACTCCGCTCGGCTCGTGCTCCTGCCAGTTTTACGCGGATTGCGGGATAAAAGCAGAGCCGGGCATCGCGTTTGAGTGGAGCGAGTCGAGTCGCCCCCATCGGGGTCTCACCTCCTTCACCCGCGGTGGGGGGTGAAGCCTGCCGTGCCAGAGGGATCTCGATGCACACCCGCTGCCATCCTCCCAGGAGAAACCAGCCCAATCACGGTTCCCCCCGGGGTCTGAATGTGTTCAAACGCATTTGGCCCCGCTNGCCGGGCTGGGCCGGGCTCTGTGATGCGGAGCCTTGCGGAGCCGGGCTCTGCGATGCTGAGCCGGGTCCTGCGACGCCGAGCCTTGTCGAGCCGGGCTCTGCGATGCCGAGCCTTGCCGAGCCGGGTCCTGAGATGCCGAGCCTTGCCGAGCCGGGCTGTGCCGAGCCGCGCTTCCCTCGCCGCGGTGCGGGGCTCGCTGCACTTGGTATCTGGGGAAGCCCTAAGGGAGAGTCAGCGGGTGCCAAGCCGGGGGCTGCTGCTTCCTCCCAGCGGGACATTTCGTGTCCGGGGGGGTGTTTTTGAGGATGTGTTTCCCCTCGGTTCGTAGCGGTATTTTTTTCCCCCTCCTTCCCTCTGTTCTGACACCCTGTGACCCCCGGGGCTGTGCAGCTGCGGTGCCGGCAGCCCCCGGGCGGGTTTGCCTTGTCCCCGCGGTGCTCTCGGAGCCCGGAGCTGGGCGCCAAATTTTGTACTCACATGCTTCCTTGTAAATAAATATTCAGTAGTGCAACTGAAAGGAATGGCACGGAACCAGAGGTTTACCGGCAGCCTGGATGAAAGCCCATCAGTCTTTTTGGCATGGGAGTCTTTTTCTCTTACTTTAGAAACCTAACGTGAGAGTGAGTTCAGGGGATTGTGCTGCATCTCATCAGAGCATTCAGCACCCCTTGCGTGTTTGCTACTGCAGACAGTGACCAGTGTGTATATGGAACTGTAGTTCTTGTCGCTAAAAGCAATGTCTCCCTTGCGGTTTAAGTATGATATCACCTGTGGAGACTAGCTCTCTTCCCACACTGATTTGTTGTGCTGCCGGTAGTAGTGTTTTGCTGATCATTCAGCTGTGATCCTGTTTCACCTGTTTCCCATGCCTATCGGTGTACTAATATAAGTACTTTTAGTGGAATTTTGCATGCAGTTGGCTGTGCTTATTTACCCTGATACGAACACGGTCACACCAGTATAATGGTGCCTGTGTGCAGAGGTGCATTTTGCTAAAGCAAAAACAGAGTAGAGCAGCTCACATCATTGTGCAGCTCTAGGTCGGCAGAACCTTGAAGCATCTGCTTAATATTAAGCATGTAAATAGTCGCGTGAAATCTAGGAGAGCGAATTCCCAAAGTCGAGAATACACTGGGAGATATTCCAGCAGCAGGAGCTGGGGGTGGTGCACCCCTGCCCTCACCAAGCCTCCGGCAGCCAGCAAGGCGTCAGAAACGTGTGGTCTGAGCACCCAGCAGCCAGGAGCCCCTAAATGCCCTCCGTTCTGGCTGTTTCCTGCAAGGGAAAACAGTTGTGAGGAAAAGAAAGGAAGTAGCTCAGGGACTTTAAAATCACGATGATACTTGTAACTCAGTGTCACGCATGAAACGTGACCACCCAGAGGAACCTCTTCTGTTTCATTTGTATTTAGGTGATAGGAATTAGTGACACACAAGAGCTTCCGTTTTTTATTCCGTTGCGTTGTTTCTCTGAATCAACACCAGGAGGACAAAGCCCTGTCCCAGACTGGTACTTTCTCCCTACAAGGGAATTATTCCGGTTGGGGTTTATATCAATTTGATTTGGTTTTGTATTCAGAGCCCCACCATCCAGGTCGAACTGGTGCTCTGGCCGTAAAGCAGCACAGCACGTTGCAGTGGCGTGGTGGGAACACAGCTTGGTGTGTAGTCTCCTGGCCAAGTGGGATGGACTCCTGCGAGGAGTTGCTCGGCATGTGGAGGCGGAGCAGTGGCCAACACAGTGCTCTCTCCACATTCCTCTCCGTGTAGCCAAACCAGAGCCTGAGTCAGCGAAGCCACAGACAGGAGAGCAAGCACAGCTCCAAGATTGTGGCCAGGGCTGGGCAGCACAATGTATGTTTTTAAACCCTGCCTCTGCCTATGGCTTCCTGTCCCTAACAAGCCATTTAGCCTCTCTTCACTGCAGTTAGTTATCCCATAAAGGGGGGAAATGGTACATTTTAGGGGTATTAACAGGGTTAATTCCATGGCGCAAGTAGCATGTGTGGAGGGAAGTCATGGGAAAAACACCCATGGGCCACCTCTCTCAGGTCCTCAAAATACAGCTGTGAAAAACCAGTCCACAGCTCTGACCAGCAATGTCTAAAGACTTTTGAATGGGATCTGCAGTTTTGAGGAGAAGCATGTGCAGATCCCCAAAAGAAAAAAAAATTGGAAATCACTGCTTTTATAATGAGAAGAGGAATGGTTTGCAGAATATGTTTCTAAGAGTACATTTGAACGGAAGAAGACTACACCAAAATTAAGGTGTCAGCCCATGTTTGAGTGCCTTAATGCCTTAGATCCTTACAGGCCAATGTGCTACAGTGGTTTGTGTCCCTTAAACCAACAGAAAGCATCCAGAGTTGGATCCTCTCTCTCCAGCCTCAGCTTCAAGATCACCTCCCAGCACAGCCTTCATTCCCAGTCCAGTGATAGGAATGAGGCAGCCCAACACCTCTTCTCCTTGGCACCATCAGCTGCTGTCCTATTGCATCCATGCAGAATTTTCTCACAAGAATAGAACTCCTAACAGGACAAGGTCTCCAGTGCCAGTTGCATGGAAAGGACTCAGCACAGGATAACACCAAAACATGAGATCCCTGTTTTCTGAGGCCCTGTTTGCATTAGCCATGGCTGTTTTCTCAGAAATTTCACTGCAATTTGTAGCTTCATAATTTGACTTTAACACATTCTGAAGTACTGGAAAGGCTCTGACCCAAGAGCTGCCAGCCCTCTCGCAGGCTGAACATCGCCAGTCGTTCTCATTTTGCTGCAGAGTTTTGGTTTTCTTTCATTCTTGGCTCTGTCACACCTTTCTTTGACTGTGCCTCCTCTCACTATGTTCACCTCCAATTTCAGACAGAGCAGTAGCCCATAGGCACCAGAGGAGAGACGGCCAGTGCAGGTGCAGGAGATGGCCTTAGCAGGCTTGAGGACTTCTGAGTGCTGGTAAAAGAGTCTTCTATCTCTTGTATGGCATTAGTCCTCCTGGGCTCTCCTGCTGTGTCACCTCCACACCTACATGGCACAGAGTCCCTGCTGACTGTGGCAGCCCCTCTGTAGTACACTTGCTCCCCAGGCTGTGTCTTGCACTGATCCCTCTTCACCATCCACGTCCCTACATGAAAGACTATAACAAGTGTCACATTTCTGAGTGAGCCTCAGCCATGTCACATCATTTCATAATCAGACTTTTCTTAATAGATTGAAGAGGAGGCCCTCATTTAAATATTTGGGACTCTGTAGGTCAGTGGCATGGTTTATTCCAGCCAGCTTTCCATCCCTGTAGTGGGAGGAGTTCTGCAGACCAGGATGCTGTGAGCCTGGATGTGCTGGTGTCAGGGGCTCTGCTGGTGGGGTTGGAGTTCAGGGATGTGGGGGAATAAGCAAGCAGGTCTGCACAGCTGTGAAAGCAGGGGGAAACCTAACCTGTGTTTTTTTGCTAGTGTTTGAGTACAATTGGGAGTCCCAGAGAGGAAACATTTAGCTCTTATTTTTCCTGTTTTTAAATTAACTCAGCTAATCACTGAGTTCCATTCTTCTCTCCAGAGCACTAGGCAGCCCCCTCCGAGCCTCACAACTCCCCTCTCCCATACACTTGGCAAGTTCTGCTACATCTGTTTACAAGTGGGGAAATCAAGGTACCTGAAAAGTTTCTTGCACATTCCCAAAAGTAGCCATTGATCCTATGGATCTTTAGTAGTTGCCTGGATCCTGATATTTGAGAGCCACTGTGCAAAGCCAGTCAGTGGAGGGTGTGAGGACTTGGCCTCAGGTGTCTCAGCACGTAATGAGACAGAGGATTCACGCCTGTCCTCTGGCTGTGGTGACACTCCTGGGATATGTAGCAATTCAGCATCAGCTCAGCCAAACCCAGGAATACACTCTGAACTGGACAAACTGGATGATCTTTACAGTTAGTCCTCTGGAGCTTGCTATCTTGAAGATATATTTAAAGTAAATGCTCTCCTGGCTTGATTAGCTATTTATTGGTGTATTCTAAGCATTTTTTCCCATTAGCACAAGGGTGTGTATAGTAAAGACAGCAGCTTTTATTATGAGATCTGTGACAGGTTCTGCCACAGAAAGAGATGTGATGCAATCTTGGTGTAATCCGAGTTCATTCTTTTTTCCTCTCCAGGGCCTCTGTGACCAGAAGGACTTTTGGGCATAGTGGCATTGCTGTGCATACGTGGTATGCCTGTCCAGCACTAATAAAGTCTATTTGGGCTATGGCCATTAGTCAACACCAGTTCTACTTGGACAGGAAGCAAAGCAAGGTAAGCATGTCAGAGTGGGAAGTGCATGTTGTGGTGGGTGAGTCCTTCTCACAGTCTCAGCAAGGTCAGGTTCAGCTGGTGGCTCCTTTCCTGCCCTCCCTTTCCACCTGAGATCAAAAAAAGGCAAATTGACTCAAAATAACTACTGGTTTTGGCCAGATTGAGAAAATTTATATTGAATTCATGTCTGTGTGGGTAGGAATTGAGGAAAACGTTGTACTGAACTGAGGCCAAATTGCAGAAGCCAAAGTTTGCAAGCGGATAGGGTCACATTCCTGTCTGGATGTTTTCCATGTCTTGAACTTTTTCATAAAGGTAGGGCAGCTTCCAGTAACTGAGTTCAATCTACACCTGTTTCTGAATCTTTCTTGCTGTCTCTTGCATTTTACTATTGTATTTTCCTAGAATTGAGCGCTAGGGATATTTTTTTTAGGAGAGGGGCAGGAGGCTGATGGCCTGGCCTTGCAAGGAACTGCCTCATTCTGGTGCTGCAGAAAGGGCCATGCAATACACAGAAGAAACCACCTTGAAACCAGAGGAGTATGTGTTGTTTGATTGCTTTCATCAGTAGTTTTAGGCATACCTAGAGCAGCAGGAGATGGCTTTGATCACTTTGGGACAGAGAAGAGACTTTTCATACAGACTTCCCTCTCCATATGAGTACACTGGTGTAAAACTTTACAGAAAAGACAGAGTCAGTATTGAGTAGGTACCCGCATTGCCCCCAGTCCCTGGTGAGATGTAAGAATGTGCAGGTGATGCTCCTTCAAATGGCTGAAACAACCTCAACATCTTGCTCTTATTAAAAGCGCTGTGTGCATTTTCAGGCAGGGACTGCTCCTTCCCTTGCTCGGACCTTGGCCCTGTCAGGTCCCTTCATGAGCCAGTTCAGTCCACTAAACTGGCAGGAAAATATTTCTTTTTCCTGTTTTTCTTTACTGCATTATTTTTTCTGCCAGTTAAATGGATTGAATCAGCTTGCTGGAATTTTGTGAAGGGCTATCAATGTGCTGCTCTAAACCCTTCTGACATTGCTTTCCCCATCATGAGCTCTGTGACTTTATTGCAGAGTGGGTAGCACTTTCACATGCCCTGGGCAGAACACGTGGTTGCACTCACTTTGGCCATGCCCCATCTAATGCAAAAATCCAGGTTTCACCTCAGCTGCTGTGAGCTTTATTGAATTTAGAGAAGTAGCCAACTTCCCAACCCTGCCTAAGTGCTAGCTGTGAATATGGACAGAATTGTATCACCTGATACCATAGGATGCTTTCCTGTCCCGCTTCTTTGCTCAGGGCTCAGCAAACAAACAGAAGTTTATTTTTCTTTACTTTTAGCCAGATGGGTTTGCTGATCTAGCTGCAAGGTATTTAGGTCACAAGCAACCAACAAACAAAAGGAGATTCCCTCCTCCTCTCATTTCTTTGGTAAGAAACTGGGTCTCTGAAATGCCCAGGACTTCCCTTCAGTGACTTCTTTTGTTGTTGGCAGATTGTGTTTCAATCTGATCTCCCCTCTCTCACACTCCTGCAGACAGCACCACCCACCAGCCCTCATTTGTCAACCTGTCACGTCTGTGACCATGTCAGTGTGCTTTGTCACAATAATTCCAGTGGTCACGCTGAGACTTTGAAGTTAAGGCACACAAATATTTTTGTCCCTTTCTCTAAAGGGAACTGGTATTTTAGTCTGTTGTCCTCATCTTTGACATGACACTGTCAATATTGATAGATCCATCAATTTTAATTGATCTGTTCAGTTCATCCTGCTGGTCACTTCAAGGACACTGTACTCATGTGAGCTTCACTTTGGAAAACCAGTAAATCATATCCCAGAGTGGGGTGATGTGAAATGTCTTGGTTTCAGCTCTCAGGGCCTAGACAAACATTTATTTGAGTTTCAGGTCACATGAGTTTGCAGCCCCTTAAATCACAGGCCCCACTTCAATTGAGTCCCCAACTTCAAAGCAAAACTTAGATATTCCTTCCTTTCATGTCCAAACTTGGCATTTCATATCATTTTGACAAAAGAAAGAAAAATAAAAACAAACTTAGAAGAAAAAGCCTGCTGGAGCTCACTGCAGCTGAGCCTTTGCTCCAGTGATGTAGATTAGATGGCAAGAGATGTGACATTAAGAAAAGCTTGAACTGTGTTCCTCACATAACTGGGCACCAGTTGGATCTGGACCTTCTACACAGTTCCACTGGAAAAAAATGCAAAAAAACCAAAACAAAAAACCCTTTACTTGCTTTTGAAAAGAAATAAAATCAGCTTTGCCTGGATTCTGACCCTTTTGCAAGTGAGGTCCCAGCCGCCTTTGCAGCCTCACTCCGTGCTGAACTCCTGCCAGCTCCGGGTTCCCAGCGTCTCGCTCCCTGCTGATCTGTCTCTCTCTCCCTGCTATCGAAGCGTAACGTGGAGACTGAAAAGATCCCTGGCTTCCCAAGCGAGCTTGTCAGCATGCAGAACTCCTGTCAGCTTCCCTTTTTCCTTGGGAGACAGATGCAGCAGGACTTCAAGGCATGTCTTTGCTCTGTTGACTGCACTGAGTCAATCAAACGTTTGGCCTGGAAACCTTGAGAAGTCCCATTTTGTGGGAGTTTTCAACAGCACGTTCTGCCAAGTGCAAGGCTTTTTGGCTGAGTGAACCAGCAGAAAATAGGCCAAGGGTTTCAAACAATCACCTCCAGCAAAGCCCCAGCACTGCAGAAAGAGGGATAAATTCATCCCTAGTGTCCATCTACTCCTGCATTTCACTTATGGATTTTTCTTCACCCTCTGACCCTGTCAGAACAGCACTGGGGATCAGTTTGGCCCCATGCTTTGAAATGACTCATGAATGAGCCAGTCTCCCTCCATGTAAATGAGACTTGGCAGGTCTGCGCTAAGTGCTTTAAAATTTCTGGATCTGGAGGGCCTGCAGGGCTTGGGGGAGTGCTAATGGGGTGTAATCCAGCTCTCCACCGTGGTGCTGCAGCACACAGCCTGCCCAGGCCTGGTGCTGGCTGCTGCTCAGTGGCCTGTATGCAATGAGCTGTTGGTCTGATTCCTGCCGCTGCTGAGAGCCTGTCCAAAGCACGAGACCACCCGACGCTGATTGGCATTGCTGTAGGGAGCACAGGCAGCAGGGACTGAGCAGCGCGGAAGATTAACCCTGTTCCTTTCAGGAGGTGCTGCATCCCCACTGTTGGGTGCAGAGTACCATTAGCACAACCGCAGTCGGATCTAAAACCTTCTTCTGTGGCTTCAGCAGGTTTGAATTGTACTCTCTGTAGGGGAAGCTCACCCTGCCCTGCTGATCCTATCTGCTTTGTACTGGTTTGTTTTTCCTCTCTCCTGGCTCCAAGGGTGCCAAGCTTTGGTTTTTTGTTTGCCCTGTGTAGGGCACACCTCCAGCCACTGCAGGCTTGGTGCGCCAGCTGGGAGCACAGCAGGATCCAGCAACCTCATTGCCTTCACTCAGCAGTTTGGTTGGTGCCCAGTCAGACAGGTAGGGCCAGAGTGTGCCCCAATTTGCATTCTGAATATGAGTGGAAATAAACTATAGGGCGTCTCTCTGTAACTATCCTACAACTACAGGAAAACCACTGCCTCACAGAACAGGAGGGGTGGCTCTGTCTGTGCAGACTTGGGGTTTGTGCCTTTTCGTGACACGGATTAAGTGTGTTGGATCAGGCAGACATTGGGTTTGATGGGTATGGCTGTTCTTGGGGTTATACAAGGTACACATAACCCTACATACATGTCAGACAACATATGTACACCTGCAGGGCATAAATCAGCAGGGCAGAGGCAGTCAGAAGGTCTTGTTACCTCCAAAGGTCTGGCATTGCAGCAAGACAGGAGTTCATGCTCAGGCTCCTTATCAAGACTTCAGTAGCAGGAAATCTCATTAGATAAAAGCAGTGGCTTTCCTCTTCACCTAGAACTAACCTTCCAGAGCTGTTTGGAGAACATGTTTCACAGGCCTTGTTTCTGACCAGAAGCATCTGATCCAAGAAGCTAAAGAGTGCTGTCCTTCACCTGGATCCGATCTTAGGGAGGAACTGATGGGAATGGAAAGTGTCTAGCCGGCTCCAATGTTAGTTGAAGAGGGTCAAAACTGGTTGACTGATCTGCTCTGACATCTTGGCAGGTAGTTCGTCCTCTGTGCTGAAACAAGTGAGAACACACGCCCTGTTACTGGGGTTGTTGTGGAAATAGGCTTGTGAGGCATTTGTGTACCTCAGAATGGTAATGATGGAGCCTATAAATGCCCAAGAATATTAAATTATTATAATACTTCTGAGAGTGTTTTTGGCTTTCCCAATGCTGTCTTCATTTGCAGTCTTAAATTAATCTTAAAAATACAGTGTGCAACAGGGAGACATTTTCCTTCCCTTATTATTTCCGTGATATGCAAACAGAGGCAGGGGATCACTAAGAACTTAACCTTAAGTGTCTTACCCAAAGGTCTACAACATATCAGTAACAGAACTAAGAAGTTCAGTGTGGCCATGAATTTAGCCTTAGTTCTTGTTAAAATGGTTTCTTCTTCCTGAGGATGTGAGGTAATACTGAAAATCCCATCCTGGCAAGTGTTCCTTGTAGTCCTGTTTCATGTTACTTCCAGTGGGAACAGATCCCCCCCGGTAGGTGGATGTCAATCAGCTTCAGATTTGTTAGGAATGTGATGATGTGCCCATTGCCTGAACTGTATGGCTGGGGCTGAGTCTCTTCTGGCCTTAAGAAGGTGATCCTGAACTAAGGCTTCACCACCTTCTTGGATAGAACTCTTGATGCAGTTGGAGAGCCTTAGCAAAATGTGCCGACAGCTTTCTGTGTTCTGGGGAATCAGAGTTGCAGGTCAGTGGCCCTGCGAGGCCAGGCTGATTCAAGCTCAGCAGCACAAGGCATGTGAGATTTGGGTGATGGGCTGAGCTCCAAGCTCCCTCCATCCGTGACAGGGGTTCACATGAGGGTCAGCAGCAAGAAGCAGATTTCCAGGTTTGGACATAAATAACAGTCTCTTTGTGTGCATTTTTACAGACAGCAAACTTCTCCCTGGTTGTCAATTCCCTCCTTGTTAACGTGGTTTTAAATTAATTCAACAACCAATACATAAAATAGAGCTCAGAGCATAAATATTGATTTGGAAGAGGCAGGAGGAAACTTTCCATGTGGACAGATTATTCCACAATGGCTTAATGAAAAGTTTCCTTATTTTTATGTTATTGGAGATAACCCAAGTTAGAAATGAGACAGAGGACTAGATAGGGTTGTTCTGATGTGGAAGCTGCTGTTTCAAGTTGATCATAAGGCTGTACTAGTCAGAAAAAGGACTGAAAAATTCTTCTGCCCACTCAAGACCCTCATATGTCAGGTTCTTCTTCCTGGTAATGCTAGAAGGTCATCCTCAGCAACTTTGGTCAATGTTCTTGATCGTCTTGTTCATGTTAAGCACCTGCTAGAAGCTGTCAGGAGAATGGACTGGATGTGGATGGTGAGTTAGTAACAGTGGGGTTTGCATGGCAGGGGCAAGGCAGCCACTAGGACTGAGTGAGCCCAACCCTGGAAGCAGCCACCATGCTCATTTCAGTGCTCAGGGCTGCCAACCCCCTTGCCCTGAACATTTTCTGCCTTTGTTGCCTCTGGGGATGTGACCTCATCTGAACTCATTGCTCAATGAAGAGAAGGTTCTGGAGTTATCTCAACTTTCCAGGCATCTTCTTGTCTCAAATTCTTCCATAAAAAATGGAGAAAGAGTGATGTTTTAGGAAGTCCATTCATTTCCTCCTCAAATAGGAGGAGAACTATATGGTTGTTGGAGGTCCCTTCCACCTGAAATACTCTATTCTCTTCTATTCTACTCTACTCTACTCTATTCTGTTCTATAGGTTTACACACTGTTCATGTTTACTCTCTTGTAATTACAAATTACAACAATCTTGTTGACTTCTGGTGGTGAACAATGGGTAACTCCCTGCCCTAGTGTGGCCAGTTACTGAGCTGGGCTGGCTATTGTTTCTTACTGGAGTGATGTTAATGCTTTGAAGAGGTCCTTCACAGGGGCATTTAATGCAGCTTATTAGTCTGGACAGTAACCTGAAAGCATTTTCCTGCCAATATTTTCTTCTAGCTTCTCATGACAGCCCTTTTAAGCCACGTCCTCACTGTGTCTTGGTCCAAAGCTCACTGCAGATTTGTAAAGGCCCCTCCTGGCTTCCTTTAGATAGTAGAGATGGTCTTTAGCCTTTGAGCTTTTCAGGTTATTATGCAGGCATTTCTGAAGGTTTCTTATTGTATGTGGTAAAACAGTGGCTCCATACATCTTTTGTTCAAGAAGGAAAAATGTGCATAGCAAAGCAGAGAAAAACCCAAACAACAGGAAGCAATGCCAGAATTGTACCCACTTACAAACATTAAAAGTGCAGCAATCTGTGCCAGATTGCTTCTATTCTTGTAAAATAATCCAAGTTTGCTGTGGAGGCCTGTTTCCTGCCACAGTGAAAGGTCTTTTTCCTTCTGTGAACTTTAAAGAAGTGTTAGGTCATTACTGACTCCCGTGTCCACCTCCAGTCCAAGATTCATGCTGCAAGAAGCCTGAGTGAGATTGCGATTGACCTGACCGAAACTGGAACGCTCAAGACCTCAAAGCTGGCCAACATGGGGAGCAAAGGCAAGATCATCAGTGGCAGCAGTGGGAGTCTTCTGTCATCAGGTAGGTCCTTCATCCTGTAACTGGGGGGAATAGGGTGGGAAGGGCCATGGCCATGGTGTAATGGGGAGCAGCCAGAAGCTAAGCCGCAGAAACGAAAGTCACTTCCCGTTAGCCTTTCTGTCTGTCCAGGTGTCAGTCCATCTCTCAGCACGTTGCTCCACAAACAGCACAGGCAGCCTCCCCCTCTCTCTTTACCACCACTCATTTCCTCCAGGATGTCATCTCCAGCCTCTCAATTTCCAGCTGAAACCTGATCTCTCTTCACAGTTTCTGCCCTGACCATCCCATGGCACATGGGTTTGTGAAGGAGTGCCCAGCCAGCAGTGGGGAAGCAAGTCAGCCAGTGCAGTTCACGAGGGAGACTGAGGCTGGGAACTGGTGATGTCCCTCAGCAGTGTTGAGGCAGGGTGTGTTCTTCACAGAGTGCACATCTCCTTTGCCTCTGTGTTGGTGGAATTTGATTGGTGTCCCAGACTCAACAGAGCTATTCCCTGGCACTCTCTACCAAACCAGTGGTGGGTAGAGGTTTCTTTTTGCGGCTTAGAGCACCTTCCTGTGTGAGGAAGAAACTGTGAAAGAAACCCAAGGGAAGGAGAGCTAAAGCATGAGTAGAGGAGGGCCAGAGAAGGGTAGTCAGGAGGTTGTATCTCTTTGTTACTCTTGTCAGTCTGAACCAGGCAAGCTGTGTGTAAAACAGTGACAAATGTCAGTGCAGGCACAAAGCAGGGGCTGATAGTTTGCAAAGAGCTTGAAGCTGCTTAGGTGAGAAGGTCTTCAGGAGGGTAGAGTTGCTGGTACCACTATAATTAACAGTTTTAGTCAATTAACCTTCTGTTAAACATCACATCAGGTTGTCAAAACTGAATGTGCTGAGGTGTGTAACAGCAGAGAAAACCCTTCCCATGCTTGGACAAGGGACGAGCTCATTGAAGAATGCAAATGCTTTAAAACTGAGCCCACACTGGTGTAGTAGAATAAGTTTTTTTGTCACTGTATCCTTCATGTCTCTTACAAGCTACACTTTCCTGCTTGGAAAATGTTCAGCAAGGGGTTAAAATGTGCAGTACTTAAAGAGCTCCAGAGCTGCCTCCTGTGCAGTTGCTTGCCTTGCCTGCAAACAGAGTTGCCTTTCTGCTCCTGAGGTCTTCCTGACAAAGTATACAATCCACTGTCTGTGCCTCCCATCGCTTAGGGAGTTGCAGTAGCTCAGCAGCTCCCAGACTGGTGTTGGGTTGTTGGAACTCTTTGTTTGTTTGGCATTTTTTCCAGCTCTCCTGCTGGAAAGTAAATAACGTTAAGTACCCCAAGAAAGTTCTTGAGGTCTTTCCAAGATCTCAGCCTCCTGGGCACCATTCCCAAGTTTGTGAGAGCTACTTGGTAGTAATCCTGTTTCCATGTTAATACACTGACTTTTTGCATTCCTGGAGAAAAGATGTGGGTCTACATCTGCTCTTACACCTGGAGAGAGCAGTAGCCAGGTGAAAACCAGCAGAAAATCAAGCTCAGGAAAGCTGCTGTAAGGCCAGAAACTATCAGGGTTATGTGGATGGAAATTCCAAACTAGGACCTGCCCATGCTTTTATTTCTGTATTTTTGTGCTCCTTGCTCAGATCCTTTCTGGCTGAGCATGGGATTTGTAGACTCAGCAGAATTGCAGTAGTGGTTTGACCCATGCAGGTTCATTGACTAGGTGACTAATTTCTTCAGTCCTGGGTAGAAGGATCTGGATTCCTGAGTACGACTGTGTGAACCTCTGTTTCTGTCAACTTGCTGCTGGTGTGGCAGAGAAGCATGGCTCCCTCTGGGTTCCTGTCTTCAGGGCTGCCTTTTATGTCCTACCAGCACTGAAGACAGAGCTTGCCACAAAATGTTAAGGAGAGCTGTGGGGTTTGCTGCTGCCTTCCAGCACTTACAAGCAGCTACAAGGAAATATTGAGAGAAGACATCTGGCAGAGGACAGATACCAGGGAATTGGAAACCCTGGATTGCTTTCATGCAGTCACTCAGATCCATCTGCTCCAAGAGCCCCTTCCCTCGAACCTGGCTGGCAGAGGTGACCCATCCCTGTCCCAGTGGACAGGAGGGGGCATTCACTGCCTGTCCCACTGGTCACAGTCACTGGCTGTGTCCCAGCCTTTGTGTTTCCTCCCATTGTACCAAAGATTATCGGTACACAACCACAACAATGATGGGTTATCGCAGTACAGCCTGCACACTGGAGAGAATAAGTGCAAATGATTAAGTGGCCACAGTAGATTTGCCAGGCTATAAATACCTCAAGTGACTCGAAATCACAAGGGCAGGACTGAGTCTCAGTGTGCCCCCACTTCCCTACTGTTCTCAGTCCTTTATTCCTGATAGTTACTTGTAGTCATTTCCTCCCTCCGTCTCACTCCTCCTCACTGAAGGGGCTGTCAGCACCATGAAGAACATGCCAAAACTGGCATGTCTCCCCCAGTAAGTCTGCAAGGAAAACTTTGCTGTTGCTTCCAGCTGTCACACTGTCTGGCAAAGATCTTGCTATGCAGTGTGAGACAGTCACTGCCCCACATCACTTACAGTCTCAAGACAGAGCCAAGGGGAGAGGGGGTCTTACACTGGGAAATGGCTTTCTCATGATCACAGTAATTCAGGGCCAAAGCCTCAGCTCCTCCATGTTTCCCAAGTCCCAGATCTCAGTCTGTCCAGTGCAGAGTTGTCATTTTGATACCTGATGCTCACAAGTTCATTTCTGACAAGCTGACTCTGTAACTTCTGTTCTCATTCTGGACCTGAAGGAGCCTCCTTAGAACGGTGGGCTGCTGTAATTTAGCCCATGGATCTTCTACTCAGGATCTGTGGGCCAGCCTTGGACATCTTTGATAAGATTTGCCTGTGAATAAAAGCTCTGCTTTTACACTGGCAGGAACCCTAATCAAAGCCAGCAGAACAAAACAAAGTTAGGTCTAAGTTGGATATTTCCTTTGGAGCAGTCTGTGCCATAAGAGCTCTGCAGGGCTCCGAGCTAATGAGTAGCCCTGTAATTACTGGGTTATTGTTGGACTGAACCCCAAACCACCTTTTCCATGTCCATGGGCAGAGGAGACACCGCAGAGGAGCACCTCTGCTTTAGCTCTGCGGACACATCCAAGGAGCCTCCGGCCACTGAGCCCCGTTCCTTCAGCAGCAGTGGAGGTTTCCTGTGCAGGAGCCTGTTTATGTTTGAAAATGCCACGGCAGAGCCCGGCCAGCCGGTTCCCAGGCCCCCTCTCTCCCTCCAGCAGGGCTGTGTCCCAGCTGGACCGCCCTGGTGGGTGTTGCAGTGAACAAACAGCACCCACGTGGTCTCGGTCGGGGCTCACGAGCACGAAGATGAGTGTCCCGCAGGATATCCGAGCGCATCCTGTGTGGAGCAGCTCCAGCCGGGCTCCCATGTGCTGCAAAGGATATCCTCTCTGCTGGGCTGAGACAGGGGGACAGGAGATAGCGGCTGTCTGAGCCTGTGGGATGTTGTGCACTGACATCCTGGCGTATTGAGTCAGCCCGAGCTCTGGCACGGAGCAAGCGTGGGGGAAACTTCCCTTCCCGCTGGAGGGACAGCCTTCCACAGGGAACTCGACCCAGTGCCAGCAAGCTGGAGCCAGCAGCCGGATGCAGCATGGATGGTTTGCCATATTTAGATGTGTTTTTCCTGGAACAGGAGACTCCTGGAATGAGAAAGAGAAGAGATGCCTGGATGCTTTTGCCTTGTTGCTCCTCAGCCTCCTTGTTGCATCTCCTTTCCCCTCACAGTTACTACCACTAAGACTTGGCTCCCTCTGCTCTTCAGCATCCCATCTGTCCTCCCTGATTTTTTTCATCCTTCTCATTTCCAAGATGACTCCACTCTGCTACAACAGGTGGACAAAATAGGAACAAACAATGAGTCACTGGTAGGGCTTTCCTCTGGAAAGTGGTGACATGTAGTACTGGTCTCATCCCTTTGACAGGCTTTAAATCAAAGCTTATCTTGGAGCCAACACCTGGTAGCCAGGACCCCAGCAGACCTGCACAGCACAGATCCTTTGGCTCACGTGCCACATGTCCTTATCAGTGTCACAGAGACTGCCCTGACCTCACCAGTGCTGGAGCAGTCAGACACCAGTCTGTCAGCACTGATGAAGTTCAGCCATGAATTCTGCTGGAGGAGTTGGACAGGGAGGACCATGTTTCCCCCTAATGTTCTCCTAAATGTCAAGTGGATGGAGAAATTGCCCAGAGAGGCCAGGTGGGTGTCAGAAGATGAGCAGTGTTTCCACAAACTAGTAAGGAATTAGGTGGACATTCAGATCACCAAGACTTGTGTCGCATCCTGTATGCTGGGGAAGAAAGGGCACATACACATAAAAGCAACCCCCAATTCATCAGGTTCCTGGTGCCCAACAAAGAGAAGGCCCTGTACTTACTACCCAGTGTGTTTTCATAACCCTTTTTCTTTTAGGGACATGAAGTGTTAAAATGCAGAGTTTGGTAAATCTTTGCACAGCAAATGGGATGGAGGCTGAATAATAATTTTCACAGGAAGCTTCAAATGTTGTACAGGAAAATTACCTATTTCAGCAACATTTCTCTTGTTTACTGCATTAAACAGCTGGGGGAGATAAAATACCTGAGAAAGCCTCCCAGTCAACCATTTCTGTTGCAGCAGGAGTCTCTTGTGTTAGGACTGATCTTTCAGAACTGATTTTTCTCCATTGATCATCCCCTTTAGAAGACACTGGGCAGCCATGACTCAGTGAGCATCATATTTAACAAGGCTGATTTAAGGTAGTACCTGCTTGATTGATTTGGTTTGTGCTGGTCTTTGATTAATTCTTTGGTTGTTTTTATGGCCTTTTAATTTTCCTGACATTTTTGGGTCAATCGCCGCTGGGTTTAGAAGTGGATCTGTGGTCACAGCCTTGCTCGAGGCTGGATTAATACATATTCATAAATAAAGAGCCTCTAATGGAAGTTGTAGGCAGCCCAGCCATACAAAGCACTGCTCTCTGCTCATTTACAAGCACCTCACACAGGTGCAATTCTCTTGACAGCTCAGATTTCTATTTGCTTTTTACCTGTGAGAACAAGGAGAGAATCCAACCCATAAATATCTAATCATACACCCCAAAATAGTTTAGCTTTTAAATAAAACAAACATTAGTGCCAAGGAGTGGTTGACTGGTTTCAGCAGTAATCCCTTTGCTTTAACCAGAATGCGGCAGTGCACTTCCAGATCTCCCCCAGTTCCTTTGCTTTCTGGGAGGAGTGAAAAAGATGGCAAAATGTGCACTCAGTGGGCACTGCCACTGATGGCATCAGGGGTGAGACCAGTGTGGGTCTCACACAGGGTCAGCACAGCTGGAGCAGATGCTGTGAACTGTCTGTGCTTGATTTGGGTCTGTACCAGCTCAGCCTTCATTTCCTTGAAGAAGCCCTTCATTTCCTTCTTGTCAGCATACCCCAAATCAGTGTGGGCATCTGGCCAGACTTTAGGCTGTTCTTATGCTTTTAAATGTTTGTATGTAGCTGCTGTGGCAACCCACAGTGCAAAAAAGAATAGCTTTTAAAAATAAATCCAGGGCTGGCATGGAGGTATGGAGCAGAGAGAGGAAGAAAAGGGGAAGAGCAGTTGAAAGGAAAACGTAGGTCATTAACGTTGTCATAAAAGAAAAAAGAGCTTTGAAACATCTGCTGGAATAATGAGCAGCTTTTTACCAGGACTCTGCAGTTTGTTGACAAGTCCATGAAGAAATTCAGAGGTTCAGTTTTACCAGGGTTACTATTAAGAATTACTAAATGCTGGAGAGGGCTTTCCCTCCCATGCAAATACAGGGCTCTGCTAGAAGATCCCATCAAGTTCTTGCGGCACAGATGTGTGTGCAGAATTGAGTTTTGTTGCTCTATGAGGGCACACACAAATCAAACAAGGATGACTACAGCAACTAAACAAGCATCTAACCATGTGGTTCCCCTCCTTTCCCTGATAATGCTCAGCCAGGCTGACCTTTAGAGAGACCTTTTCCACCGCCCCTGCCTCAGGACAGCCCAATAAAAGGTGTGACAAAGCAGGGTGGTGCTTTACAGAATAAGTGCCAGGTGTCTTCCTCTATGAAAACTGCAGAAAACGTCGGTGGGAAAGATCTGTGAGATTCTCTGCTCCCCCTGGGCAAATGCAGAGCTGTTTTGTGGCATTTTTTTCCTCAATCATCTTTCAGTTTAGCTTTAATGGTCTGCTGGAATAGTAGCAATGAAAGATGAAGCTGAAAGCACAGATTTCACTGTTTTGCTGCCAAAACAAAGAATTGTTCCCAGGTTCCTTCCAAAGCTCTGTGAAATATCAGCTTTTTCAGCCTCCTTGAGCTCTGTGTTTTCACTGAACGCTTGATGGCCAAGCTGCAAATGGATCTAGGAGCCCCCTCTCACCCTCATCTGACAGGTGCACAGAAAATTCCATGTAGCATCCTCTTGTATCTGACTCCTGCAGATAATAAAGGTCTGCTTTCTCTGTGCCACTGCTCAAGAAGGGCAGGAGAGCCCCCCAGAGCCACCCTGGAACAGCAGGTGCTGATTCCACTGAGGGCTGGGAGGAATCCCTTTGAAAGCATTGCCAAGGCAAAGGCTTTTCTGCAGGCATAAACTGACAGCATCCCACAAGAATTCCCTACAAAGCACCAAGCACAATCCAGCTGTCCTCACATAGGTGTCCAGTGCCATTTTATGTGGGTTGGAGGATCCCACTGCCAGTCCAAGAGTGTAGATCGCACAGGGTCCTGTATCATATCTGCAAAGGGAGCAATGGTGCAACTTTCTTCCCAGTTTGGGTTGGTCCCTTGGGTTGGAAGGGACCTTCAGAGATCGTCTAGTCCAACAGCCTGCCCATTGCTAGCCCTTGTTCTCATGGGGGTCTTCAACTTACCAGATGTCTGCTGGAAATACAGGAATAGTGGAGAGGAAACAGTGCAGGAGGTTCCTGGAGTGTGTTCTGACACCTGGTGATGAGCCAGGTAGGAAATGTGCCCTACTGGACCTGCTGTTTGTGAACAGAGAAAGACTGATGAGTAATGTGGTGATTGGAGGTTGTCTTGGGCGCAGCGATCCCAAAATTACAGAGTTTTCAATTCTTGAAGGAGAGGGCTCAACAGAGCTGCCACCTTGGGCTTCCAGAGGGCAGACTTTGGCCTTTTTGGGAGACTGGTTGGCAGAGTCCCTTGGGAGGCAGTCCTGAAGGACAAAGGAGTCCAGGAAGGCTGAACATTCTTCAAGAAGGAAATCTAAAGGAACAGGAGCAGGCTGTTCCCAGTGCCATGTGCCAGCAGGGAAGGAGGCCAGCCGAGCTGAACAGAGAGCTTTGGCAAGAACTCAGGGGCAAAAGGACAGTTCTTTGAAAGAGGGGCAGAGAACTCAGGAGGACTACAAGGATTTCATAAGGTTACGTAGGGAGGAAGTTAGAAGGGCCAAAGCCCAATTAGAACTTAATCTGACCACTGCGGTAAAAAAAATGTTTCTATTAATGCATCAGCAGCCAAAGGAGGGATAAGGAGAATCTCCATTGTTTATTGGATGTGGGGGGAAACACAGTGACAAAGGATGAGGCTACTTCATCAGTAAGCTCCCCTTAAGAGCTGAAATTACAAATGTTGTCATGACATCTGAGCAACAGTCTGACTCAGTGCATGGACTTGCTTCAGTGGAAGTTTATGGGTAATTTCTGCTTGAAAAGCCAAACCATTTGGACATCTCATTTACATCTCTCGACCTACATCTTCACAAGAAACAGCTACTATCCCAGAAGGACCTGTGGTGGTTGTTGTTTTGGTGTGTTTTACAGGAATCTTGCTAGGTAATTTTGTTCCATTACAGTTTTTCATAGAACAGGCCCCATAAGTGGATTGAATTACATGTTTGCTACTAGGATAATTGCAGTTCTTAAGAAGTAGGCTGTATTATCAAATGGCTTCTCTTAGGCTTAATTTCCAAAAAATGCGTCTCCAGGGCTTTGTAAACTGTACTGTTACTTGCCATTGGGAACTTTCATGGGAATTATACATGTTTTTGTTATAGGATCTTTAGATGAATGATTTTGATGCTTTTGTTTTTCCAGATAATGATTATGAATGTCTTAATGTGCTCCACTGTCCAATCTCTGACTGTTTGCTTAAACATTAAGGATTTGCTGTAAACAATCATGACTGGGTAACACCTGCTTCATGTCACAATCCAATTTCTTTTTGGAAAGACTGCATCCAGGCTTTGGTAAAATTACAAGCACTCCAGATGTGTATTCTGTTGTTGGCTGGCCTAGTGAAATCATTGTTTATTGACAGGTTCCCAAGAGTCGGATAGTTCTCAGTCTGCCAAGAAGGACATGCTGGCTGCACTGAAATCCAGGCAAGAAGCTTTGGAAGAGACACTGCGCCAGCGCTTGGAAGAGCTAAAGAAGCTGTGCCTGCGAGAAGCGGTAGGCAATGGATGTTTTATAACCTGTTGTTTGCATTGTCATAATGTGCTCGTTGTTTGGAGGTGGTGTGGGGTCAGGAGAAGAGTTTCCTTCCACAGTCACCTCTTACAAAACCCATTGTACAATGGCCTCAGGAAGGTCCAGCTGTTGCAACTCCAGATTGCAATGTCCAGGACATTTCCCCCCCAGAGAAGGGGACTCTGGTCACATCTGCTGGGTACCCAGCTGGCTTGGGACTGGGAGAGTGCTCAGTATCCATGTTGCTGTTTGAAACTGTGTATAAGTTGCTTTCAGCCAGGCTTCTCACTGACTTTGGTGGGCATATGCTGCTGCCTAAATGACGTGGGAGGGCTGTCTTACGTACTGGTCATCACTTCTTGAATAAGAAGACTCTATTTGCAAGAAAAAAACCAACCCAGACTGACACACTTCCTTAGTGGAACAGGGCTGACTTTACATGCCTTTCTTCTCCAAGCACACCTTTTCATACAGCACACAAGGTCTTATCTGTTCCCTGCAGATTCGCTTCCCCCAATAAGCTCTGGCACTGCTGGAGAGGAATGGCAGTGTGGTGGCAGATGTTGCAGAGGAACCACTGTATTCATCCCAGGGCAGGCAGGACAGCTCAGGAACTCATAACCTTCCCGCTCACTTGCCAGTTCATTCTTGGAGTACACAGGAGGCCATTCAGACATGCATTTATGTTTGGGGAAATCACAATCCCCTTGCAGCTGTGTGTGTAGATTAGCAGCAGCGTACTCTAGGGTCATTCAGCAATCTTCCTCTGTTTACCAGGCCTGACTGTCTGAGTTTAACAACAAATCGTGATGCATAACACAACAGGAAGCTGGCTGCAGACAGTGGCACGGACATCTCCCAGTTCATGCTTAATATTTGATGTGTATCTTGCGTTTGACAAAAATGGGGGGGGAAAAGGTCACGGATTCAGCTCTCACTGCACTTTGTTTCAAGTACTTTGTAGTTTCAATACCAAAAAGAGTAAGTTGTGGAAAATGCCTCTCAACCAAGAGCGTCAAAGGAAAGCTCCACTACCCCAGTTCCCATCCTTTACTCCACACAAGCGAGCAATCCTTTCCCACCTGGAAAAGGTCACAAGACCAGATCCAGTCAGTAAGTCCACTGAGCTGAGATCATCTGCAGGAAGCAGTCACAGCTCTTCAGGGGCTGATAGTCAAGGTCTGGAGGAATTTACTACCCTAAACGAACACTCCCTGACAGCCAATGACTAATTCTTGCAGCAGCACCAGATGCAGAGGAAGATGTGCCTGTGCCACAGTTGCAGGATACCAGATTCCAGTGCCTTCCCTTTAACCCCAGTCCTGTCTTTGGGGCAGCCTCAGATGTTTCACAGGCAACTGGGATGCAGGCAGAAACCCTGCTGGGGCATGGAGCTGGGGATAAGGAGCAATAGCTCCTTCATATTGCTGGCCAGAGCCCATCTGTCAGCACCTTAAGAGGTGGTAGAAAGTGGTCATGCTTTCTGTAGGTGATTTAAGAGAGGCAGTTGATGGACACTTGGAATCTGACCCTGTCTTGCAACCCTACAGCTCATCCATCAGCAGCCAGCAGCAGAAAGTATTTCTTCTCAGGCTGCCCTTTGTCCTTTCTGCTTTGGCATGGGAATGGCCAAAACAGAATGAAAAGGCAGCAAACCGGGAGATAAAAAAGGGTTAAAAGTGGGGGCATAATCAAATAAGCATGGCCAGAACCATTCATAACACTGGCATCAGGTTACTTCGGGCCATCACTACTCCAGTTACTTATTAATTTAGATTACGTTTCACGACCGTGCCTGTGAATACTTTCTAGCTTATGGAGGCAGCTTGGTAGCCCACATTAATTTTGTCCTTCTCTGATCTTGGGCATTTTACAGAAGATATTAACTCTTTCCCCACTCCCCTGCTTCATATTACATTAGGAGTTATAAAGAAAATATCCCAGTTACCCTCAGGATAGAATACAGCAATATGTGTCTTGGTTCAGTGCTTAGAGCCAAGTCTCAGTAGAAGGAATACATTTTGGAAGAAAAGCTGACATAACCCCACAGGGCTGGAGGGGCGATGCACAACTGGGACTCTGAGGCATTGCAGCAGTGCCTCTCACAATATGGGGCTCTGCACATCGACACAGCAGTGCTGCAAACCCACTTTGCTTGGAAATGCTTAAAGGGGAACTTTTGAAAAGGCCAGGTCCTTGTTTCCTAGTGACCTGAAAAGAGTAGGAAGAGAAACCCCATTAGGGAGCGGGGGAGAGGCCAGAGCAGGCAGGGACTGGGCTGCGCACCCACACTCACATTGAGGTCAGCTGCTGCTCTTTGGGATTCAGATGATTTAGGTTACTCTGCCAGCTGGATCCTCTCAAGGCTGATGCTAAGGAACACAAAAGCCTTTTGTCCTTCACGGGGAGACTTTTGAGTACAAGGAGTTGGGCTGTGCTGGCAGGCAGGCTCCTGCCTTTTTCTGTAGGCATTTGAATGCCTTCAGTTCAGATATGTGTGGCTGTATTGTGTAGTCCAGGGGAAAAATCCCACAGCGTTAACATCACTGGTGTCACTTGCTGCTTCCTGTGCTCCAGATATTCCACAGTTCTGTGGGGTTTGCTTCAGATTTTGAACAAATCTTTGCAAATAACCCCATCAGTCTGACAGAGCATCAGCTAATAATTGCTCCAGAGCTGCCCATGACATCACTGGGGTTTGGAAGGCGCTCTGATACATGAAGTGTTATCAGACAGGTAATGAGGTACCAGGCACTGCTTTTAGTGGCCGTTTTTGCTGCATTCCTCTCAGACACATCATGAATCAGGTGGGAATGTTTTTCTGTGCGGGTCATAACCTGCAGGGCTGTTAGCAGTGTGGCTTTCTGACTCAGCAGACCTGCATCCTGCAGGAAGGCTCTCAGATCTGCTCACCCCTCAGAAGCAGCTCAGCAGATAGGAGCTCCTGGTTCCTGCTCACCCTGCAGCAGAGATGAAAGCTTTGTGTGCTGCAATCTGCTCAGCCTCAGGCCCTGACGCCCTAGGGATGGGCACTGCTTACAGACCTGCCCACGGCAGGCTACAAAGATCTGTGTTCATGCACAGGTTAAAGAAAAGGTCCCCACCCTCAGTGTCAGGTTCTGAGTTTGCAGGGTTGGGTGCTCTTCTGTGTGTTTATCAGCTGGCTGAACTGGATATGCTGTTAATGAACCTCTGTCATTTCAGGGTCTCACACAGGAGCACACAGTGTTGTGCACTGCTCTGCTCAGGATTTCCCAGAGCACTAACACCGTTTTCTACTTACAGGAGCTGACAGGAAAGCTGCCACGAGAATACCCCCTGGATCCTGGGGAGGAGCCACCTATTGTGAGGAGAAGAATAGGAACTGCCTTTAAACTGGACGAGCAGAAAATCCTGCCTAAGGGAGAGGTGAGGCTGTGCCCTTCCCCTCCAGCCCCTTGTCCCCACCTCGGGTCTCTAAGACATTCACCCTGCATCACACAAGAACCATCAGTCCCTAAGGTCATTTTTGCTTTAAATTAGTGTAATTGGCCTTTATATATATACAAATATATATATATATATACATATATATATATATATATATATATACACATCAATATGGGGAAGCAGCCAGAGAGTAGGTGGCTTTGCTTCAGACTTGGAGTAAAGGTGAGACCCTCGAGGTGCAGCTCTGGCTTTGCTAGAGGTAACAGATCCAGCCTGTGTGACCACCTGGACCATGGCAATGCAGGTGCTCTGGTGACCAAGTGCAGTGATTTGTGTGAGCAGGGGACACATCAGGAGCCATCTGAGCCCTGCTTTTGCCTGCGTTGTTATTGCAAACAGCCACTTGCTTTCTGCTTCAGTAGCAATCCGAATTCAGACCTTCTCTAACCAGGGAGAAAAGCATCCCCATTATCCATCTTAGCCCTGCCTTAGCAAGATAAAAGCATTTTGCTCCCCAGTCCTTAAACAAAAGAGCCTTCATCCCTACCTATGGGGAGCTGGAGTTACATTTTTCTGAGTTTGCCAGGGAGTGTTTGTTCCCTTCCCTTGCTCCCACAGTGTGCTGGGTCAGTGCCCTGAACCGTGGCTGTGAAAACAGGCCTGCAGCAGCTGTAAGGCGGGACCGGACTCACAGAACAGCTATTGTCTGCGGAGACGCATTTGCAAGACACTTGTGTATATCCCAGTCTTGAGTTTCCTTTTTATTTTTGTTAGGAGGAGGGACCCAAGCTGGTGTGACTGTGTGGTTTAAGGCTCAGTTCAGCCAGGGAATTAACTGTTTGTCGTTTTGTTGGCGTTTTCCTTCTGCTGTAAAAATAAACAGCTGGAGCTCTTTAGTTTTGTTCTCAATGGAGCCTGGGAGAGGAATTCCTCCGAAGTCAAATATTCATGAACTAGCACATTTAATTAAGCTTTTCAAAGCGAAGCATGGCTTAGCTGAATTACTCCTAAAACCCCTGCAGTCTGTTGGCTGCTCAGTTATAACCTGATCTACAGCTTCCCCAGGTCTTATTGCTACAAGGCAGCTTTGGGGCCAGCAGGTGAGGAATCTCCTTACTCCAGTGGCAAGGTTAGGTGGGAAGAGCAGGAAGGTAAAGCAGCTCGTCCCCATTGCAGGCTCTGCCTTTTGGCACCAGCAATCCAAACACGCTGACTCAGCTTTTCTCTACCTCCTTTTTCATCTGTCAAACTTTTAAGACTATGTTGAAAACCATAAATTTCTCTTCTCTAAGAATGATGTTGAGCTGTGTTTGGCTGCCAGTTTGAGAGCATTTAGAGAGGCCAGTGATAATTTTCATGTGCTTTTCAGCAAGTGCAAACACTGGAAAATCAATTTAAAACAAAAGGTGAAATACGCCCTCAGCCACGTAAATCCAGGACTGAAATTGCCAGTTGTGACAAGGACCTGAAGCAGGGCACCTCCATCTGAAGGGAGATGATAGCTCTCATTTCCTAAGGCTTTATTTGTAGGGACCTCACTGGAAGAAAATAGATTGTGTCCAGGAGGAAAATTAATATGTTCTTTCCTATGATATACTGAATGATTTAGAACTGAATCTGTGAAGGTATGAAATGACAGCTCACATCAAACTCACCATACCTTTAACAAGACCTCTGTCAGAGCAAGACTTGCAGGGAAGGGTCCTGTTGTTTTTCTTGGTAATCACCTTTACTGGTCTGTAATTCCTGACTGTGGGAAGGATTTTACCAGAAGATGATGAATCAGGTTCCAGGCCTTAAAACTCCATGGTGTTAAGTTCACTTTTATTAAGTTTGGCACTGATAGAACTTACCCAACTCTTCAAAGCAAAAAGAGATCTGTTAAAAAGACAGGGGGTGGGTTCAGTCTTCTGTGAAGTGAGGCAAATGATAATTATAGTTTTAAAGCAATGCTGACTCACTGCTGATAGCAAAGGGATATTTATTTTTTTTTATTAGCTGGAAGCCCAGAATAAAAACTTCAGAGAATGTCTTCAGTCTGAATAAATCCCACAGCATCAGCTCTTACAGCACACACTGCTGCTAAACAAAGAGAGGATTTGAATTGGCGTAATGGGGATCTCCATGAATATATGGCTGTCTCACCATTCACTAGAAGTAAAAAAGCTTGTAATTTTTTCCCTAATTTGCAATGTACTGTGTTCCCCTTTCTAGCAGACTAACTCCATCGAGCTGGGGAAGGGAGCCAGATCCGTTTCAGATTAGCAAGTACCTTTGAAGCTCACAGCTTGGAGTCCCAGTGCAGACTGGGAAGCTCAATATCAGCTTAGACAATGGTATAAATTGGCCTAAATCCCTTGAGTTTGGAGGATAACCAAAACTTGTAGGTAGCTTCCAGGGTACACCTAGTTGCATTTTAAAACTCAGCTGTGGCCCTGCAAGGGCTAGCCTTGGAGGCACTGGTTCTTTTTGGCATACAGAGAGGTTGATGTTACACACTGCTGGCTCTGAGATCACCTTCCTGGCATGTAACTTGAGGAGATAATTTTCTGGTGCAATCAGTTGCAGCAGCTCATAATCACTTCAGCTCATAGTCTCTTCTGAATTTTGATAGCCATGTATCAGGGAGGAATTAGCCCATCTTTGCCCTTTTTACCCCAGAGTGTTTGGTGGGTGCCAAGCAAATCTGTCAAGAAGGTTAAAGCTGTAGCACTGATATCAAATGGGGCTCAAATATGGAGACAGGAAGCAGGGAGGAGGAGCAGGTGGGAGGCAGGTGTTACCCATAGATGGGTGTAAAAGGACGAATGTGTCAGCAGTAGAGCACAGTTAAACTTGGCCATATTGAACTGCATGAAAAGCCAAACAGCACAGCAGGCTTTAGGGCTGGAGCACACACATCCTCCTTGGATGGGGCATCCCTTTCACCAGCTGTGCTTCCAGGCACCTGTGTGAGCAGGTGAGGTTATCTCAGGCAGGCCCTGAAATGAGGGGAGCAGCATGGTTGTGGATGCTTTGCTGATGGAGAGCCTTGGTTGGAGGCCACTGGTCAGGATCAGCAGAGCTTTCCCATAGCTGGGTTGGAAGAGTTTGGTGGTAACCAGAATTCACTTGCCTTTCCCCAGGAGGCAGAGTTGGAGCGACTGGAGAGGGAATTTGCCATTCAGTCCCAGATCACAGAGGCCGCCCGGCGCCTGGCGAGCGACCCGAATGTCAGCAAAAAGCTGAAGAAGCAGAGGAAGACATCCTACCTGAATGCACTGAAGAAGCTGCAGGAGATCGAGAACGCCATCAACGAGTATCGCATCAAATCTGGAAAGAAGCCAACCCAGAGAGCCTCCCTGATCATAGATGGTAAGTGGGCTCAGCGCCCACGGCATCACCGAGGGTCTCTGGAGGACAGGGAGCAAAATTCTTACCCTGAGGCACAGATTTCCCCTCCCTGCTCTTCCCTCTCCTGTCTGGAGGGCTCCAGGGGTGCTGTCAGAGGGGTGTTGGGATGTGTGCTGTGCATTAGGGATGTGCTGGTTCACCGCACAGGAAGTGGTGGTTGATGAGCGTGTCAGGAGAGCAGAATGTGGCTCCTTTGTTCACCTATAAAATCACTCTGTTAACGTCTCCTCCACAGTGGTGCTGTACAAGTGTAATTAATGTTAGCAGATTGGGGTGAGCTCTCTAGCTGAAAGGCATCTGTGAAATCAAAGTGGGAGCAGTGTCATTGCTGTGTTCAAATACGTCTTTTCTTTTTCCTTTTTTTTTTTTTTTTTTTTTAACATTGTATTTCTAAGGCCATTTTTTTTTGTTTTTAAAATCTTTTTTTTTTTTTCTTTTTTTTTTTTTTTTTTTTTAACAATGTAATTCTCAGGGCACTTTATGGTTTACTGGGTCGTTGATTGGTTTTTCATGAAATCCATTAACTTTCTGCTGTGGTTCTTTCTTCCCTTGCGGATTTTGCCCTTTCCCTTTGACTTGCAGAGCTTTTCTCTGTGCCTTTGAGGCAGGAACTGAGATTAGAGCTGCTGTATTTGTGACCTGGGTACCAAATTGCACCACAGTCAGGGGTAACAGAGAGGCCCGCAGTATGGGGGAAGAAGCTCAAACATCTGCACACCAAGGACCTGAGAGCTTCTCTTGCTGCTGCAGAGGGTGCTCAGAAAGCCTTTCCCTGAGTTCCACAGAACTGGTATTTAGTGTGAGCCTTTAGTTAGCAACAGGATAATCATTCTAAGAAGGTGGATATCAAACCCAGAGTCCTTCAGGCCTGAGATGTAAATCTCATAATGGCACCATGCCATTTTGCATCCTCTGAGGATCTCAGCTCTCTGTTGTGACTCAGTCTTAATCCCCATTAATTGAAAAGGGTTAGCAGCTCCTTGAAAGGCAGCCTGGTTACTGAGAGACCTGACTGCAGCTCTGCCCTCCCAGGCTGAGGATGGGCTGAGTCAGTTGTTTATAGGAATTTTGCCTCTCGGCTCTGTGAGGAGGAAGCTGTGGGTGATTGCTTAAGGCTAAGACTCAGTGGACAAAGATCATTGTGCAGTTCAACACTCAGTCACTGATTCTTGGGACCATCTGACCATCTTTATATTTTCTTCTCTTCAGAAGGAAACATTGCCAGTGAAGACAGCTCCCTCTCGGATGCCCTTGTTCTTGAGGATGGTACGTTGGCTGCTGTATGTTCTAGAGAGCAGGGAGAGATATGTGAACTCCTGATTGACACTCAGAATGGAAGAACTGTTCTGTGTAATAATCCACTCACATATCCCAGTAGCAAAATCGCTTGGTTTCCCCTGACTCCACCTTGTAGTCAGACATCAGGGCTCGAGCAGTGAGTATTGGTGTGGTTACTGCTCTGGATTGTCTCAAAGGACAGTCCCAGAATGCCCCCTTATTTTCCCTTAAGGTCCCAGTTGTTTTGATGCATCACACAGTGTTGCTGACCATTCTCTACCGAAATGGGAATGTTGGCCAGTGCACCTCTGAAAATTGGGTCTTCAGGTTGCTCCTGAACACAACCAGGGGAAGTGGGGTAAAGAAGCAGGCTCTGGAGGGGTGTGATGGTGTCTCTCGGGGTTGTGCTGCCGCTGGAGGTGTGACACAGCCATCACCTCTCTCCCTTCTTCTCTTCACAGACGATTCTCAGGTCACCAGCACAATATCCCCTCTCCAGTCCCCACACAAAGGACTCCCTCCCCGGCCACCGCTGCACAACCGGCCGCCTCCCCCGCAGTCGCTGGAAGGGCTCCGCCAAATGCATTATCACCGAAACGACTACGACAAGTCCCCCATCAAACCCAAGATGTGGAGTGAGTCATCCCTGGATGAGCCCTATGAGAAGGTCAAGAAACGCTCCTCCCACGGCCATTCCAGGTGAGCCAGATGTCTTGAAGCTCCGTCAGGGAGGTATTCTCTGCTTTCAGGAGGGACAGGTGTGAGCCTTTTCAAAATTTACAAAGCCATCCCTTACCAAAGGGGACTTTAGGCCAACATGCAGGTTATAAAGACAGGCTGCAGCCACATGATTGCTCTTTGGTATCTCTGTTATTCTACAAAACATTTAAAAGGGAAGGATGGTGGATCATCTGAGGGCTTTGGCAGGGCTTGACCTTGACCTTTGGCTGCTGTAGAAGCACAGGCTCTGGGATGCAGCTCACAGCAACAGCTGATCCAACTCCCACTCACTCCCATAGGATCCCAGGCACATGTCTGAGATCTGGAAGGATGCGTGGGAGTCACTTCCCCAAATTCCTGATGGGATCTGAAGCAGGGTGTTTCCTCTGCAGCAGTCACAAGCGGTTCCCCAGCACCGGGAGCTGTGCCGAGGCAGGAGGGAGCAGCTCTCTGCAGAACAGCCCCATCCGGAGCCTTCCCCACTGGAATTCCCAGTCCAGCATGCCATCGACGCCAGATCTACGGGTACGCAGTCCGCACTACGTCCACTCCACACGGTAAGTCTCCCTGGCTCCAGTCTCACCTCGCTTACCCTGAAATAAATACTCTTTGCTTTATCCTTCCCCCAGGGTATGAATTAATTCCCAGTTTAGGAAAGGACACAAACCAGTCCTGTTCACATAAGAGGCTCAGGTAGTGTTGCCAGTAGGGAATCTCTCCTGAAATGAGATCCTGAAATCCCTTCAGATGAACACAATCCTTGTCTCTCACCGTCAAAGTGATCAAGCTTTTATTCTGCTGGGATGTTTCATCTCAGGGGCTGTTTATAGGCCCCTGCAAACCCCAAGCCACTTTTAAAATGCATGTGGTGCTACTGCTGAATTCTGCAGTAAATTCCTCCTTGGATCCAGCTGGAGAGAACATGTTGTTTCCTGTTTGATACAAAATGTTGAGTAGTGTTAATTTTCTCTCATGGATAAAATGCTTTGCACATGTGTGATGTTATGTGGAGAGTGAGAGGCTGTATAAAGCAATCCACTCGGGCACCCAGGTGGCAGTGGATTAGCCCAGAGTTGGCAGAGGAAAGAGCTGGAAGTGTATAAGGGAAGTGATTTGATGTGTGTGGCCCAATTTGACTCCACTTTTCAGCGGGATTTCTACAAACTGTTCAGCCTCATTGCTCTTCTGCTTTTGTGGCAAACTCCATGATCACTGTGGGGAGCAGAGCTGAGTGCTGGTCGGTGTCCTGCCCTAGGGGGAAGTTCTATCATCATTTAGCTCAGCATAAATCAAGAGTTGTGCCAACACATCAGCCTCGGGTAGAGACAGTACAAGGCATTAAGACCCTGGGTTAAGTTTGTTACAAGTTTTTGACTTAGAGTACCTTTTAAGAGTGCAAAGTCTGTTACTGGAGCCAAGCTGTGTGAGAAATGAGCCTGGCACAGGGCTTGAGAAATGACCTTGACCAAGTAGGGGCCATTTGGGTGTCTGAAACAACCATTGCTCAGTCTGTGGCTCATTTATGAGCTGGCTTTGACCATCCATCGTGGGAATGTGTTCCTGTTTCTTGAACGGATGGGTGAAGCTCTTCAAACAGTTGGGATGATTAAAGACCACCCAGACTTGGCCATGAATCAAGCCTTGTAAACTGTGGTTTGGGGTGGTTGCCTGAAGGGCTGTCACCCACTGACAGTCCTACAAGAGTTCATGGCTGGGCCCCAGTTAAACTGAGCTACTTGACAAAAGGTGACTTTTTCAATGGCATTCTAGGCTAAGTATGGGCATTCTGTCTGTCTCACACCAGGTGGATTATACTTGTGCAGGGCATTCATGGGCCAATTGCAAGGAAATCTTAACCACCTTTGAGGCCTGAGGTGTTGGGATTTGCAGAGGTGGGCGAGGTGTACCTGGTAGCACAGGGACAGTGCTGATCCAGAGAGTTCTGCCATGTGGCTACACCAGCAAAGCCAGGGCTTGGGATTTCACCCTTCAGACTGGCCCTTTCCAAGAGTGGCAAGCCACAGAGAAATTGGGCTGGGTAAGGGATTATGTCCCTTATGGTGCTGCAGACTGAATATCACCAACAAGGGACAAGAGAGGAACGAGAATAGGACCTAATCACCCCAAACCTGCAGCAGGGAAGCAGATTGCATTGCAAGCAGCAGCCTCACACAGTGCTGGAGGGATCCACGTTTTCACTGCCCTCAGGTTCCTTTGCCTGTGTGTGTGCAGACAGGGATGGGGAGTGCTTCACCCAGTTGACTTACCAGCCTGTTTTTTCTCCTGGTATCTGCAGGTCAGTAGACATCAGCCCAACCAGACTGCACAGCTTAGCTCAGCACTTTAGGCACCGGAGCTCCAGTTTGGAGTCACAAGGAAAGCTCCTCGGCTCCGAAAATGAGACAGGGAGCCCCGATTTCTACACCCCAAGGACTCGTAGCAGTAATGGCTCTGACCCCATGGACGACTGCTCCTCCTGCACCAGCCATTCCAGCTCTGAGCACTACTACCCCGCTCAGATGAACCCCAACTACTCCACCCTGGCAGAGGACTCCCCGTCGAAAGCCAGAGAGCGGCAGAGGCAAAGGCACAAATCCGCAGGCAACCTGGTCTCCTCCAATTCAGGGAGCATGCCCAACCTGGCTGCGAGGAACGGGACGGGACACCACCGTGTCTACCTGCACAGCCAGAGCCAACCCTCCTCCCAGTACAGGATCAAAGAGTATCCCCTGTACATCGAGGGCAGCTCCACGCCCGTGGTGGTGCGGAGCCTGGAGAACGACCAGGAGGGACACTACAGCGTGAAAGCACAATTCAAAACCTCCAACTCCTACACAGCGGGGGGGATGTTTAAGGAGAACTGGCACGGGGATGAAGTGGACTCGGTCAGGATCACCCCCTCCCGCTCCCAAATCATAAGGACTCCATCTCTGGGCAGGGAGGGCCACGAGAAAGGCTCGGGGAGGACTGCGGTGTCAGACGAGCTGCGGCTCTGGTACCAGCGGTCCACGGCCTCCCACAAGGAGCACAGCCGCCTCTCGCACACGAGCTCCACCTCCTCGGACAGCAGCTCCCAGTACAGCACATCTTCACAAAGCACCTTTGTGGCACACAGCCGGGTCACGAGAATGCCTCAGATGTGTAAAGCAACATCAGGTGAGAGCCGGGCCCCGGCGAAGGGGTGGGAGGGATGGGGGCCTCCTGCAGCCCGGAGTCGTGCCAAGCATTACACCCCAGCTGGAGAGCAGTGCCAGACCACAGCATGTTATCTGGCCTTCACGTGCTGCTCACCAAGCCTGGAGGCAGAACACAGGGGGACAACCATTGTCCAGAGATTCATCGAGTAGGAATGTTTTTCCATGGAAATCATCACTTCCCAATGATGGGCTCAAAAGACAGGGAGGGACTGAAGCCCAGTTACTGCCAGGCCTTTCCTCAGAGTGCAGTTAGGTTTTGGGTGATGGCACTAGGGGCTGAAAGTGATGAAACCATGAGGAGCATCACTCTTCATAATCACAGTGAGGGGAACAATGAAGCAAGCAGGGGTTCAGCAGAGACAAGGAGAATGCATGTCCCTGAAACACTAAAAGCATGAGAAAGGTTAGGTGAGGGCATTCCAGCCCTTCCACCCCCCAAAAAAAAATGTTTGAGCGATGACATCTTTGTTCACTGCTGAGACTTGATTTTCCCATGCAGTTCCAATAGCTGTGCTGATAATTCAGAGTGCTGAAGTTTGTGCAGTGTTGTGCCTCTGTGTCATGTGCAGAGCTTTGCACTCCTCTGTGCTGTTAATATTGATGGTAAGTAAAACAGTCAAATTCATTGCACTGAGAAGGCCACAGTGTGCTGTGAAACAGCCTAAGGTTAAATATTTACTGACCATCAGTCCCTGCTGGACAAACCCGTGTGGACAGATCAAGGACCTGCTGAAAGCTTGAGCCACACTCCTCAGCCTTGGCATGGGAGGCACCACAGCTGCAGCCTGGCTTGCTGCTGGCTCTTGTGGCCTCCCTGGGCTGACCAGTGTCCACCCATTCTGGCTGTTGGCTCTCTGACATCCCAGCATGGCTCCTGGTCCAGGGTGACCACCACACTGGCACCCTGGGGTTCTGTACTCACTGCCAGCTCCAGTGTGAAGTCAGAGGTGGTTTGACACAGGCTGCTCATGGGCCACTGACAGCTGCCAGAGAAGAGACTGATTTGTGTGTGATGCCAACACTCATAGGATAACCAGGTGTAGACCAAGACATAGTTGAGTAGCTGCTGGAACCATCCTCTGTCTCCCTATGGAAGTCGGTCTTCTTCGTTTGGTTAATGGTCATTTCTGTTCTGTGCAGCAACAGAAAATGCTTGAACACTGAAAATCTTTGCCTTGGTTGGCTTTGGAAACCATACCAGTTCAGGAAAATGTGGGGTTGGGGTGAAAGCATGTGAAAGTCACTGTTAGTCCCTTCCCCCACTCAGCTGGGTCTCTAAACCTAAGTGTGATACCTGGCCAGCACAGGGGGAAGTGTGCTCAGTAATCACAGCTTGTCCTGACCAATTTGCAGCATAGATTTGTTTTGTGTTTAGAGTCTGTTCCCAATCACAGCTCTGGGAGAATACTGACCTAAGGGGCTGTCAGCTCCAAGGAGTAGAATAAAATTTGGTTTTTGCTTCAAGCGTCATTTGGCAGCAGCTGAAGAATTTTAATAGCACAGAAGGGGATGCCAGGTAGAAATCTCCATCATCATGGCATGATCAGCCCTAACCAATAGGTCTGCTGGACTGCACACTGTCCTTCAAAGAGGATCAGACTTCTAGGCATGTATCAACTTCAGAGGGCCAACACTGGACTTGAGGAAAAGGAAAGATTAGTCAGGTGGATTTATTAGCTGGACCTGCACCAGGAAAACTCCCCCAAGAACTGCTGCCCATTTTCAGTCCAGCTTGCTTCTGTCTTCATTCGAGTAAGATAAGCCTTTCTTTGGTCTTGTAGTAGGACTGTCAGCAAAGCCAAACTTCAGCTTTTTACAAATGCACAGTGAAAGGCAGTTGTAGCTTGTAAAGTCTTCAGAGCTGTCTTCCTCCTTTGCACACGAAGCAGTGTATTTGTCCAGACTCTGGCCACTGCCAGCCCTGGCTCCTAGGGACACAGAGCATCTCCCACCATCCCTGGAAGCAGGAGGCTGAGCCTGACAGGCTGAGCTCCTCCAGTGCAGGACCCTTGGAGTCCAGGCAGCAACAAAGCCACGCTTCCATGCTGGGAGAAATGTGGTGTCTCCCAGGCAGGCTCAGGAGAGGCTGAGTGGTTGCATTCAGCTGGAGGCCAGGCTGAAATGCAGCATTCCTGCAGAGCTGAGAATGGATCCAGCCTGTGACGTGCAGCAGTGTCAGCAGGAGGCTGGCGTTCAGGCACAGTCACCCAGGAACAGGGTGAGGTCTGTCCCAGACTGTGTTTACTCACAGCCAGGCGTGCTTCTGCTTGTCTGACCAGCTGATTCTTCTGAACCACCCTGACCCTTGTGCCCTCACCTCACCAGTTGTTTTTCTCCACCCTTGGTTGTGTTTCAGCTGCCTTACCTCACAGCCAGAGGAGTTCCACGCCATCGAGTGAACTCGCAGCCACGCCGCCGGGCAGTCCCCACCACATTCTCACATGGCAGACTGGGTGAGTGTCCCTGCGATCAGGTTAGAGAATCCACCTCAGTGCCGGTGAGAAAAACCTGTCCACACACAAGCACAGGGAGAGCACAGATATGGGGAGCATTTTCTCCAGCCTACACCTGCACAGAGCATTTCCAGCCTCCCACCTTTGCTCCTGTGGTGATGGAGCTCTGGTTTAGGCTGACCAAGGCATGGCTGTGCCATTCCACACCCAGCAGCACTGCTCTGAGCAGTGCTGGATCCACAGGGAAGGAAGCCTTGCAGGTTCCTCCTGCTTGAACAGTCTCCTTCCTCCAATTTTCATATGTTGAAATAGCTGATATTACTTTTTTAGCAACCATCACACTGGTTATCCACACCAAGACTTGTTGCAAAGGCAGAGTTCAGTGCCTGCCTTACCTGTGGGTGGAAGAACCACATTTTCTGCTAGGTTTTTCCCCAGCAATGTGTCTTCATGACTGTTAAGTGTATCTTTTTTCAGCTTCCACTGATGTGAAGGTGCTTCACCAAAGTGTGAGTCAGTCATTGCACACAGGTAGCCATTACTCATGTAAATACAGTAATTGGTTTCTTTAGCACCTTTTGCAAGGCTGGGAGTTCCAGGAGTAAACAATCAGCCTATTGCAAGCATTCTCTAGCAGTCCCCTGTAATTCTGTCCTGCCACATGAAATAAAGGTCATTTCCAGATCCTATCTAACTCAGCACATCCCAGATTGTGGGATGAGATTTTGGTGAGATCAGCTAGAACTGAGACTACAGTCCTCAAAATACCCTATCCCTTGAATAGGGAAACAGACCTGATCCCCGAGTCATGAACTGGGACTTGTAACCTTGCAAATACTTCACTGTGCACCCACTGGAAAATTTCATGCCCATTAATTAGCCTGGTCACTTATGACCAGGGTTGACCTCTGGTTTTACTCCAGCACCACTTGTGACTGCAGTTTACATTGGAGATGAGGAGAACCGTAACCACAACACCTTAGGCTTACTTGGGTTTTAAATTCACACATTTGACATCAAGCCTCGCATGATCTTTGCATATGGTTTCAGCTTTAGAACAGGAAAATGTTCCTGGTCTCATTTCACAAAAAGTCAAGGGATAAAGACAGACCTCTCTACATTGAAATTTCCATGATTAATTGTTTGAGTCTAGACTCAAATCTTAGTCTCCATCCCAATCCTAATTCTTCTAAATATCTCCATGATGGTCAGAAGTAAAACTGGTGAACAGTTATCTGAGACGTGTATTTGTTTGGATAATCCCAGCTTTTCTAATTTTTCCCTTCAAGATAAGTCCCGCACCCTATCTCTCACAGCAAAAGTGCACGAAAGCCAAATTCTCAGCTGGTGAAAGTGAAGTTGTCTGGGTTTATAGCTTAAGCCCTGCACCAACAACCAGTGCAAAAAGAACTGGAGACAAATCAGCACTTATTTCGTGCCTGAGCATAGCACGCAAGGCATGTGTATAAATACAGCAGGAGCAGGTACAGTCTGCCATTAGATGCACAACACAGACTCCCCCACTGCAGGACCAGCTGTGCCCACCCAGCACCACTCAGCAGATTGACAGTTCTCCCCAACATGTTTTTGTGTCACTAACTTTTTCTAAAGATGAGTCGTCAACTTGTTTCCCCACTGGATTAATAAGCTCGTAACAATGTCTGTGTCATTTCTTTTCTTTAACATTTCCTCTCTCCTCTTTCCTCCTTTTTTGCTCTCCTTTGCTCAGAGAAGCAACAGACAACTCACCCACTATGGATGAGTCTCAGTCTCCAACCCACCAAAGTACTGATGAATAGAGGTATAGTAAGGGAATGTTTTGTTCTTTCCTCCTTCTGCCTTAACAGTCTGTGAGCACAGTGCGAGTAACTGGCATCCCGCTGTCCCTCCGGAGCAGCCCTTTCATTCTGTGCCCATTTGTTTGCCAACAAGGCTCCCTTCAGCTCTTGGAAGAACAACTTGGAAGCATCTCGAAGCCCTCTCTTTGCCTTTTCAGCAAGTCCGAGGCTGTGGCACTTTCCCCTGTGAAAGGGACTTGGGGCCAGCCTGCTCTGTGCTCCTGCAGAGGCTGAACGGGCACAGAGAGCAGCAGGGAGTGAGGAATGTGTGGCTGGGGTGCGTGAGGTGCTGTGGGGACAGTCTGGGAGCAGAGTGGCAGGGAGATGAGCTGGGGTGGGCAGGGGCCTCGGAGGACCTGGCCTGAGGTCCTGGCAGCATCCCTTCCTTCCTCACTCCTTCCCTCCCTCCCTCCAAGCTGCAAAGCTGAGGCTCTAAGCAGCAAGGTTTCCTGGAACAAGGAGCAACCCTGGCCCTGTTCCTGTGGGAAGACAGAGGAGGGAACAAAAAAAACCCCTCAGAGTATTTCTGTTTTAATTAAACTGCTATCCCTGTCTGACACTCTCATTTGAAGCTACAACCATTCACAGCTGGCATCTGTCAGGTATTTCAAGCCCAGCTTTCTAGAGTTGTCCCATAAACCTCCACACTGCAGCACAGTGCTGGGAAACAAAAGGCTCTTTAACATGCAAATCGTAATGCCCTTGCTCAGGTTCCTCCCAGACACCAATTCCAGGGAAACCAGGTGGAAAACAGGGCAGAGGAAGCAGGAACTGCATCAGGTGTGAGATCAGTCCTGTGAGGTGGGGGAGGGAGCAGAGGAAGGAGTGAGAATTCCACAGTACACAGAAATAAAATGCATCTCCCACTTTTCGCCTCAAAACAATCTCTAGTTTGGAAGTCAGTCCAAATCAAAGTGTGTGGGAGAGACATCAATTCTGGCTATTGCTATGCAAATGTAGCAGTCACTTTTCAGATTTTTACCTCAGTGCTTTCCTTTGGCAAGGAGCTCTGCAGCCTAAGCCAGGAGCTGACCCTGATCAGAGCTCTTAACATAATTCGCAAAATTCTCATGAACTGTCTCATCTCCTCAGTACAGGCAGCAAAAGAAGCAGAAGCTTCTCAGGAGATGTGCCCCAAGATGAGGACTAGGCTACCTACAACAGAACACAGCCCTTTCCACATCAGACCTGGCACTCTCACTAGTTGTGTCCTGGGTGATACAGTTCATGGCTGAGAGAGCTGCTCTTAGAACTTGCTCCCTGGTGAGCATCCTACCAAAAACCTCCTTACCCTGGATTACTCCCAGGCAGGACAGCAAGGCAGAGCCCTGGGGCAGGGCAGAGGCAGAGTGGGCAGAAGAGGCCACATGCAGAGAAAGCGAGGCAGGCATTCTGCCACTTGTGGTGGGATGGACTCAGCCAGTGGGATCAGCCACGAGCTCTCAAGCCTTCCAGCAGCCCCTCAGCTCTCCTCAGCTATCCTGCCAACCAGTGGGCTGGAAGCACAGCACTTGTGCCTGTTGCCATTCAGCATCCAAACCTCAGGGCACTCTGGCTGCAGAGAGGCTGTGGGAGCTCAGTTTTCTCCTGCCTTCTCACACCAAGCGGGTTGCTGGGGCAAGTGGGACTGCTGGCGAAGAGCAAACTGGGTCAGAGCGGGGTCCTGCATGCTGAGCCCACCCCAAATACCAGCTTGGGAGTTCCTGCAGAGTGCAGTGGGGTCTGAATATCCTGCATTCCTCTCCACCCATAATACAATGTTTTATGCTCATGGTTGAACTTCTCAAGAGCCCTCACTGTCCTAACAAAGTTTCCCTTCTCCTGCAGGAACTACAATGATAGCTGTTTCCTGGATTCTCCCCTCTATCCAGAATTAGCAGATGTCCAGTGGTATGGGCAGGAAAAAGCCAAGCCTGGGACTCTAGTGTGAACCCCTGACCTCAAGTTAATCACATCAACGCCATTCTGAGATCACCTCACTGCCTCCCATTTGCCTTACCCAGATGCACTGTCACCCAGCACCAGCTTCAACTCTAAGCACTTTTCTCACGATGCAATTCAAGGCAACATTTTATGGAACGCTGGCCCTGAGACATCCACCACGGCAGCGACGGAGCACAGCACATCCCATGGCCAGACAGGTGCCTGGCCCTCCCACAGCCGCAGGTGGGGAGGAGTGACATCGAAGCCGCCAGTCAGCAGTTCAAAAATTGGGTTTCCTTTGAAAGGTTGGAAGCCTTTCAAGGCTTACATCAAATCTGAGTGTTCCACGGCACGTAACAGCAGTAAGAGTTCCATGACCTGCGAGCTGAAGCCAACAGAGCATTAGTTTTAAGTGGGTGGAGATCAGACAGAGGCTGAGAAATGGATACCGTAGTCCTGAAAGTGCATCTGTTCTGAAGAAACAGTGAAATCCCATCACTTTAGAGATGTGCCAGTGTCTCAGTCAGATCAGCACTGCCAAAAATCACCACACCACCATTGGCAGGACAAGTTTGCTCAGCAAGTTGTAGCTACAAGAACATCTCCCTCCTTTAACTCGGTGGCAGACACAGCCGCCTCCTGTAAAATGGCATTTCCTTCTTCGCTTGGAGCCCACCTATACGCAAGTGAAACAACCCCCCGTGCTGCATACACACAAGAGGTCTGGGCTGGTATCACAGCATCGCTGTCTAAAAGCTACTGTTAAACTGGACAAACAAGGTTTACAAAGGCATTACCTAAAGCTGAGGCGAGTACTGCGCTCTCAGCATCTCTGTGGCTGCCACAGGGTGCCCACCAATACACAGAGAGGTTGGGGTTGCATCTGTTTTTTTGATAAAAGATACAAATTGCCAAAAAAAAAAAAAAAAACAAAACCTTTCTGCAAACAGATAGAGCCAATAAAATTTGAACGGATTTCTGCACAAAGCGTAAAGGTGAAATCAAGGGGAAAGCACATCGCGATCGAGTCGGCACCGCAGAGCTGCGTTAACATATCGGTTCCACTCATCTTCCCTTCGTTAGCACCAGTGTAGCAAAGGGCTCGTCACCCATGGGCTGCTGGGTGGGAGAACCGGTCTGTCGGGAAGCGGGAAGGCTCCGCAGCGGAGCGGGGTTGGACAACCAGCAGGCAGGCAAATCCTCCTACTGCGAGAAGAGACCGCAAGAAAGAGGAGCAGCTTAAAGGAGGCATCGGGCACGACAAGAGCTGCCTGCTGATACCAAAAGGAATCGCACGAGCGCGTCATGGAAGGAGCTGCAAGTTTACACGTACTTTCGAGCAATGCTTTATACATGTCAAGCCATGGAACTTTAAAAGGCCTCAAAGACACTTTTGTAACGAACAAGTGCACAATCTCGGTGGATGTTGAAGCTGGCACGTCTAGTCTTCACTGCGGTGCTATGCTGTTTTTATTGCCACTTGATGGGGGGAGGCACCCGGCCTTCCCCCGTTTGTGCGTGCAAACGATGATTTCCTATGGGAAAGGCATTAAAAGAAACGGCTGGAGGGGGTTACTTTGTGAAAAGCAGAAACTGAAGTTAACTTTAGTTTAAGGAAAAAAGGAAAAATAAAAAAGTGTGAGAGTGTGTGTGTGTGTGTGTGTTCCAAGAATAACAACAGCGTCTACCAGACAAAGTAGGGCGAAACGTTTCAAATTAAACACAGCGACTTGGGGGGCTGCCACACCTTTTGGTATTACAATTGCTGGAAAACTGCATTCCAGGCTTTAAAAGAGAATGGGTTCTGCATAATTAGGCTTTGAAAAAACGATGGGGTTTCTAAACATTAATGCAAGTGGCTCATAGGAATACCTTTCTGCAACTCACACCAGAAATGTTGGCTTCAGTTCCCTGCGCTGCTGCTGCCGCCTCATGTGGCTGGTAAGGCAGGGGGGTGGCCTTGCAGAGATGAAACAGCAACAGGCAGAAGGGCTGGTTTTTTGTCCAGGGCAGTCCATGGAACAGCCAGGATTGGATGGGGCAAAAGCCCGGGCTGGATGGGGCTCTGAGCAACCTGGTCTAGTGGAAGGCATCCCTGCCCACAGCACAGGGGTTGGAACGAGATGGTCTTTAAGGTCCCTTCCACTCCAAACCATTCTATGATAAGGAAACTCTTTCATGTTCAGACATGAAGCATAAATTAATTACTCCTGTTAAAAAAATAAACAATGGAAAAGGGTTTTCAAGGGTGGCCACGCAAACCTGATTCGTCTGGGCCTCCTTGAAGCATCACCTTGGGAGTGCAATGCCCCGTGTCAGTAATTGAAGCCTTGCATCCAGTTCTGGAAGAACAGTCAGCAGTTAGATTGCACCCTTTATCTGGACATGGAAAATGCTGTTTTCACCATCTCTTTGTGCTTTGGGGTCTTTAACATGGGAATTATTTCAAGCTCCTAATTGGATTTTTAGCTGGATAAGAGATAGTACTGATTAATGACATTTACTGATAGGATTTGGTAGCTAAAGTGAAAGGATTAAGTAAGGACCAAATTAAGCAGCAGTGAGTAATTTAGCCCAAGGATTTTTAGGGGCTCTGAGCAACTGTCTGTTTTCTTTTTAATTTCCCTGGTAAGTGGTTTGGGTTGGTTTGGTTTTTTTTCTGTGTACCTTCTTTTAATTAAAAAGAATTCAACAACAGTGGCACTATGAGGCCTCTGGGCACTACAGGAAGAAATATTAATTCCTCCAAGACCAGCTCTGCAGTTTTGCAGCAAAGGTTAAAAGGTGGCAGCCTTGAAATTAGCAGGGATGGGGGGGCGGGGAAAAGAAATGTTTAGCCTGAATTGCAAACAGGCTGGAGTGGAGAAAAAGCTTTCTGGAAACGGATTGAGTTTTGCTTTGTGTTCTGCTTTTCTGGTTTGCAATCAAGGCACATGTGAGCAGCCAGTCTGGTAGTAAAGACAGATTAAGTAAAACAGGTTTTACTGTTTAGCTCAATTCAATTAAACACAAATGTACATAAAATGTTAATCATATGAGATTAACATATTTAAGTATAACATGGAGGGGTATATACATAGCTATTATAGACAAGCACTTGACTACCAACTTAACCCCTCCTTTACTTTTTTATTTTTCAAGGCTCCATCTGCCATAAAGCCACAACCACGTTCTTCGTCTCCGTGTCTGACGCTCCCTCTGTGTGGGCAGGAGCCAGTGGACAGTCCATGCACTGGGCTGTGCTGGAGGCAGGGTTTATTTTTAAATGGTATTATATGCAGTCGAGTGTTGAAAATGTTGAAACAGTCCAATTTGTTTTCACTCTGTATTAGTTTTAGTTTCAGGCATAGCCGATCCCCATTCAGGTGCTATCAGATGACCAGTTACTGCTTAGTTAACTAGATGTAAAGTTTTACATATATATTAATGTCAATAGTTTTATTACAGGTTGTGTAAAATGGACTCTCTAGTTTAAAAAAAAGGAAAAAAAAAAAAAAGAAGAAAAAAAATTAGGTCTCTCCTGAAATTGAACTTTAGAGCATGGAAAATGATTTTACTGGATTCTGTTCAACTGTAATCAAGGAAAAAAAAATATGTATGTTGTAGAAAAAGTTGCAGAATTAAAAAAGATCTGCTTTTAATTTATTCTTTTTGTATTAAGAATTTGTATAGTTACCTTTACATTTTGCAAAACGGTGTTGTCAACACTTCCTTATTAAAGCATTTTCAAAATGAAACCTTGCTGTGGTCTCTTCGGGAGGGCACAGCATGTGGGCAGCTCTTACCTGGCGACTGCATCACCACCAGTGAGAGACACTGGGTCCAGATGTGCACACAGCTGGCCAGAGTGTCCATAAGACACCCACTCCTTGGCTGTCAGGGGGCCTCGCTCAGGAAACACTGGGCATTCCCCCCAAAAAAACCCTGTACTTCATAGATCCATTGGGATTTGGTGCTTGTGTCCTCTGTTGTGTCTTCTCCTGAGCACAGGTCTGAGCAGCTCAGGAGAAGACATGGCATGATGGACTTACCACCACCACAGGAAACAAAGTCATGGAAATACTCCTTACTTCCAACACACAAAACTTGAGATAACTAAAATTAACACTGACTTACATAAACTGGGTGCCAAGTTGCTGCAAGGCCATTTGGAGCAATGCCAATAGTTGTGGGACTGGCTTGAGCACCAGCACAATCCCCAGTGCCCCAAGGAACTGCCTGCTCCTTGAATTCCTGAGGGAACCCACCCCAACAGAGGCTGCTCTAAGCTCAGGATGGGGCTTTGCCAGCAGCAGTGACCCCTGCAGCCATCCCCTGTCCAAAACTGCAAACAGCCACACACTCACGTGGGACCCATCCACACTTCCCAGCACAGTTGCTTCCTGCTCTTTTCACTTATTCCCACTGTCCACAGAGCCTCTTCCCACCTGAACTCCCCCACACCCCAGAGGGTGCCACCAGTAGCACCAACCTAGAGCCAGCAGCCCCCTCCCAGTCCATCCCCTGGCATTGTTGAATAAGAGAAAATCCCCAGGAGGGTTTGGGATGGGTCAGAGCAGCCATGATGGTTTCAAACACCCCTCAAACTCTGGGACCTCAGCTCAGATTTATTGCCAGTGGCTCCAATAGTGCTGCAGGCACCTCTTCCAGCTCTACACCACCTCGGGAGCAGCTTTCAGGACAGCCTGCTCCTGATCTGATACCAGCACTGCCACCCTCGCGTCAGCCCTCTTGGAAGGCACCATGGTGTGTCCTCATCCCCTGGGTCCAGGAATTGGAGCAGTCTCTTCCCCCTGTGAAGTGGAGCCATTTACATCCCAACCAGGTTTATTCTTTGGGCAAGACTGGATTTATGGTGGTGATTCTATGGCAGCCAGGAGAACCCAGTTCCTCCATCAAAATAAACTGATCCCACATATGCCTGCCATAAGAGCCTTTCCAGAAGAAGACGAACAACAAATAGGGAGTCAAAGACATTTAACTACCACCAGGCAGCATAATGCCAATATCAGGCAGGTACCAAATAGTTTGAGAGTTCACCTTGTACAGCCCCTTCCACTTTTGGTTTGGGAGGGGTCAGGGGCTGCAGCCACTGACCAGGGTCACTGAAGTCCCAAAGCCACTCCAGACACTGCTATGGTGAGTGCATGACTTCATCCTAAGGCTACAAGTCTTTGGATTCAGCAGAATTATTTCCGCCTAACGCAAGAATTATCAGAAATAAACATCTGGAGAAGCCCAGAGGGAAAAGTCTAAATTGCTAAACTGAAACATACCCTCCCCACAAAAACCATTGAGCAGTGTGACAGCTGCACCACACCCACTCATCCCTAAACTAGACCGGGGTGGGTTTGGGATTTTTTTGGCTGAGACACATTATTAACTATTTGATCACGGTCTGGTAGCTGCAATTTGGGGCCATCCAGCTGCAAAGAGCCTCCAACCGATGATGAAAAGCAGCTGCCATAACAGTGTCCCCCCTGGCTCGCGATCCCCACAGGACCAAGGCTGGTTCTCACGTGCAGGACAGCTGGAAACTCTTACACAGATCTGCCGTGAGAAAGTCCTTCTCAGTTCCTCAGTTCCCCATGCAGCACCATTCCATGAATTGCAGGGGGATAAAGTTCTTCCGTCATGGGATTCGTTCAGGCGAGGCGGCTGTATTTCAGGGACTGTCAGCAAGGAGGCACATTGCTTGAATTACATTCTTTAAAACCTGATCAGACTGAAACATTCCAACCCCAAACTCACATCCCTACAGGAGGTGCATCCACACTCAAACCGGCACTCAGGGTACCATTAAAGCTCTCCTCAATAACTGGCTCTAAACAGGAGGGAAGAATCTATCTAGTACTATTACAGATGCCCTAAGGAATCCATTTCCCCCTAAAGCAGATGATAGAATGCTCCCTAAACCATCTCCTGGCTACTCACTTACTGCAGTTTCCAGGGAAATTAAAGCTCTTCTGAACAAGGGGCAATATTGTCCCTCAATTATTTACAGAGTTCAAAACTAAGGTCAAGACAAAGATTTAGAAACAGTTCAGGAAACCATCTGGGTGGGGAGAGGGATAAAGTTGCGGCGTTACACGTTTCCTGTTTTAATAAAGCCTCCAAAGAATATCTGTATAGAGCACTGCAAAAAAAGAAATAAAAAACCACCAGACACCACTGTTAATGAAACTCTTCCATGCTCTTGACATCTGCCCAGCTTCCCTCCACAAACCCCCATCTACTCCCCAAAGGCCCCTCCACAAGCACCGGTGAGGTCTCATCAGCCTCACTTTTATTACTTCTAAACTGTTTAAGCTCTTGACATTTTCTCTGGGGTCAAATACTCCAGACTGAAAATCTCCTGTGTCCAAAGAGGCACTTCAGAATCTAAGAGAGTCTGCAGAAGAACCTGAGGTTCCTCAAGATACTCCTCCAAACTCCCTGCCAGCACAAGGCCCCCAGTACCACATTTCACTGTGCCACAGGACACTGGAAACACCCAGAGGGGATGGGTAACTCCTTGAGGAGAGGGCACCAGCTCCTGCCCCATGCTGCCAGTCGAGGTAAGGACACAGACAAACCCACACACTGGACTGCTGACACATTTCTTCAGGAAGTGGTTCTGCTAAAAACTAACAAAGTTTCAGTATTTCACTGTTTGTGCAGAATTGGATCATCATTCCTGTTGAGTTTTTCTTTGGCATTCCCACTCAAGATGCACAATGGTAAAGACTTGTGGCTGCTAGAAATACTATTCGTGGTCATGGGAGGTCCTAATTATTTTTTCTGCAATGCCCAGCAGACTGAAATTTTCTCCAGATGTATAAAAATGGTATTTGAAAGCCTCAAGAGCCATAAGATTACTTCCCCCAAGCCCAGAAGGTTTATATAAAAAATGTCATTACCAAAAAGAAAAAGAAAGCCAAATCAGATGCATTCAAGATCAAAAACTCTTTGCACTGAGGCTGAGAAATATACAAACCTTTTTTTTTATTCTTGATAAATACCACATGAAAGATTAGCCCATAAAGTCTTTATATTTACAGAAATAACCAAGATTCAGATTCAACTGCTTCCCTCTAATCATCTCCCCACATCAGTCTCCAATGCAAAAGCAGCCAAAAGAAAAGCTCCACATGTGCTCCTTGCAGAACTGAGTCTCAACTAAAGCTCTAAAATATGGGAAACAGTTCAGTCTGAATAACAAACTGAAATAATGGCAGAGCTCATGTGCACTGTCCCCTGGTCTCTGTCCTGGTCTTAACCCCTTCAAAACCCACTCCCTCTGCTGTATATTGGGTGTGTTCAGCATAAAGCACAGATTTAAAAATAAACCTAAATAAACGGGGCTTGTAAAAAGGAAGCTGTAGAAAATCTCCTGCTTTGTGCTTTTTCACAAAGTTCCTCTTGGTGTCCAAGCACAGACTCTGCCTCTTCCATCCTCTCTGGGTCTTGGAGACCAAATCATGAGTCATGCCTTGGCCCCTGCAGAGCCTCACAAAGCGTTGTACTCCACACACTTGGATGGGTCTGTTGGGAAGTGCTTCTGGCAAATGGTCATGAGCCTCTTCAGCCCCTAGGAATTAACAAAACAAGGACAATTCTGTAATAAAGCTGAAGCTGTCACATAAACTTTACAGCCTATAGTATTTTTAAGCTTAACAAGAAGAATTAAAAAAGAATAGGCTGCTATTTTGGGGTTGGGATTTTTTTTTTTGTGGTGGTTTTTCCATTTAACTTTTATTAACCTTTCTCCCTGCAAATTGTCAAGTTCTCTTCAATACTAGAGAAGTTTGGGGCACAACTAAAGAAACTTGGTAAGATTCATAGTGAAGGATCACAGTAACATTTTAATCCCTCTTTATCACCAAAGGAGAAAATGACAAGGCAGTAAATGATATTTAAATGAAAGCTAAATATTAAAAGTAATTCTAAAGAGCAAAAAGCAATTTTTGACACCAAAAAAAGCTGCACAGTCAAGAAAAGAAAAACTGGAGGAGAGATGTGGTACCACACGTGACACTCCAGAGGCAAACTGAAGAAGCAGTCAAGGAGAAAGGCAGAATGTGCACTTTCCTTTTGTTCTTTCAAGGCATCGGTAGCCAAAAACCAATGTGACAGAAACCCTGTGATTATTTTTCTTTCAAGTCATACAGAGAAGTCTAACAAAGAAGAAAGCAAACTGCTGTGGTGGAAATGTGATTTAGCAGTGACGTTGTACTCCCAGATAACAGAGTCATGTCCCTCACAGACATTCATCATGGAAGGCAGCTCCTCACTAAGGGAAGAACGATTAAACAGAAGATCCTTTGGTTTTTCAACACAGGCAAGCATGGAAAGTATGTCCCAGCACCAGAACGACTCCTTGTTTGGCATGTTATGATCCCAGGCTTGCTGTAAATCAGAAACATGTAACTGCTGGGAGCAAGACAATATCCCATGCTCCAGTTTGAACCAGACTCGCTGAACATGACCCGGTATTTAAAACCAACCAGGAGAACATACATGTTTCAAACCAACTTTGTCTTGATGCTTCAGTAAATTGAGTAATTAAGAAGCAGAGATATGGAATTCACAGTGGGATGATGAGAACAAAGATTTCCTTGACTAACAGATGTAGCCCCAAAGGCAGAAAAGGGACAAACTGGGGGATTCATACACATCTTCCATAAGGTATGTTAAGAGGAACCAAGTAACCCTACAAAATAGAGATATTTTTGCTACAAGAGTGGCAAACAGACACAGGTGACCCATCATTGAGCAGCCTGGTCTAGTGGAAGATGTCCCTGCCCATGGCAGGGGATTTGGAACTTGACGGTCTTTAAGGTCCCTTCCAACCCAAACCAGTCCACGGTGCTATGAAGTATTCACTAAAATTGGAGAAGCAGCATTATGATCATGCTGATTAATATAGCATTATTGAGTTTAAAGCTATTGCATCCATTAAATACTTCCAAGCACAACTGGAGCCTGTCTCTGAAGATGCATAATCCACATGCCAATTTTCACTTTACAAAAGAATTGGTCAAATTTAATTTGTTGGCTTTGTAAGTATTTGGAGGTCACTGTGACCAGCATGGCTTCATGAGAGGGAAGTCCTGCTTATCAAACCTGATTTCCTTTTATGACAAGGTAACCCACCTCGTTCAGGGGAAGCCAATTGATGTAATCTTTTTGGATTTCATAAAGCTTTCTGTATTGTCTCTGACAGGATCCTTCTGGACGAAATGTCCAGCACACAGCTGGATAAACACATCATGAGGTGGGTGAGCAACTGGCTCACGGCTGAGCACAGAGGGCAACAGTGAATGGGGTAACATCAGACTGGCAATCTGTCACTACTGGGGTTCCACAGGGCTCCAACCTGGGCCCTGTGCTCTTCAACATCTTCACAAATTACTTGGACGTAGGACTGGAAGGGACACTAAGCAAGTCTGTAGATGATACAAAACTGGGAGGAGCTGACGACTCCCTCAAAGGCAGGGAGGTCCTGCAGGGAGACCTGGACAAGTCAGAGGACTGGGCAATCACCAACCATATGAAGTTCAACAAGGGAAAGTGCTGGATTCTGCACCTGGGATGGGGCAGACCTGGATGTACAGACAAACTGAGGAATGAGATGCTGAGAAGCAGTGCCATGGAAAGGGACCTGGGGGTTCTGATCAATGGCAAGTTGAACATGAGTCAGCAGAGCCCTGGCATCCAGGAGGGCCAACCCTGTCTGGGGGGGCATCAGGCACAGCATCACCAGCCAGTCGAGGGAGGGGATTGTCCCACTCTGCCCTGCACTGGGGTGGCCTAACCTGGAATATTGTGTCAGTTTTGGGTGCCACAATATAGGAAAGATTTTAAGCTCTTAGAGAGTGTCCAAAGACAGGCAAAAAGATGGTGAAGGGCCTTGAGGGTGAAGCTGCGCGAGGAGCAGCCGAGGTCACTTGGTCTGTTCAGCCTAGAGAAGGGACTGAGGGGAGACCTCACTGCAGTTACAACTTCCTTGTGCAGGGAAAAAGAGGGACAGGCACTGATCTCTGTGGTGACCAGTGACAGAACCCGAGGGAATGGCCTGAAGTTGTGTCAGGGGAGGTCTGGGTTGGATATTAGAAAAAGGCTCTTCACCCAGAGGGTGGTTGGGTGATGGAACAGGCTCCCCAGGGCAGTGGTCACAGCACCAAGACTGCCAGAATTCAAGAAGCATTTGGATGATACTCCCAGGCACATGGTGTGACTCCTGGGGATGGTCCCATGCAGGGCTAAGGGTTGGGCTCAATAATCCTTGTGGGGCCCTTCCAACTCAGCATATTTTGTGATTCTGACTTCACAATGATATTTTTTCAGGTTATAATACTGAAACCTATAGTTGAAGAGAAACCAAAGGTTATAGTTGTAACCCCAAAACAAAGAGAGTAGAAAGAGGAAGTTGAATTTTGGAAGCAATTTTCTTGCAAACATCTGCAGAAGCTGAAAAGCAACGGGAGCCCTGCCTCTTCATCAGGAAGACTTTTTATGTAAACCTGCCCTGCCACAAGCTCTGAGCTCCAAGATGCTGCTCTGGAAGATTCCAAGTTAAGTCAGAAGGTCTTTATCTCAATGAAACTGCAACTGGCAAAAGGTAAATACATTTAACAATACAAGGAGAGAAAACTTATTTCCTCAGACCTGTCCACCCACTATGCTGAAAGGTCAGAGGAGAGTAACAGCACTGCTACTCCTTCCACAAGCAAAGGAGAAACTAAACCTGGAATTTTAGCCCACATTGCTAGAGAGACAGGTTTGAAAATTGAATTAATTTATTAATGCATTTATCTAGTTGCAGAAATAGTTCAAAGGACTGTATTTCATGGTATTAAATTCTGCCCATGGTGTTTAAACCATGAGTTGACCAGTGAAGGACCGCAGAAGAATCAAGCCTATCTTCACAGCTGCTTCGGTGTTCATGCAGGATCACAAGTTACAACACAGAAAAACCCATTACACTGTTCCTGGCCCAGAAACGAAGAGCCTTCAGGTCCAGGATGGACCTTCTAACTGGATGTTATTCCTGAGGCTGACTAAAACAACTGTCCATTCCTAGGACTCTTTTACCACATCACCTGGAACTAGTATTTCTCAAACATCCAACTTCAAAAGCAAACCTGGTGGATTTCCAGAGCTAACATTACCTGTATGTATTTCCTCTGGGTCTCGTCATTGAGAACATGGGCTACGTGCTTGGAGAAGATCTTCTCCCGACCCGTCCGTGCGTGGATGCCGACCATGGTGACCCCGATGGGCCAGGGAGCGTTTCCAATGGCCATCTGGAGATAGGCATCATTTGCCTGAAGAAACAAGTGCAGGCACTCTTAGCACAACAGGAAGAGCAGCAAGGAGCAGAGCAGTTTGGCATTGCCAGAGACAGTAAAGCACCCATTCCAGTCTCTCTGATTCAGGTCTCGTTGCATGACAACACACTTCCCAATGTGACTCACACTGATGGAGGCCAGGATTATGGACTTCACTGACGAAAAAAAGCACTGGTAAGGCAGTCTGGTTACCTTGATTAAAACTGGGGTTTATTAATTTTTTTCTGTGTTCTCTTAAGTTTTTACTGGGATCATTTTCAACTCAGCCATGTCGGGTTAAATAAGCACATTTGTAACAATGTTTATGACCAGAGCGGTAGCAGCAGTAAATCGATCTGAAATTTCCTGATCAAGATAGCAGATCCCATTTCTAAAGATGTAGCAGAAAACATCCCTGGGGAAGAACAGGGATAAAACTCGAAGGGAAAATTAAGAGAATGAAAGGGAGAAAGGAAGAGAAGTACAGAGCCTAAAAAAAAAACATGACAACTGAGAACCAGCAAGGAGGACAGACATTGGGTTTATAGATACAATAATGAAAACAACTTCAAGGATGTGGAGTGGGACATTCCTTCTCTATTAGAGAGCAGCTACAAAACTCACTGATAAAGAGTTCATTTATCACCTTCTATTCAGAAACTAGACAATAAAAAGCAGTAATTATGACCAGTGGGTGCAGATTCTTTCCCACTGACACTGAGCAAACTGGGAGGTGAATAATGAACAAGGCAGGGGGTTGCAGACAGAGCTAAAAGTAAATTTGGAGAAGGGACAGGACTTGGTCACCATCTACATGAGGCAGAATCCAAACAGTCTTAATCAAACACCTACTTGCTGAATTAAATACAGTTTAGTCATGAAACACAGTATGTGAACGTGCAATTAAAGACCCTTCCAGGACTGTCCAAACAGGGTTAATTAAGGCTGAGTGGACAACTTGCATTCTGGCATTTGCCTGCTGTCAAGACATTGATTTCAGAATTAAAATCTTTCAAGCATTTCAACTAACAAAGCAGCAAGAATTTGTGGCTGACAGTATTCACTAGCATACACAAAGCAAAAAGGCACAGGAGACAACAGCAGACAAAGAGAGACAAGACTCTTAAGAAGGAAAATGGAAAAGGATATGAGTATCTTTAAAAGCACAAGACTCATTAGCCTAATTTAAAAAAAACCACCAAAACTTCCAAATGGGTATTCAAGTCCTCCAAAATATTTCTGTGAAATCTACTTACAGCCAAGCACCTCCAGGAGAGAGGAGCATAGCTGATTCACCCAGAGATATACCACATTCCTGCATGCTCTTTACTTTGAGAAGGCATTGGAAAGGGAATTTCCACATAATGATGACAACCAAAAGAAAGAAAAAATGCCCTTAAAACAAAACCCCACTATCATATATCCCACACATTCAGTTTTATTTTCACATGATTTGGATTAAACTTGCCTTAGGCCATCTAAAGATTGTCAGCATCAAAAACAGGTTTGCTTGCTTACTTGTCAAATTATCCCAAGTCCTCACAGAATAATAAGAAATACTAGAAATTTAAAGGCAAAACAGCTTGATTTCTTCTGCATGCACAACCTGCTTAGGCAAGTGCTATCAGTATTTGAGTTTCACTTCTGAAGGCAGCTACAAACAAAACCTAACACTGCCTTTGATCTTGTGTCCCAAAGTACTTCTGCCTCCTCCACTGAGAAGATTTGTTCATAAAACTTTTCATTAACTTACCTCAGCCTTACCAGGCCAGCTAATGTGAGCATGGCCAAAGAAAGGGACAGTGTCTCATATTCAGTAATTCAGTTCACCTCAATTAATTCCTAATTACTTAAATCAACACCTATTACTATTCATTCAATACCTTTATTTAACCTTACAATATCAGGTTTCCTACACAGGATTCCTCTGCAACTTAAACTACCTCTCAAAAAATTCTCTTCACATTTGCAAAGACCTGCAGTTTCATGAACCTCAAGATGCTCTATCAGGCTGTGAATCAAACACTACTTGGAGCTTAACATTTATCAGCCATTTTTCATTTCGTTTGAATGGATGTTATTTCTAGCTATGTATTTTCAAAATTTAAAATAAAGGGGAATGCTGAAGCAGTAAACTCCATGTGTTACAACCAGACAGTCTGAACATGCTAATAGAGTGCAAACAAACATACCTTCACGTATTCTCTTTGCAACATGAATTTAATAATATCTGTTATTGATTCTTTGATGTCTGCAGGAAGTGTCTACAGGAGAGGAGGAAAAAACAAAACATATTTAGTTCAGAAAAGTAGCTCAGGAAATTCATCCTACTCAGCATTTATACGAAGTTTAGCAACTACCCGTGCTTGGGGGTTTGAAGAAAGGAAAACATCTTCCTTATTTAGAGGAAGGATCTGAAGCAGGAGAGGTTAAGTGGTTACACCTGGTAGTTGGTGGTAAAATGCAAAATGCAACCCTAATTCTCTAACGTGTTTGCAGCCCAACGAACGGGTGATGCTTTAAGTAACACCTGGAAAAGCAGTAGGGTAGACAGATTTCACTGATGATGATAAAGTCAGAACTGAGTGTCATGGGCTCTAGAGACAGAAACTCTGCCCGATTCGCTGATTCCCTGGCCCTCAGAGAAGGTGCCTCAGGATGGGGTACTAATGCTGGGTACTTCACAAGCTGTAAGTGACATTTAAAGGCGATTCACCCTTTTCCGGAGTTTTCTGAAGAGCGGCCTCAGGTAGGACTCCGTCTGTTTCTGGGTGGCGCTGTTCAGCTTGCCCTGCACTCCCCGTTTCACGTAGTCTTCTCGGGCATTCAGCTCCTTGGCCCAAACGCCAAGAAGAAACTGCACGGGAAGAAGAACGTTTGTGTCATGGTGCCATCTAGTGACTTCCCCGGCAAATCAGATGGGAACAGCGGGTTAAGCCACCACGGCAAAACGAGTCAAAAAGGCATGAGCCTCCTCCAGAAGGATAGGCAAGAAGGGACAGGAACAACCCTCCCATCTTAATATACACACACGTTAAAGCTTCAACTCTTGCTGTGACTTTGATCATCACAACGGTCACACACGGACCGGCTGACTCAAATGAGAGGCAACACAGGCTTCTTGCCAGGAAACAAGGAAACAATTTTCTGCTACCCACTTGAACCTGTGGACTTCCTTTAAAATTCTCTTATTTCACATAACAGGATCAGGTGACATTCCAATTCAGCTTGCACTGTTCCTGGGAAACTCCTCAGAAGGTTTTGATGCCACAGGACTACAGAGAGGCAACTACATAAAACTACCTCAATTATCACACGGAAATCAAAACTGTGTTTGTTTTGTCTGGAAAAGCAGGACCAGATTTTGAAGAACACTGCTCTCCCATGAGCTCTTTCCCAGGCCTAGCAGAAGTCACTGTTGTGACTAACAAAGGCTGTGGAGTGCAAAGCAGTTCAAAAAAACCCCCATCTCAAGCATACCATGTGAGTTTTTTTATCTCAAGCAGCTTAAACCAACTCTTCCTTATTCATTAAATATATCTGCATGATAGTAAAAATATGACACAGCTACAGAATCATTAAGAAAGTTTGTCACCTTCAAGAATTTTGTTATGATGTCCATATCATAGTGATCATCACCACGTCCTAAGGATTCTCCCAAAGCCTAAAACAGGGGGGAAAAAAGCAATTATTTCTACTTTGTCTGGAAGTTTGCCACCACCACCACAGCAAAGCTCATCGCATTGTGGGCTGTAATAAACTCCACCAGAAACCCAAAATACTGGTTAGGAAACAGAATCAAACAGCTATATATGCTACTGAGATTAATTTATCTATTAAAAACATTTATGTCAAAAAGCCAGTATGATTATTTATGAAAAGTTAATGCAACAGTAGTTCTTCATTCATTAACTACTAAATTATTGGCATAATTAGCAGCTGTCTGACAGCACTGTATTAACAGGAACTGTGGGTGCACTTTCTTTTTTTTTGAGATCCCCAAAGCCATTAATTAACCTAAATTTGTTGAGCTATTTCAGTTGTCCGATGTACTGGGGCTTTTTATCATTTAATTGTAACTGTGAACTTGAGAGAACAAATCTAAAAAAAAGCCCCAAAACCAAACAACAAACCACCAAAAAAACCCCATCTGTGTGCTCCAATGTTCTACTTTCCTGCCAAAATCTCAAAACTGTTAATAATATCAGGAATTTTTAGAAATATTTTCCAGTAGGTAGAGCTGGATTTATATAATATTTCCATTGTCCTTACACTTCCAAAGTGAGTTTTATTTTTAAAATCTCCTAGATTGGGAGCAAAATTCAGTGTAAGCCTTTATGCTCAAGGCAATGCAGCTGAAGTAGCTATAAAATTAAGACTGCAGTGTTTTCAAACTTTTTCCAGAAAAAGATTGCTTCTGTGGCTCAAACCAAGCCTGCTTACTATCCCAAAAAGGGGATATTTTGAGAACTAACAGATCAATAAAATGCAGCTCCATTACAACTGGTTTCCATCCTGGTACTGCAGTTATTTTAAACCAGAACCTCTGGCAACCTAACAAAAAAGCCAGACTATTTCCTAATAATAACGTATTCGCTTAAGCTTTCAGTTATAAATCAGATTATTTCTTAAACACACTTTTGGAAGGATGTTATTAAGATTAACTCCTGCAAAGAGTTTTGAAGATTAAAAGTCTTCAGCTCGAGTTAATGTGCTTTTCAAAACATTACCCTAAAAGACCAGGTGTTGAATGCATTTCATGACGTGCACTCTCTGCTCACGCACACAAATACCATGGGATTCTTTCAAAACAGAGCAGCCATTTGCACTCAAGTTTCTGGGACACATCATTTCTGCACTTCTTGTATTCCCTGTGATCTGCCTCCTTCTGATTTTCACCCCTTTTCTTTTTCATCCTGAATGTTTATGTATCAAACATTCTTTCTGTGTGTCTATTTTTCAGCACCCATACTTCTTGTATAGGGATAATTCACTGGTACTGAGCTTACTACCCTCTCAAATACTCATTGGAAACACTTCAGAATTTATGATCAGGTAATGTGCTGTAAATAAATTTTCTACCTCTGAAATCCCTGCAGAAGGAACCCTAACTGCATCACTGTCTTTGCAGGCAACATCTGACCCCTTTCTGATGAAGTATTGTACACAAAGACCTCTTGAGTTTTCACTTGTCTACTGTGGGCACCTACAATGTAACTCAAGGCTTAGACACCTAAATTTCCTGTTTAAGGATACTTCAGAACCCCTAAGTTAGCTGTTGAAAACAAGGCAACTTTGTCTAAACAATCCTGAAGCTTTCTCACAACAACATGCTACATCTAACATCCCTCAATTAAGATATAACCATCCCATACTTCTAGTTCTTCAATGGTAGTGTTCTCCTCATGGACTTTCAGGTCATTCTGGGAGTCGTCGTCTCCTGCTTCCTGGCCTCCTACAATTTCATTCAGATACTGCTGATCAATCTTATCCAAAGCAGCCTTCAGGTCATTTCTCAGGCCCTAGAAGAGATGAAAAATTACTAATTTAAAAAAAAATCCCTCAAGTAAATGAAAGCAGCTCAATACTGTCACTGCGAGCATTCAACTGCTGTCTAAGAAAAGCCAAATTCCGTACAAGCACGCACAAGGGTTTAGCTTTGTTATCTGAATTTAAACTGAATTCCAAGGATTGCTTCAGCACTTAACAAAAAGCAGGTGCATGAACTTCTGCAATGTTCATACCTATGGAAAAGACTTTTTACAGTATTTTCACCAAAAAAGCAGGAAGGACAGAATCAGCTTCTAGGACTTTCTTCAAGACATTTTCTCCAAACAATGCACTGAACCACCCCAAAAAAACCCCTAGAAAACAGACCATAACCATCATCAACTCTACGAGTCTTTTCACCTGCCCTAAAATAAGCTGAAGTAAGGTAACACTCCTTCAGTACTATCACAGAAAACGTAAATGTTGTTTCCTTTTATTACAAATTATTTAAACACAGTGGAGTGTTTTATCTATATTAAGTGTTCAAAAGCTCCTACTATAGAACAGGTGATTAAAAAACAGAATCAGTTTAAAACCATATATATTAAGTTAAAAGCTGCTTTTAAATAGAACAAGAGACTCGCCTTAGTGACAGTTGGAGGATTTGCATTCCTGTCTTGAGACATAAAATATAAAGCTCCATAAAAGAGTATGGCATTTCTTACCCTCAGATAAATTCAGCCACTCCACAGGGAATGGATATGCAGTTATTTCCCCTCTTCCATCATCATACTTGGCTGTCTGGAATGTTTCTATTAATCATTTAGTAGTCTAAAAATGTCTGAACCACAAACGGGTGGTGACTAAGCAACATACAGAAGCCCCCCTAGACAGCAACAGGAGTCACTGAAATATGTAACACACAAATCCAACACAGTCCTATTTATGAGCTCACTATTTACTAATACACATACTATTGTCATCAATGTCACCCAAGGGGAAAGCTTTCATTAGCAGAATTTTTGTTTTAAAACATTTAGATCTGTTTATCTTTATTTTAAAGACCTGAAGAGGAAAAGGCTTTCCTTTTATGGGCAGCTCCAGCAAAGACATTTAAAGCAATTCAGTTTGCCACAAATTAGGGAAGAAAATCCAAACCATCACTCTCTTAGTAGGGTTATGAGTTTGGCTAACAGTAAATGCAAGGCAAACTCCAACTGCATCTCCTCACTTAACTGATCATTCCTTAAGACAAATGGAATAAATTAGATACATCTTTTAGCCAAGTTTTTGAACTGATGGCTACTTTAAAGGGAAGGGGATAAAAATGAAGTTTCTGTAACAAACTATAGCTCTGGAATCCAGTGATTTGAAAAATCATTTATATACCACAGAGACAGGATGTAGCCCTGCTCTTACTGACCTGCACCTTCTCAAGGATGCACATAACCACAAGACAGTATTGTTTTAACAGTACATGACTGTTCTCTGCTGGTTAAAAAGCAGTAGCAGCACAGGCTGGGGTATTAGTGACACCTGAAGGCTCCTTTTCCAATGGACAAGGGCCTGAAAGGTTTCTAGGGCTGAAATTCTAACATAACTGTAACTGTGCACAAAACTCTGACATTTAACATAGTTTCTCAGGCAATAAATGAGATGGAGCAGATAGTTCTCTTTGCTCTGTAATACCTCTCCCTTCTGAAAACTAACAGTTACTGAAATTGATTTTCAGTAGATTTTTACTGGGCTACCCACTGATTATGCCACTACAAACACATAACTAAGAGTCAGTCTTACCTTGTTCACTTCAGGTGCAAGAATTTCTATCTTCCTCAGACGTTGAAAGGCATCATAATCTGTTTCTCCAAACAGCCTGATGGGTTCACCCCTCTCTCGTAACCTCCTGATAACCTGAAAGGAATCAAAGCATTCCCTGAAGCATAAAGGAAGCAAAATAAAATCCAGAATGACAGATTTATTTACTTTGCTTAGAATAACAAGCTGAGCTGGACTGAAGAGGAAATGGCAATATTTTAAGCAGTAGAAAAATGTTCCAGACACTTTACAATCTAAATATAAAATTCCCACGGTATTTCAGTGAAAGGTCATTCCAAATATTACCGATCTAAATTTTGCATAAAATCCCAGGCTGTTTGACATAGCCTAACTTCTTCCTGCTCTGACTTGTTTAAACAAATACACAAAAATCATCCCTCTGGCAGAGCTTAAAAACCGTTTTCAAAATCACAAAGGAACTTGATGATTATCTCACTCACCTATTTGCCTGGGCAATAAAAATACGAACTGGGCTGCAGTTTGTCCCTGCATAGCTACAACATGACCCACCAAAAATTCCCACCTTAAGCATTTGGAAAATATGGAGTACCATAATCTAATGGGATAGCTACTAAAAGGTAGATATATAAAAAGTAGATATAAGAGAGGTGAAAAAGCCTCCCTCAGCTGATTCACAAAGTCACAGGCGGAGCCAAAACCTGAACTTTATTCTCCCAATTCCTTATTTCATGCATTGCTTGATAAGTCTCTCTATACTCACCATTATTCACATAATCACAGAATGGTTTGAGTTGAAAGGGACCTTAAGGATCATCTGGTTCCAATTCCCCTGCCATGGGCAGGGACACCTTCCATAGACCAGGTTGCTCAGAGCCCCATCCAACCTGGCCTTGAACACTTCCAGGGATGGGGCATCCACAGCTTCTCTGAGCAACCAGTTCCAGTGCCTCACCACCCTCACAGTAAATGTTTTCCTAACATCTAATCTAAACATACTCTCTTTCCATTTGAATCCATTCCCCCTTTCCCTGTCACTACAGTTCCTGATGAAGAGTCCCTCTGTCTTCCCTGGAGGTCCCTTCAGATACTGGAAAGCTGCTACGAGGTCTCCAAAAAACCTTCTCTTCTCCAGGCTGAGCAGCACCAACTCTGAATTAGACCACTGAAACCAAACTAAACAATTAAACTAAATTCATTTAGTCTATCAACCAATAGGCTAATTGATACAACTGATAATTGGGCTTAATGTCACCACTTCATTATGCCAACAGACTGGTTGGACAACAAGAAACTAAATTAATATTGAGACCTTATTTTATTTATTCAGTTCAGTGTCTTGCTGTATGTTGGCAAACATTTAACTTGCAAATGTATCAAAAAAACAGGGGTGGAAAGAGCTCTGGCACAGCAACTCCTAAACATGCACCAAGTGGATCAACAGCAGAGAGAAAGTGCATACACAGGACATACAGAGCAACCCTCAAACCAAACATGAAACCAATAGTTTATGTGACAAGTCCTGTAAAAAACTTCTGTAAAAAACAGAGTATCCTGCAAAATTACGGGGACATGTGACATTCTTGGATGACCTCAGCTGTGAATTTCAGTATTTCCAAGATTAGAGTTCACTCTGCACTTCTGAACTTCCTGCTTCTGCTTTGGGCTATGGATCTCTTTGTGAATGTACATCCACACAGGCATTTTTATCCCTAAAGCCAGCAAAGGACACCCCAGCTGCTGTGGCTTCAGAACTGTTTCTTCTAGAGGCCAAGGTGAACTTTCAAAACTTAGTTTCTAAATTTCGTTCAGACCAACATGCTACAAAGAAAATAAGCTGGACAAAAAAAGTCTGGGATAAAGTCAGCATGTTATCATCAGTATTATCCAAGGATAATGCTAATATTCAGGGTACTACTCCAGAAGTCATCTGAAAGAGCTGTGAAATGCTATAAAGCATCTGTGTAATTCCATATAACAGAGTTGCTCTACCCATCTGTACCTCCCTATGCATTCAGTTGGAGAGCAGACCCTGATGAGAAAAGATAACCACTAATTGCTGACTGCAAAAATGGAAGCTTATTATTTAATAAAACTGCCACAAAAAGTACCGTTCACTGGCAAAAAAACCCCAGCCCTAACAAGACATTTCAGATGCACTTGCTGTAAACTCAAGGGGTCTGTTTGTGGTGATTGATTTTACCTCCTGTCTGGAAAGGGTCATTGGTAACTTTTCTTCTGCCAGTTCCAGCTCCAGGACTGGATTTGATGCAGCCAGTGGCTTCTCCTCCTCTTCCTGCTGCTGTACCTACATTCAACAGACATAGTTACTAACGAGTGATGGAAATAAACCCATATACTGATGTGAAACAATGTAAAGAACTCCACGACACAGACCTTAATATGACAATATAAACCTTTAGTTTCATAGTTTTACGGTCTGTAATTGCATTTCACAGAACAATAAAAGTTCTTGATAGTACCAGTAATTAACTAACACTTCTGCAGGTTACAGGAAGCATTCCCTAGAGCAAACAGAAAGGACAATTGCTAAAGTCTGGCAGTCACTTTAGCAGGCAGATGCCAGCACTGGTGCCAAAAACAGCAAATCCACCCCCTGCCTGTTGATTCCTGCCCCTGCTCCATCCTCCTTACCCATGCAAAAGTATTTGCATCGCTATGTGATGAACCAGAAGGGTGAAATGACTCAAAAAGAAAATAATCTGACAAACACAAATACAGGCACCTTTCCCAGCCCACTTAACATCCTCATCCAGCTCACCAGGCACAGCACATGAAAGGACACAAGGGCAGGAATGAAAACCTATGGGCAGGGAGGGAGTGGAGCTGCTTCTTCAGTGTCAGTTACAGTGTCTATTACCTACAGCTTCAGTGACCTCAGCACAGTTAGCAGTGATCCACAGCTCCTGTTTGGGTTTTGAGAGGTACTTATTTTAGGTTATGAGTCTTTCTAATAAGCTTGACAGCTTCTTGCAGGTTGGGGGGAAAAAAAAAAGATACCTACAACTCCTCATAAGAAGAGAATCTCATTAACAACTCCTCTTAAGCTAAAAGAAGGTCCCTGATTCAAACAGAGCATTCCTTCTTCATTACTCAATATTTTAATAATGCAAAACAACTCTTTGATCAAAGTCACTTTGAGACAGCAGTCATGTATCTACAGCTCCCTGCATAAGCTCAAATTCAACACTTCTGACAGCAGGAGCATATTGCTAGTGGTAATATTCCTATAATAAGGAAATAACTCCAGTGCTCACTCACATCTTGTCTTTTCTTAGATTCCTTATTAGAATTTATTTCCTTTCCATACTTGCTAAAAGGGAAACAACCCAATTAATCCCACAGCACCCTACAGCACTGCCCATGCATGGGCAGCACACAGTCAGCTTCAGTCTGCATTTGGGTTGACCAGTTTGATGAATATACTAGGCAGAATTTTTTTAAAGAAGCTTTTTTATTCTTTCAGCCTTGCAGTCAGGTGTCAGTGTGACTCCATGTGGCTGGAAAGATCCACCCCTGGGGCTTCTGCTACAAGATTCAGCCACAGATCTACATTCAATGCTGTACTAGCAAACAGAAAAAAAAAAATCAATCCTACAAGCATATGTGTTTGAAACAAACAAGGAAGGACAATCAAATCAACGTTTCACACAAAGGGAAGGGGAAAAAATAAAACTTCCATCAAGGCAGAAAAGGGGGACTTGACAGAGGACAGAAAATATGGAAGAACAGTGTAAAAAATATGCACATATATAAAGAAATATACTCCCGTGGCAGAAGGATACATACAAATTTTAACTTACAAACATTCTTGAAATCATAAAGAGACAGCAGCACTGGGGGGAAAGGTTTGATCCATTCTGTCAGCTGGACTCCAAATTACAAGCAGTATCTTTACCACAGTTATTTTTGTTTCAGTGCTTTCTTTAAGCAAGTGAAATTATTACAACTTATCAAGTCTAAGCAAAGCAAAAGTGCACCTGAATTTAAAAAGAAATCAGTCTGTGTTCCACATCTCATTAACAGAGTGAAGAACAAATGCAGAAATCTGGGAGGCTCTAAAAAGGTCTTAAGTTTAACAAAGTAACTTATTTTAAAACCATTTCAGGGTTACATTTGGTGGTACAAACAGGTGGTGCAGCAGCACAGGTAACACCATTTTAGCCACCAGGTAAGGGTCTGAGGAATTCAAGCTAATGCTCAAAAAGCATCACAGCCATTTCCACTTGGAAGAGCAACCGGATTCACAGAACTTTCTCATGATTATCTGCTGCAAGTTCCAAGAATCGTTTTGGCATTGATGTTCAAATATTCACAAACAGATCAAGGTTTCAGAATAAGTCACTAACTGGGTAAAGGTCACTTGAAAACAAAGCTCCTATTTGTGCCTTGTAAGAGCAAACAAGATTATGAAACTCTGTCTTCCACAGGGAATGCATTCCCCCTCCCAGACACGTCCCATCAGGCAGGCAGGCAGGCAGACACACTTGTAAAAGACAACAACATTCTTTCCATTTCAATAAACTCTTGCCCTGACACCGTTACAAGGCAGATAAAGCCTTCCAGATCACCCATTTGTTGCAAAATGCACCCGAGGTTACCAACTGTTTCTAATATTTTTGCCAGCAAGAACACAAATGCTGTTGTTGCAGTTTCAATGCTGGATGGTCGGTGGCCAAAACCCAAATAACTAATATATGAAAGTTGGCAGATCCCTTTGATGTGCACCCACACTGTACTGATTTCTTTTGTACATTTTGACAAGACCATGAAAATTGTCTGAATGGGTAAAATTATCCAAATGTATCCATTTTTGTCCTAATAAGGGGGAGGGGAAGGGGAAGGTGGCTATATCAGATCCAGTGCTCATGCCTAACAGCACAATTTAAAAAGAAAGGAAAACAAGCTTTGATCCCGAGCCACTTCATGCTTTCCACAAAAAAAACCCAAAAAAACAAAAAGAAATAAAAGCCAAACCATAACACACTTAAGTAGCTGCATATCATGCATATCTTTTCCTGCATTGAAAACGTTTTTGGAAACTCATACCTCTCCAGGTGGCTTCTCATTTACAGGCTAATGTATAACATCAACAGATTGAACAAAGAACAACAATCATCATTAACAACATTGATACTGTTGATAATAAAATGCAGACTTCAAAGCAAACACACAAGGTCCTGGAAGAACAATTTCCATACCTTGTAGCCACATCTCTGGAAATAGGCCTCCTCTTCCTTTTTAGCCAACTCACTGCGCTTGAAATACTTCTTACTTCCCTAAAAGAGAGGAGAGCTGTTACCAGTTCACAGTTTTCACGGGGCTGGGCAAAACCAGCTCAAACTTTCTTACTTGTTTTGGTGAATTCAGCTACATCCTTTCCCAGAGATGGCTACACTGCCATGGAAAGGGACCTACTTGGAAACACCTCTGAAATCAGCAATACAGAGCAACTTTGCACGTTATATGTACAAGCAGAACTAAAAGCACAATGTGCCCACCAGCACACTAAAAGAAACATGTTCTTTGTCACACAAAGGCCTTCGTGATCGTTGTGGTAATGCTTCACTTCAGGCATGCACTACCAGGCCCAGGTTGTTTAGGTAAGCCATATAAAATGTGTCATTTTATATTAAATCGAGAGGGGGGGTGGGAGGGGGGAAATCACCTTCGCACAGAGTATTTTGCGAGCTTTCTTGGCGCACCTTTGTAGGAATGTGCCTGGTGAGACATCCCAGACACGCAAACAGCTGGAAAAAGTGGGCATTTCGCTTCTTTAGTACGAACTGTGCCCTCCCCCCTTCGCGCTTTGCCTGCCTGACCCACACCAGCCTGTGGTGCCAAAACCCAGGGTCACACACCACCCCGGCTCCCGAAGGCCGCGGGGCACCCGAACTCCCCCTGCCCGATCCCACCCCGGCCCATCCCTGCTCCTCCTTCCCAACCCTCATCCCGGGCTTGGGGAAGCGGCACCGGCCGCCTTCCCGCGGCGCCTCCCGGCTCAGCCCCGCCGCCCTCACCCCCAGGAGCTCCTTCTCCTCCAGCTGCCGCCGCTTCCTGCTGATCTCTCCCTTCAGGATCTCCATGGCGGCCCCGGGAAGTGCCGCAGCAAAACAAGGCCGTCAGTTCCGGGGGGGCCGCGCCGCCGCACGGCGCCCCCTGGCGGATAGGAGGAGCAGGGGCCTCGAGCAACACTCTCCTGCATCCATGGAACATCCTACTGCTGTTGGAAGCAGGGTGTTTGAAGTCACACACAGGCAGTGTCGCGACAGTCATCATGATACAGAGCCAAACAACACCCCCCAAGGGAAATCGTAAAATCATTTTGGTTGGAAAGAGTCCAGGTGAAACCACACCAGTGTAGGGTTTCACCGCAGGATGCTCACACCTTCCCCCACTCCCACCCCAGATGCTGGGATTAAAAACCACTGAAAAGATGGGAAAGGTTTGCACTCCCTGTCCCCTGTGCTGTCTGTGCAGCTGAGACAGCACATTGGGATTAACCTGGTGCCAGTTTTCTGCTTCCTTCAGGCTACAGGACTGAGGCAGCTGGTAGGGACTGAGTTCCTTAATGTGCCTGTCCCACATAAATGCCCTTGTCACCAGGCACACAGCATTTGTGGCATGCGTAGTAACACAAAGAAATCTCTTGTTTTGCTTATTTTCCTGGTTTTAACCAGTGTTCTCCATCCTATGGCTGGTAAAGTGCAAGGGGTCCAGAAAAAGCTTTGAAGGATGAGTAAGAACAGCCAGTTCTCACTATGTTTAAATTTATCAGGGCCATGCCTTGCTGGAAGTGAAGGCTACTGAACACTGAAAGGTGTAACTTCAGCTCCTCTTAGGTGCAGCCTGGCTGGTGGCAGCACCTCTGTCTCCTGTTGCCACTTGCCACAGCACACAGCAACTTCTCCCTCCCTAGGTCCTTCCAGATTTTTTTCCACCTTTAGGTCCTCCCAGGTTTTTTCCTTGCCTTTCCCCATTGTAAGCTCCATTGCTCCGGTAGCTGTTTTGGAGGGCTGTAACCACAACTGGCTTTTCACCTCCTTTAGATAACCTGAGCCATGTGCCAGGGCTCTTCCTTGCAGAAAATGGCCTGTTGGGTTACAGGTTTTGTTTAACCCCAGGCTGGAGGGTTCTGGATCCAGAACTCATGCTTTACCTCAGGCTTGAATGCAATCGCTTTGCAATGAGGAAAGAGAACAGTCCTCCTACGCTTTTTCATAGTTCTTCTAAAGGGAAATTATATCACACCTGATGGTGATAGGATCCAAGAATGTCTCCGTATGAGAGCCCTGGGGGAATGTGCCCGCATTTGGGTAAGGGCATAAATCACAAGGCTGTAGGAATTCTGTGTGGTGGACCTTATGGTAAATGAATCCAGGTGCTTGTGTCAGAGCATCAGCTGCCCCCTCAATTAACTGTAAAGTAGACACAACCTTAGTCCTGTCTTCATTTCCTGCTCCAGTTTGCCATTGGCCTGGCTTTGGCTGGGATAGAGTTAATTTTCTTCCCAGTAGCTGTTACAGTTCTGTGTTTTGGATCTAGTATGAGAATAACTGATAACACACATGTTTTAGTTGTTGCTAAGCAGAGTTTATACTAAGTCAAGGACTTTCCAGCTTCTCATGTCCTGCCAGTGATGAGACTGGGAGGACAAGAAGTTGGGAGGGGCCAGAACAGCTGACCCCAGCTGACCAGAGGGATATTCCACACTGTAGGACATCATGCTCAGTGTATAAACTGGGGGAAGGAAGCTGGTCAAGGGCTGCTGCTTGGAAACTGGCTCAGCAGGTGGTGAGCAACTGCACCGTGGATCACTTGTTTTGTATATTCTAATCGTATTATTATTACCATCATTATTATTATTATTATTATTTTCTTCCACTGCTGTCCCATTGAACTCTCTTTCTCTCAACCCATGAGCCTTCTCACTTTCATTTTCCAGTCCTCTCCCACATCCCGCTGCAGCAGAGGGGAGGGTGAGAAGGAGGCTGTGTGCCAGCTGGGATTAAACCATGACAGACATTATATCTCAATTCGAGACAGTACAAGATGAAGGAGAAAAGCCAACTCACACACAGGATTCACAAGAAAGATGCAGTTACTGTCAGGTGACTCTTAGACCAAAGATCTCCCATTTTGTAAAAAGCCAAAACAAACCAAGCAAGGTGTCAGGGAGGGGCACAAGGGACAAGGAAGTAGCTGAATAGTTTATGTTGGTAAAACCACTCCTACAAGGTTTGAAAGTAATACTGTACCTCTAAAAGGTGTCTAAAAGTTCAGTAATGATGACACAACCTCCCACAATTGCCTTTCTTCCAGTACTCCTGGTTCTGTGCTCTCTTGCCTCCAAATTAAAGCATCCTATAATGTAAATCCCCTCTGTGATCAAGACAGTCATCTTGTCTTGTGGACAGAAAGTGGCAATCTACAAAGTACCACATCTTCCAGAGGAGTTACTGTATGGAGTCAGACTTGATGATCTTTGTTGGTTCCTACCAACTCAGAATATTCTGTGATTCTGCATATATGCAAGTACATAGATTTCTGGCTCTGTTTTTCTGAGGACATTCACCGATATCTCCTTAAAGAAGGACAGGGAGAGAAAAATCTTTGGTGTCATCCATCTCCTCAGTATTTCTCTTTTGGAAGAGATTATAAAACCCTCTGATATATAAGAAGTGGTGGTATCTTCTTTCTCTTTCACTGACAGCTCATGGGGAGATCCAGTCTTGCCTCCTGTCTGATCTCCAGGATGGCAAATCTGTTTGACTCCTCTTTGCCTTGGGGTCAGGGAAGCATTTCCTGAAGGACACGGATTGTTGAGATGGTTGGGTCAGGTCTCGACCGGACACTGTTCAAAGCTCCTCTGTTTGTCAGAACATCTTCCTGAGGCCATTTCTATGCTGGTAATTCATTACAGTCCCTGCCTGCTTCGTTACAGATCTCTCTTCCTTTGACTGTCTCCATTCACATATGCTCTCCTTGGCTGTAGGGTGGATATCTGGAGCACCACTTGCTGGACAAACTCATGGTGCACATGAAAGCTCACAGTGTGAGCTGTGCTCCTTGGATCATGCAATGGATACTGTTCCTCCATACCACAAGAGGATTTCTCCAAGTCTCCATTGTTCGGAGGAGCCCTCAGACTGTGGAAACTGTTTAACTGTGTTATCAAGGCAGTCAATTCCTTCCCTGTGCTGGTCCCTCATCCATGCAATGATCCCTTTGACGACATCACTGCGTACAATATTTCTAACATGGTCAAATGTGTGTTTTTCCAAGCTGTATTTCAAACTCTCAGTTTATCATATATGGCATTACTCTACTCATTATAGTCATCTAGATCATTGTTATAAATCCTAGGCTTCACTATTTGTTTTTACTGCTCCTGTTTGGCTTTTTAGGGCAATCCTGCTGTTCTGGTACCAAAACAACCGTGTATTTCTGTCTCACATGTGATTAATAAATGTGTTATTTGCTGTCAGGGCTGTAGCTAGGCCTTTAAGCTCTCCCAAAACCACTTGCAGAGTCTCAAGAGCTCACAGCAACTGAGCTTGGGTCTGGAAGCAATAGTATTAGCTGTGTTTTTCCTAGATCCAGGTTTCCGCAGACCTCTGGAACAACCCCATCGAGTTAACCACAGAACTACTTTGCAACATTCCATATGAAATCAAGACTGAGAAGGGAAATCTAGAAGTTACTCAAAATCTTGGAACGTTCATAAGAGCCTTGTAAGTAATAGAAATACAAGCTTAAAACATACATGAGGTGTTTCATTCCAATTTCTTTCCTGGTTAAGTGATTGCTCAGCTTTATCTGCTGCAAGTCAACTGTCAACTTACAGAAAGATTATTGAAGGCAGCTCAAGTAACCCAGTTTCACTCAAATAACCCAGATGTCATCTATTTGTCAAAGTGGTAAAATGGATCAGAATAATTCTGGTTGCTCTCAGCAGTTGCATTCAGTTTATATTTAGTTGTTCTCAGGTTGCAGCCAATACTTTATGGGCACACAGTTTCACTTATCTATTTGATATTAAAACAGGAGAAAACCCCAGCTCAGCCAGCATATGCTTTCACTTGCACACCAGAGGCAGAACTGATGCTTTACAGCTGATTGAGATTGCAGAAGAACTCATTTCAAGCAACACAGGGCACAGATGACTCTCGGAAACCTTTTTCAGACAGGTACATAGTTTCTTATATTCATCTTCAAAACAAAAAATACATTGGATAAAATTGCCTTTATACCATGACTAAGAATGTCCACTTCTGGCAAAAGGAGCTCCACATCCAGCCTCACTCTTTTCTTCATTTGTTAAAGCTTCCCTTCCTTCACTTTTTAGGAGGGACTAATCTATCCACTTCCCCATTCTTTGCCCCACATTTACTTTGCTTACAGGTATCTCTGACTTGTCACATCCACAGGGCACCTCTGGGTGCATGACAATTTTGTTCCATCAGACATGGCAGCACTTCTGCTAAGGATTGAAAACTGCATTTCCCTGTCAATTCTGACACTGGGGATTTACTGAATTCAAGCCACTCATACAAGGCTTGCTCTTTCTTATTTGTCTTTTCAAACAGTAGCACACAATCTCCAGGAGGTCACAGTTTGAGAAACACTCAGCCAGAGGACTGAGAAAGAACCTGGGGGTAGTGGTCCACCACAGGTGTTCAAATCCCACTGGCAAGGACACAAAAAGCTCACGGGGGATGCAGTGGAAGAAAAAAGTTCCCACATTTCTAACAAACAGAAGTCTTCCAAAGAACAGGACACTCACACGTCATGAGGGGTAAAGGAAGATGCCATTTGAATTTTGTTTGTTTTGCTTTTTAAAATATGGCTTGACTAGTTTTCGTGGCAAGTCAGCCCCTGCAGCTCCTGTCTGCCAGGACACACGTCTGTAATGCACTGTTAAAATAGTTAGGAAACTAGTGACATTCATATGGATGTTACTGGTTAGTAAGGCTAGTGTGGCTCTTAGAAACATGCTTGAAATAACTGTTTGGATGATAATCATCCTCTGGTTTTGATAAAGGAGTATTTAGGTGCACTGTCTAGGTTGCCTATAGGATGCATGGGTCAGTTCCTATCCCAGAAGCTTTATTATCTGTAAAACTGAGGTGGTGGTGTAAAAACTCACTATTGCTTCTGAAAAGCTTTACATTTAAGAACAGTTAATTAATGCCAAACTGGCTGGTATGGGAGATGCTGGGGAAAATTCTGTTGTTTCAGGAAACAGTATTGGTAGCTCAGCTCATGGTACTGTGTCATCAGAGCCCCTCATGAATCAGTCCCAATATGTCACTTTGGGAGACTGCTTTTTTGAGAGCAGTGGCCACTTGTGACTGTTAAAGAATCCAAAACACCTTCCAGGATAATGATCATACTGCCTTTCTTTTTGCTGTTCTGGTTTGGTTCTCTCTACCACTTCAGCAGTGCAAGGGCAAATGATGTGAAGCATTGCACATACCTACTCCTAGCACCAGTCTGCACTACAGATAGCCAAGCAGCAAACTCTTCCCAGGAGAGATGCAGTTACAGGACTAATCCCTGCAAATGCAGACTGGGTTGTCAAACAGCATACACCGAGTTTTAAATCCATACAATTGCCTCTTTCTTCAATCTTCTCCAAAGCCAGGGCTATACTTAACAACCCTTGGTTTTGAGACATTTTAGCTGCATTAACAGACACCACCACCCTAAACACTAAATAGGTATTGCTGGATGGTAGAAAAGTTCATAAAAACATCTATTTTTCTTTTATTTCAGTGTGTATAGAAGATAAGTGGTTGAGCAGAAAGTATTGTACTTCTGAGTTCATTAGCTTCTATTCAACACAGGTAAGAAATCTCTCAAAGTTATTACTAAATGATCAGAGTTCTGTGTTGTCAGTTTGATCCCTGCAGGATGTGTCCATCTCAAAGAAAATACCCATGCAGGTGCACTGGTTGCCTCAGCAGAGAGGTCAGGGATTGAATGGGTGATAGAGTCTTCAGTATCTACACATCTCTGAAGGCAAATCCAGGGAGGGCACATTAATGAAAATGCTGCTGTATATATCTTACTGCTGAACAAAAGCACCTTTTTCAGATGTTGTCAGTCTCCAGCCTGACAGAGATATTAAATTCATATAATCTCTCTTTAAAAAGTGCATGTGTGAGTAGGTTTTGAACTCCATAGTAGCTTGCAATGAAATTTCATTTTTTAGAACTCAAAAGCGGGCAGGTGGTTATGAACGTGTCTGAAGCTATTTCTCCATCCTGAAATGTAAGTACTGTTTGAAAACATTCAGGAAAATAGAACATCTTAGTAGGAGCTGCAGCAACTTTTCATGAATTTATTTTAGCTTGCATCAGTATTCTGAGCTACAGGGATTATAATTTAGTAGAGAGACTCTCACTGGGAGAGGGGATTGACAGCGGTGAGGCAGCAGCCCTGTGAGTTGACAGAGATGCTAATATAGCCACGGCAGAAGTTTAGAGAGAAGATCAGAGCAGCTGGGTGGGCTGATAGAGAGGATCAGGGCAGCCCAGAGGAGCAGTAAGAGGATCCAAATAAGTGGATTAGTAGCATACCAGAGCACACATTACTTTTAGTTTTCAAACTCCCATTGATTTTAGTGCAAATGCATTTACTAATGTGTGGCAGGAAAAATGGGAGAGGATCAAGGCAGAATCCAGACATGGAGAGCAAGTCCCTGTGGCAAGCTGGAAACAGAGAGAGGGCCGGGCTGAGGAGGCACAGCATAATGTCCCCACATCAGTATCAGTCAGGACTTAGAGGAGGGTGGCTGCTGTCTGGGTTTCATCCTGCAGCCTCAAGAAGCTGTCTAACAGTGGTAAATGCTATTGTTCCTGCAGCTGATGCTGCATTCATTTTCCATCCATAGCTCCAGTGATTGCATCGCTGCACTCTTACATCTGCCTTCAGCTGCTGTGACTGAAGCAAATTGACACCAAAATGGAGGTATGATCAGTAGCATAACCCTCTTGGAGCTCTCCCTAGCAGGGGATTCACTGGGCTGCTGGACCCTGAGCTGAGCTTGCTGCAATTAGTGCCTGTAGAACTGTTCACCAGAACTGGGACTGCTGCCCCTTGCTGTGCTTGGGCTGCCATGACTGACATTGACTCAGAACAACCCAAAGCTCAAACATACCCTTCCTAAAGCCTGGCTTTACACTTCACTGCTTTACACTAAGGTCGTACCAATGCAAAGACACATCCAGATTAAAATTTCTAAGCACTATTATTCTTTAGATAGCACAGAAATTGAAAGTTCTAGGCAACATAACAAGCCCTACTCACATTGCCCTCAGCTCTCTTGAAGCACCTTGGGTTGTAAGGATGGAATTCATGCAGCTCATAGTTTCTCCATGTTGCAGAGAAGTAGAGGACATCCATGTAAATGGACAGAGTTCTTTTACTCTTCCACATTCACTTTCAGGAAACCATCACTGAAACCTTTTCTTCTTTACCCTCCAACCACATCTGTTGCTTAGACACCTTCTCCTCTCCCACTCTTCCCAGAATTCAAATCCAAACACTGGTTTGTCCTAGGGAAGAGTTAATACCTTAATATCCAATTATCCCACAAGTATTAGATCAGAGTGGATGACCATCAAACTTTGACACTTAGACTACAGTGCCCTTCCCTGCAGCCTTAATCCAAGCTGCACACAAAATGACAGAGGGGAGGAAAAGCCCTTACAGTCAAAAGGGGGTTTGCATTCTGATATGGAAATATTCAGAGGGTTTGTGTCCACACAAAGAACACTTGGTACATAGATTTGGTTATATTCTTTATTGCTGAAACAGTTCTGGAATGTTTTGGTCTCCCTGAGCAGGCAAACAGATGAAAACATTGATCCGCCCTGTAGTATTTTTCTTTTACATTTATATGTGGAAATTAACAAGCAGCAGAATGGACAAGAAATCATTTCAAAGCAGTGTTCCAAAGGAAAATTATAGTAGGGATAGACACAAGATGTCAAGTATGTACCTGAAATGGTACTGGAAAAAACTTACAGGGGATCAGAAAATTCAGACTTCTTCAGAACATCCAGCACCTTCCTCCGTACTGACCCATTCCTTGGATATGCCAACCTGGAATCCTGCTGAAAGGGAAAGTTTGTAGTAAGACAGCATAGCATCAACGTGGCCCATTGTCATCCTGAGAAGTACTGCCTATGTGTGTTGTATGACCACAAAAACACCACTGGAAAGGCTACCACAGTTTATAAAATCCTCAGGGACATTCATTACACATAACTAACCAAAACAGCTCACCTATTAACCTGTCACCTGTGGAGCTCCTGGTCTCCAATTTAGCTCTTCGCTCTTCTCCTGCTTCCTAATACCCCACTGAACTTTGTCAGGCACCAAGATAAGTAGTAATCATGGTGCTATTAGTATGACAGTGGCAGCCTCTTCCCACTTCACCCGGCCTCATGCAGATTCCTTGACATTAGACTTTAAGCCTCAGATCAAATCACCAAGTTTATGAGGCTTTCTCCAGTATTAATTTTTCCACTGAAAAGCTGAAGGAGCTCTTAGTACATTCATGTAATTTTCCTCAGCTCTAAGACTCTTTAGTCTTCTTTGTCTACACCATTGGACTTTCTGAATAATAATCAAAATATTGTAATGATCTGGACACACCTGGAAGCAGAGGAAAAGCGTGGGACATCCTGGTGTGAAGAGCACTGCTGCTGTTAATACTGAAGTATTACTAGGTGAATTATATTTAATTGGTCAGCTCATGATCTAGCACCCTAAATGAAAAAGAAAAGTATTTCACACAACAGAAAATTGTTGGGAAAATTAGTATCAGTTAGAATGGGGAGGGAGTATTTTGAAAGTAATTTGCAGCACAATAAAATGGTAACTAGGAAATAGTCTTGGATGATCTTACTAACTTGGGCTATGTTGCAAGATAAAGCCCTTACTTAGTTGGCTAATTTTATTGTATCTTAAAAAACACATTACTCAATTAATGGTTTGAGGAAATACTTTGCAAGTGTTCATGAATATATACAAAACACTCCAAATTTTTCATATTTTCATCAGGAAAAAAAAAGGAACTGTGGGTTCTTAATATGCAGTAATAACAACCTGACACCAAGACATGAAATGAAATAAAAAATTAAATTAAAAGCTGGCTGACCCCCCCGAGCCAGTGCACTTTATCCTAAGTCACTTGGCTGCCACAGCATTGCAGCCAGCCACTATCTAGGGACACAAGGCAGCCATTCTAACAGGATAAAGAGGACTTTCATCTCCGGATTCCTCCAGCTTGAATAATGCAATGGTAGCCTGTGACAAACAAGCAGATGACCCCAGTCCAGTTGTAGGATGCCCACCCCAAAATGCCCCACAACAGGCTCACAATGCCCTGTACACAGGACCCTTTGAGTTTGTGTAGGCTTTTCCTAAGTCCCATCTGAGAAACACCAGCAGCACAGAACAGAAAGCTTGGTTTCCAGCTACTGGATCCCTCTACGTGTTGTGTGGATAACTAGAAGACTTTGACCTAAAGTCACCTTGTCCTAGTTTCTAATTCACTTTTATGCAGATGAGATGGCAGGATCGAGGCCGAGGTATCCACGCTGGCTCATACTTTCAGAAATGAAAACTTCAAGATTTACTCATCTGAGTGATCACAATTAGGTTTGTTTGCAGGGTCAGGCTTATTGTGAATGTAGAAAAGGATGGACCTCTCTAATTTGAAAAAAGGAAAATGAGAAATACTGATGAAAAAGGGGATGTACAAACTCTTGTAAAACATTACTGGAAACTGCAGCGTCCAGACTGAAATGTCACTTCAAACCACGAGTGTTCCTTTAAGCAAAGAAATCCAGCACAGAGAAGGAAGAACTAAAAGGAGTTAGACAGCAGCTGATAAAACACTGCCATCATTATTTTATAAATTAGACCCCAAAATGTTTCATGAAATTGAGTAACTGAGGAAAACAGAAAAGACCTTTTTATTTTTGTAGCACGTTCCTTTGGCAAATGCAGGATAAAGCCCATCATGTGAGCTGAACTGTAAATGAAGGCCTTATGCTTTATAAAAATTCTCCTATTGTCCCAGGAAGGATGAGAGTCAAATACAACAGTTTCAGCAATGCTCTAAGTCTTGTAAATAAAGTTAGCAGACAGGAATCAGCAGACTGTTTGGGGAGGGGGAAGGGGAAAAAAAGAAAGAAAGAGAAAATACTCCTTTTGTACACAAAATTTAGGCACACTGCTGCTGCATTTCAGACCTGACTCCACTGCGCTATACCAGAGATTAATTGGACCCACACAATTCAGCAAACAGCATATGACATCCATCTACCTTTGCTGCTTCAGCATCCTCCCAAAAATATATAATGCAGGATTTTAAATAGTACGTTAGCCCAGTTTCCTTTCACAAAGTCTTACAGAGAAGTTTAGGAAAATTCCAAAAGTAGCATATTGATTGCCTCTGGGATTTTCCACTTAGCAATTTAATAGAAAATTACACCCTTGCCCAATCTGTGAGGTTCCCATAACCTCCCTCATGAATTTAATTTTCCAGCATGTAATAAATTTTACCATTAGGCATATTTTCTGATATTGCTTCACCATTAGGGCTATTTCCTGATTTTGCTTTTCAGAACCACCTATACTGTCTGTGTGGTGTTTGGACAGCACCTTGCACTGAAGAATTCAGGTCTGACTATGCCTGTGCACACAGCTAGGATACAAATCACTATTGTTAGTATTCAATTTGCTTTCCTCTTGCTAATTTTGTGTCATTATTCCGAGTGATAGGGTCAGCTAGCACTGCTGTGGAGCCAACGGGGTTCTCCTGGGTACTCTGAGGAGACCAAGGCAAGATATGCATTTGCATCTGTTCGAGTAGGCGTGTGCAAGTATCACATAGTCTTCTCCTTGTCACAACACAGCCTGACTACATGTGAAAACACAAGATGACGATCGGAGCTGTGTTTGCAGTGATCAGCAGTCATAACTGTAAACGCCCGGGTCCCTCCTCTACAGGCAACAGGCAAAAAGCACTCCCGGCTGTAAATAAGCGCTCCACCCTCGGTGAATTTAGCACAGTGAGCTGAACTGGAAGTGTGGCTGAAGGCGTGAAGTGGTGAATAAATCAAAGCACTAATTTCAGCTGTGTTTGGGCCAGCCGTATGGCTGCGGTGACCTCGCGGTGACCGTCGGGAGGGCTGCCAGACGCCCTAAATCTCGCTCTGGGGAGCAGAGACTCTTCCTCTTGCTAAAGCCATCCTAGTTTGGTTAGGGGGCTCTCTTCCTCTTGCTGGGGCGGTCCCCGTTTGGTTAAGGGACTCTTCTTCCTCAGGCGGTCCGGGTTTGGTTAAGGGACCCTCTGCCTCTTGCTAAAGCGGTCCCGGTTTGGTTAAGGGACTCTCCTTGCTGAGGCGACCCGGGTTTGGTTCAGGGACTCTTTTTCTCTTCCTAAAGCGGTCCCGGTTTGGTTAGGGGACTCTTCATGCTGAGGCGACCCGGGTTCGGTTCAGGGACTCTCTCCCTCTTGCTGAGGCGATCCGGGCTTGGCCGAGCCCGCTGTCCCTCAGCCCGGCCGGTGGCCCAGCGCTCTCCCCCAGGCCTCGCTCCGTGACACCGGCGGGCACATCCTTGTGGCGATTCCCGTAAAACACGCCAGCAAACAGCTGTTGCTCTCAGTTCCCGCACGCCGAGCCGAGCCCCGATCCCCGATCCCGTCCGAGCCCGCCGAGCCC